>CAUJRU010000341.1:0-609937 GCA_963277665.1 Viscum album
GTCCTATATAGTCTATTATTATTTTAATTTTAGTGTAAATCTCTAATTGTATTTATGGGATAAATTGTAACACCCCAGGTAAATAAAAAATATGACATTTTTGTATTTATCCACTTTTGTGAATAAAATAATAATATGGCTTTAAAGGGGACGATATGCTCGATGGCGTACCCAATACGCAACAACGAGTTTCTTGGGAATCTTACGTTGCACTCTAATAATAAAATAATATCATTTCAAATGGTAGTTAACATGTAGCCGTTGTATTGGCGGGAATGGATATAAATAACTAAAATATGATTATATATGTTTTATAAATGTTTTTACATTTATCCAATAAAATACAATGTCTTAAAATATGGAAAGAATTCAATTTTAGGTGTATATGCCCTAGTTTTCACTAAAGGTTCACTTATCGCCTTTTAATGGAGAACTGTCATTAAATATAGATTTGGTCACTCTTATACATTCTTTTGGACCAAATAAAACTCTTATTAAGAATCGAGACATCAAATTTTACTTTGTGTAATTTTTTGGTATTTTTCCGATAAAGTTCTTTTTTTTAATGAATAGTGTAAAATGTTGTATTTTAATTCAAAACCACTTTTTAATCTAATTTATTTATATGATTAGATAATATTTTGAATTGTTTTCAAAGTGAAATTAGAAAATGTTTTTACCATTAAATCCGATAGTGGTCGTTGAAATTAAATTCACTTTGAAATCAGACTTAAACTAGTGTCAATCTTTTGATACTTATTGTTTTATAAAAACACGCTATTTGCTCTGGCAGCGGGAATTAATTATTAAATTAATTAATGTGACTTATATAATTTGAATTTTTTAAAAAAGACTTCATTTTTGAATTCGGAGTATCAAATATAGCTTAGGGTGAATGTTTGGTAATTTTCTGAAAAACTTCAATTTTTGATGAATAGTGAAACCACTAAGTGATAATCAAGCAAACTGATTTTTCAGTTAAATGAAAGTTTACCACTAATGTGTATTGAATTTTGAAAATCTGACATACATGGTTGTCATTAAGAAGTAAAATGTGGTTCAATGAGATTATAATAATTTTTTGGTGAATAGTAACTTATTATGTTTTTAATCGCGATTAGTGATAATTAGTGTAGTTTAAGGTATAAATAATACTTTAAAAATATGAAATGACCTAGACACATGTCCCAAACCTATTGGTTGTGTAATGGCCGACCAAGACAAGCCATGTCCTAACTTGGGGACCCCATGGATCCACTTTTGTTGGGAAATAACATAAAATACTTTTTATTTAATGTTAAAGTGAAAATGACACTAACATAGTATGTTTTACTAAAACAATTTTTAAGTGGGGTTATACAAGTCCCAATTTTGATTATAAATAGTCATTGGAAATCTAAAAAGATTTCCTATATCATAGTATTTTTTTATAATTTTTAGACATTAAATAAATTAAGTTATTTATGACATAATAATGATGCAGCGATGAAATCATTATTTGAAAATTTAATTAAAATGGAAAGATAATGAAAAATCTACAATATACACATGGACAAAACCAATTGGATGAGTGGATTTAGATGCCTTATCACCTTATCCACGAATTCTACCAATGTGGGACCCTTTAAAACCGAAAATCATTTTCAAATAAAGTAATATTTCTTTGCTTTCCAAAAGTGCCCCTCCTCTCCTCTTATAAAAGGCCCCCACCTCCACCTTATTTCACACACTTCAAAAGCCTTTGGCTCGGCCAACCCCTGCCCATTTACTCTCTCAACATCCCTCTCCTCATCCTAGAGGATCCCCTTTGGGCAGAATCCTTTCAAAGGAAGCCTTTAGGCTCAAATCAAAAGGAGATTACACTTTTAAAGGCAATTCATTCTCTCTTGTTCATTTGTTTTATTTTGCTTCTCCAAACCTCTAATATCTTTTTATTTACTTCTTTTGTAACAAAACCAGTATCTTCAATATACTAGGATGTTGTTACAAGATTTATTTGAGCTACACTCTCACACAACTACATCAAATGGTTAAAGAACATACGGTTTCCGTGGATGGTGAAATTCTGCCTCCCGAAACGATGATTGTTCAATACTCATTTAACACCTTCAAAGGTGGCCATTATGATGTCACTATTTTTATATATGATATATAGTATGTTTATGTTTTCCTTAAGATTCTGTTTTTTACATTTTGGTCAAACCTTTATGGTTCCCATTATGGGTAAACATGATATCTTCATTTAAGGAAGTGCGGACTACCGCCCCCTCAAAGTGATTTGATTCGTTAAATACCATATGTGGGACATATAAAAGATGAAACTATGATATTAAATATGATATTATACTGGAATTATAATATACCTTTATATCATTATTATTCCATTCTATAAAATACGAATAGAAATGAAAGTAGCGTTCATGCGTACGTACGGCTTACCGTCTCCATGAACGGTGCATTTCATTTCTTACCTCTAAATGATTATGTAATGTTATAAATGCATGAATGTACTGGATATATATGACATATATTATATCTACAACATGAATACAATTCTGGATATAATAAACATTTGGCCACATGAACAACATGTAATTGTAAGAAGTCCACTTTCGACTTAAGAACCAAATACCGACAAAATGAACATTATTAACTTAAATGGTTACATAATGTTCACAACATGTCAATAATTGATATAAAAGGAATAATGAACTTGGAAAAGGTTCTTAATCAAATATAAATTAACTCAAGTTTATTATTCAGGACGTTAAAGAACGATCGAGTCAAGTCGGACCCGAGGTAAGGGATCCTGCAACTCTCTTTCTCTTTAAGTACACTCTTTTATGTCATTTCTTTTAAGCTCATCTTTCTGATGATTGGGATGTTATTTTATATTAATCCTACTGTAATTTTTATGTTCATGTGATGAGAGACCCTATTCTCTCTCATCAATCCATTTTGGATGTTTTATGTGGCGCCCTTGGGCTGCCGAGTTCTCGTAAGGGATTTCTCATCTCACTTTTATTCCCGTGAGATTTATGCTACATTTGCCACAAATTCCATTGAGTGGTGTAAGTACTGCCCATTATTCTACTCTTTGTGTAATATACTTTTGTTTATGAGTATTTACATCAAAGATCTATTGTCCTTTTCTCATGGGGTGTATGTTTTGAAAGATACCCAAGTCGGTAAGGGAACCTTTCACCCTCCTCTTTTTAAAAAGACTTCTTTTGTTGGGTCTGATAATTTACATATTGCTATGTTGGGATATGTTCTCATATATCCTTATTGATGTAAATTTTATGTCCAAATGATGAGATACACTTTTTATCTCTCATCAACTCATTTTGATGTGATGCCATTAGGCTGTCAAGGGAACTTTTTAACCCAATTTCGATTTCTTTGGGTTGAACATTTAGTCATTGAATATGTCATCCATTGAATATGTGTGAACGACCTTTTATTGTTTTACACTTAATATACACTCATATTGGGTGTATTTATATTTGTCACACATATTTTTGAGATTGATTTGTCCTTGATTTAAGGATACCTTCTTTATAAGGGATTTCATCACATTTTACATCCCTATTGAGACTTCATTGTTGTTATGCACCAATTCACTCTTATATGGTGTATAATACTGTCCTTTGGAAGATTATATCATGGATTCCTTTATTCCCATGATATTACAAAGTTTTGACTAAATGTTATTCCTCAATTATTGTATTCAAGTGTCTCTAATTTTGGTAAAACCCCTTTAACCAAAATATCGTTTTAAATGTTTTAATTATTCGTTCTTATTAATATCCATGTTTTCAAAGTGGTTTTAAGGATTTATTTATATGGATATTACTGGTTTAAAATTTTAAAAGCTTCAAGGTGGTATGGGACACTTTGATTCAAAAATCTCTTTATTAAATGTTTTAAATGGTTTTGAAAATGGTTTTTAATGGATTCATTATTTAAATATCTTAAACTGTTATATTGTGATTGAAATGTGGAAATGTTATGTTTCCATTATTCATGTTTTATGTGATACGATTATGTTATGGTTCTTGGGCATTGTTATGAAGAACGGGTGGTTCCGTGATAAACTAAGGGCGGGTGAGCCCGATATAGCTCTCCAATGCATTGGGTAACGCGAAGGAGTGAAACGTTAAGGTTTTTCCGAAGAGATTTAGGGAATATACTGTGATGGGTATTCCAAACGTAACCAAGAGGGTTACTCCCTACGTAAGAATGTTATGAATGCCTCAAGTTACCTTTATGTCTTATGATTTCTATGATTTATTCATGATTTGATGAGGAAGGTTAAAGTGCCTATGTTTTATGGGTGAATTATGATTTCATTCTTGTGTATATATGAACTCATGTTTCCTTTCCATATTTTTATATCCCTTACTGAGCTTTTTATGCTCATCCCAAGTTTTTGAAATGTTTTTTTCAGGACAAGGGAAAGGTACATGATAAGATGATAGAGTCAAGGATGTGTTAAGAAAGATTCCATGTTTTATTTTGAATATGTTTCCGTTGATGGGAAGAATGGATACTATCTTTTATGTAACCACTTTGTTTAAATGTGGAATGTAATACAAGTTTCATGATCTAATTCTCTAAAACTCTAAACCTGAAAAGATCCTCAATGTGTAATCTTGTAATAACTCAAGATTAAGTAAGTTTTAAGGCTGGGGCCTTATAGTTGGTATCAAAGGTCGGTTTAGATAACTTTAGAGGTTAGGGTATTCTTTAAGCATAAGTGAAATTACCATAATGGTTAGGATTTCAGAAAGAGTCCTAGTTTTAGATAAAGTGAATGATTAAGTGTATCTTAGTGTTTATCTTCCTCATTAGTACATAATAGTTTTGTTGATATACTCACACTGACCTTTTTGGTTTTAGTAAATGGCTGGATCTAGCAGGCACCAAAGTAACAGTGGATGTGAAGGAAACTGTGATAGTTTTTTGAGCAAGCAACTGAATGATATGGGAGCTGCAATGAGAACTCTTCTGATTATCCTCAACCAACTATCTGGAGTCATGATTGACCACCTAAACCTTGGAGTTTTCTCTAAGGCATCATATATGCAAGAAACAAATCCCTACGGAAGTGCAGGTAATAATCATAAAGGTATGTGTGTTCAAAAACCTATGTGTCAGAGATGTGGAAAGAAACGCCTAGGGAAATGTTTCAAAGGGACAGAAATATGCTATAGATGTGGAAATGAAGGTCATAAAGCAAGAACCTGCAATGGAAAAAGGAAGCATCCTGTTGACTCGAGGAAAGGGAAAGAAGTTCTTTCTGAGGGATCAATTGAATGTTTTAAATGTGGTATGCATGGTCATTATGCAAACACATGTTCTATGAAGATGTATCGTGAATGGGGTCACCAAGAGCGTACAAATGTTCGTTTACCAATACCTAATTCCATTCCTATTGAGGATGAAGAAACTGACAATGACCAATCAAAGGTATGTACTATCTCATGACTGTTGTTTTCCTATTTTGAAATCTTAGGATATGATTCATGATTTTGTTTGTAGGAAAGAGGTATTTCGGAATAGGTTGGAAAGGAATGGATAATGGATCATGAAGAATGTTGAATGAGTAAGATGTCAACATATATGGGATTCAAGAGTTATGGTGAAATTCTTAAGAGTATTATGTCTCTTTTGATGATGGGTTTACATTAGAAGACTTTTTATATTATGTGTAACCCTGATGATTAATATAGGCAAATTTTATCCAAGGAATAGTTACCTTTTCTTTTGTGGACATAGTTATAAAGAACCATTTGGGTTTATATGATCCTTACTTTTGAGGTAATTATGGGTTACTAAAGGTTATGATTGAAGTGGAGGACATGAGATGAAATTGAGGTTAAAATGTGTTATGATTATTTTTGAAGATTTTATCTCGTTTTGGGGAATGTTTTAAGAATTATATAGTTTTGGAAAAAGGACAACACGCAGACCGTGTGACATCCCGTCGCGTCGGACAAAGCTGCGGGAATCGAACCCACAACCAAAGTGCAACTGGTATTTATCGCCTACCACTGGACTACGTGAAGTCCCTGGTTAGTTTGATTGATTCTTTCAAGTTATATGATTTTATGAATTAAGAGTAAGTTGATTTTGGGTTATTTATGAAAATGATTAACCTATCATGGATGATATGTGATTAGGTTAATTACTTTTCAATACGAGACTTTAGGAGCAACTGATGTTGTTTGGAGATAAATGTTACGATTTAACTTGGAAGACTATGTGACTAAATCTTTCAAATATTTGGGTTTTGATCTTATATTGGTTTACTTTGAAGAATTTTATGGACAAATTGTTTATCGAATGATCCTTGTTGAACATTGGGTTTTGTTTGACCAATTTTGGATGTTAAGAATAGATTTTATTTTTATAAAGGGTTATCCTTTTCTGGATTATCCGACCTTGTACTAGCCTTTTTGGTTTTGTTTTTGGTTAAATTCTAAAGACATGGGAAGTATATAGCTCTCTTTTGTGGATTAGGTGATTCTCTATAAGTTGATTATGGTACTCTTAATGCGAACAAGTCTCCCTAAATACTCGTCTTTTGGAAAAAATATGAGTTTGATTAAGGAATCTAGTAAAAGTTGAAGGTCAACATGATAAGTGATTATGTTTCCTTATGAATAAAATTCCTCAATAAAAAGTAACTTAAAACAAAAATGTTGTCTATTAACTTTTCCTACTAGGGAATCGAATACCGTTTAACCCATCACAAGTTTGTGATTTTCTCGTGGTTAACTTTCTCCTAAACTTGTTTTCTAACACTCTCCATCAGAACATGACCCTTTGTTTTTTCCTCCATGTCCATATTTTCATACTTGGAGTCCTAGTATGGGTTAACTCGGGTGACCTTTTTACTTATCTTTCTTTATTTTAAAGTGATTGTTTTACCGACTCTTGTTCCGATGTGGGACTTTCAAGGATGTTTCCAAGTCCAATTTTCAAATTGCGCGGACGCAATTCCCAAAAGGGGGGAAGGATGTAACACCCCAGGTAAATAAAGAATATGACATTTTTGTATTTATCCACTTTTGTGAATAAAATATTAATATGGCTTTAAAGGGGACGCTATGCTCGATGGCGTACCCAATACGCAACAACGTGTTTCTTGGGAATCTTACGTTGCACTCTAATAATAAAATAATATTATTTCAAATGGTAGTTAACATGTAGCCGTTGTATTGGCGGGAATGGATATAAATAACTAAAATATGATTATATATGTTTTATAAATGTTTTTACATTTATCCAATAAAAGACAATGTCTTAAAATATGGAAAGAATTCAATTTTAGGTGTATATTCCCTAGTTTTCACTAAAGGTTCACTTATCGCCTTTTAATGGAGAACTGTCATTAAATATAGTTTTGATCACTCTTATACATTCTTTTAGACCAAATAAAACTCTTATTAAGAATAGAGACATCAAATTTTACTTTGTGTAATTTTTTGGTATTTTTCCGATAAAGTTCTTTTTTTTAATGAATAGTGTAAAATGTTGTATTTTAATTCAAAACCACTTTTTAATCTAATTTATTTATATGATTAGATAATATTTTGAATTGTTTTCAAAGTGAAATTAGAAAATGTTTTTACCATTAAATCCGATAGTGGTCGTTGAAATTAAATTCACTTTGAAATCAGACTTAAACTAGTGTCAATCTTTTGATACTTATTGTTTTATAAAAACACGCTATTTGCTCTGGCAGCGGGAATTAATTATTAAATTAATTAATGTGACTTATATAATTTGAATTTTGTAAAAAAGACTTCATTTTTGAATTCGGAGTATCAAATATAGCTTAGGGTGAATTTTTGGTAATTTTCTGAAAAACTTCAATTTTTGATGAATAGTGAAACCACTAAGTGATAATCAAGCAAACTGATTTTTCAGTTAAATGAAAGTTTACCACTAATGTGTATTGAATTTTTAAAATCCAACATACATGGTTGTCATTAAGAAGTAAAATGTGGTTCAATGAGATTATAATAATTTTTTGGTGAATAGTAACTTATTAAGTTTTTAATCGCGATTAGTGATAATTAGTGTAGTTTAAGGTATAAATAATACTTTAAAAATATGAAATGACCTAGACACATGTCCCAAACCTATTGGTTGTGTCATGGCAGACCAAGAGAAGCCATGGCCTAACTTGGGGACCCCATGGATCCACTTTTGTTGGGAAATAACATAAAATACTTTTTATTTAATGTTAAAGTGAAAATGACACTAACATAGTATGTTTTACTAAAACAATTTTTAAGTGGGGTTATACAAGTCCCAATTTTGATTATAAATAGTCATTGGAAATCTAAAAAGATTTCCTATATCATAGTATTTTTTTTATAATTTTTAGACATTAAATAAATTAAGTTATTTATGACATAATAATGATGCAGCGATGACATCATTATTTGACAATTTAATTAAAATGGAAAGATAATGAAAAATCTACAATATACACATGGAAAAAACCAATTGGATGAGTGGATTTCGATGCCTTATCACCTTAACCACGAAGTCTACCAATGTGGGACCCTTTAAAACCGAAAAGCATTTTCAAATAAAGTAATATTTCTTTGCTTTCCAAAAGTGCCCCTCCTCTCCTCTTATAAAAGGCCCCCACCTCCACCTTATTTCACACACTTCAAAAGCCTTTGGCTCGGCCAACCCCTGCCCGTTTACTCTCTCAACATCCCTCTCCCCATCCTAGAGGATCCCCTTTGGGCAGAATCCTTTCAAAGGAAGCCTTTAGGCTCAAATCAAAAGGAGATTACACTTTTAAAGGTAATTCATTCTCTCTTGTTCATTTGTTTTATTTTGCTTCTCCAAACCTCTAATATCTTTTTATTTACTTCTTTTGTAACAACACCAGTATCTTCAATATACTAGGATTTTGTTAGAAGATTTATTTGAGCTACACTCTCACACAACTACATCAAATTGTTAAAGAACATACGGTTTCCGTGGATGGTGAAATTCTGCCTCCCGAAACGATGATTGTTCAATACTCATTTAACACCTTCAAAGGTGGCCATTATGATGTCACTATTTTTATATATGATATATAGTATGTTTATGTTTTCCTTAAGATTCTGTTTTTTACATTTTGGTCAAACCTTTATGGTTCCCATTATGGGTAAACACGATATCTTCATTTAAGGAAGTGCGGACTACCGCCCCCTCAAAGTGATTTGATTCGTTAAATACCATATGTGGGACATATAAAAGATGAAACTATGATATTAAATATGATATTATACTGGAATTATAATATACCTTTATATCATTATTATTCCATTCTATAAAATACGAATAGAAATGAAAGTAGCGTTCATGCGTACGTACGGCTTACCGTCTCCATGAACGGTGCATTTCATTTCTTACCTCTAAATGATTATGTAATGTTATAAATGCATGAATGTACTGGATATATATGACATATATTATATCTAAAACATGAATACAATTCTGGATATAATAAACATTTGGCCACATGAACAACATGTAATTGTAAGAAGTCCACTTTCGACTTAAGAACCAAATACCGACAAAATGAACATTATTAACTTAAATGGTTACATAATGTTCACAACATGTCAATAATTGATATAAAAGGAATAATGAACTTGTAAAAGGTTCTTAAGCAAATAGAAATTAACTCAAGTTTATTATTCAGGACGTTAAAGAACGATCGAGTCAAGTCGGACCCGAGGTAAGGGATCCTGCAACTCTCTTTCTCTTTAAGTACACTCTTTTATGTCATTTCTTTTAAGCTCATCTTTCTGATGATTGGGATGTTATTTTATATTAATCCTACGGTAATTTTTATGTTCATATGATGAGAGACCCTATTCTCTCTCATCAATCCATTTTGGAAGTTTTATGTGGCGCCGTTGGGCTGCCGAGTTCTCGTAAGGGATTTCTCATCTCACTTTTATTCCCGTGAGATTTATGCTACATTTGCCACAAATTCCATTGAGTGGTGTAAGTACTTCCCATTATTCTACTCTTTGTGTAATATACTTTCGTTTATGAGTATTTACATCAAAGATCTATTGTCCTTCTCTCATGGGGTGTATGTTTTGAAAGATACCCAAGTCGGTAAGGGAACCTTTCACCCTCCTCTTTTTAAAAAGACTTCTTTTGTTGGGTCTGTTAATTTACATATTGCTATGTTGGGATATGTTCTCATATATCCTTATTGATGTAAATTTTATGTCCAAGTGATGAGATACACTTTTTATCTCTCATCAACTCATTTTGATGTGATGCCGTTAGGCTGTCAAGGGAACTTTTTAACCCAATTTCGATTTCTTTGGGTTGAACATGTAGTCATTGAATATGTCATCCATTGAATATGTGTGAATGACCTTTTATTGATTTACACTTAATATACACTCATATTGGGTGTATTTATATTTGTCACACATATTTTTGAGATTGATTTGTCCTTGATTTAAGGATACCTTCTTTATAAGGGATTTCATCACATTTTACATCCCTATTGAGACTTCATTGTTGTTATTCACCAATTCACTCTTATATGGTGTATAATACTGTCCTTTGGAATATTATATCATGGATTCCTTTATTCCCATGATATTACAAAGTTTTGACTAAATTTTATTCCTCAATTATTGTATTCAAGTGTCTTTAATTTTGGTAAAACCCCTTTAACCAAAATATCGTTTTAAATGTTTTAATTATTCGTTCTTATTAATATCCATGTTTTCAAAGTGGTTTTAAGGATTTATTTATATGGATATTACTAGTTTAAAATTTTAAAAGCTTCAAGGTGGTATGGGACACTTTGATTCAAAAATCTCTTTATTAAATGTTTTAAATGGTTTTGAAAATGGTTTTTAATGGATTCATTATTTCAATATCTTAAACTGTTATATTGTGATTGAAATGTGGAAATGTTATGTTTCCTTTATTCATGTTTTATGTGATACGATTATGTTATGGTTCTTGGGCATTGTTATGAAGAACGGGTGGTTCCGTGATAAACTAAGGGCGGGTGAGCCCGATATAGCTCTCCAATGCATTGGGTAACGCGAAGGAGTGAAACGTTAAGGTTTCTCCGAAGAGATTTAGGGAATATACTGTGATGGGTATTCCAAACGTAACCAAGAGGGTTACTCCCTACGTAAGAATGTTATGAATGCCTCAAGTTACCTTTATATCTTATGATTTCTATGATTTATTCATGATTTGATGAGGTAGGTTAAAGTGCCTATGTTTTATGGGTGAATTATGATTTCATTCTTGTGTATATATGAACTCATGTTTCCTTTCCATATTTTTATATCCCTTACTGAGCTTTTTATGCTCATCCCAAGTTTTTGAAATGTTTTTTTCAGGACAAGGGAAAGGTACATGATAAGATGATAGAGTCAAGGATGTGTTAAGAAAGATTCCATGTTTTATTTTCAATATGTTTCCGTTGATGGGAAGAATGGATACTATCTTTTATGTAACCACTTTGTTTAAATGTGGAATGCAATGCAAGTTTCATGATCTTATTCTCTAAAACTCTAAACCTGAAAAGATCCTTAATGTGTAATCTTGTAATAACTCAAGATTAAGTAAGTTTTAAGGCTGGGGCCTTATATAAATTATATATTTTATGGTAATTTTGTTGATTTTTCAATATCAACCATTACTTCTTAAAAATAGATTTCATATTACACATGTAGGATTTTACAAGGATAAGGATGGTGGTTCGTTTCAATAAACCCAAAGTGTAGCAATGTTTTTTATGAGTGCATTCATGGTGCGATCCTACCATCTTTACAATGCTTGACTCAATTTATATTTAAATGATTTAGTTTTTATTTCCCTATATTTAATTTATCATTATATATTAATTATACCATATGAATTAATATTTTGATGTGGAAGGCCTACTGGAGGATAATTTACATAAAATGGATTAAGGATTTAAAATTAATTTTATATTTTAATTGATTGATAAGGGACCTTGGATTAAATTGATAGTTGTGAAATGAAATTTCCCAACAACGTATAATGTGTGGAATGGATTTCATACATAAAATGAATAAGAAGAAAAAAAATGTGGGATTTAAATGGTATAACATTAAATGTTTAAATTTTGAAATTATTTAAATAATGAAATTTTATATGGATGGAGGTTGATTTATTTATATGATAATAGACAATGCCATGTTAATTAATTTTGTCAAATAATGTAAATAAAAAATATCCCTTATATTTTTATGGAAAACACTCATAATGGTCATTGTGTTTTTTAATATAGAAATTCCCATAATTGAAGTGATGTATCTGTGTGAAGGAAACACCCATAGGGGTGGTATGAGATAATTACAAATAAAAATCTCCTAGTGTTTGTCTATGAAAAATTTAATGAAAATTCCCATTGATGTGGTCTATGTTATATTTTACAAAAACAATCCTAGAATTACACTCTAATATATATTTAATACACCCGTATGAGAGATTTTTGATACATGATGACTTATTCCTGGGAGAGAAAACACCTAGAATTGGGTTTCTTGTTATAATGAATTGATTCACCCATATGGGAGGTTAGAGATACCATTTGGACTATAGGCCCCAATGATAAAACACAATGGTGGAGGTGGACTATTAAAAAATATCTATATGGTGTTATGTAATTATTTTTTGCAAAACACATATATTGTGGTAGGTTCTGGTTACTATATAACATTAACATATATGAGGTTGTTGATATTATTATAGAATTCACCTTACGGGTGGTATGAGTGGTTATGTTTGGAATGATTTCAATACATACTCTGAGACACTCCAAAAGTGGAAAAAAGAAGATAGGGTCGATCATGATCATAAAAATAGAGATAAAAAATGGTTTAGGTGAGCTCAGGTGTCATCGACAACCTAGGGATTTGGTGGTTGTTTATTTGTTTATATAAATGGTTTTAAAACCATCAATCTGTTAACATATAGAACTGTCCATAAAATGATATAATATTGGTTATTTTATGGATGTTTTTGGAAGTGGCCAATTGAGTTATAATCACACATTATTTCGGAACCCATCACACTTGGTTACCCGAGTAGACACAACATGATTATAGGATAAAGTTTACGGGAAAGTCCCACTACATGATGTTTTATTAGAATACTAAGATGGTGTGGGAGATGGGATCATGCATGAATCGAGGAATGTTTGGGTATTCTATTAGCCATAGGGTCTTCCTAAATTTTTATTTTATTATCATTTATGTATTATCCGGCCTTATAGGATCCAATTATATATATAGGTACTTTCATCTGATATAGAATTTGATGTTTGGTTTATTTACGGACACTACCTATCTCTTGTTATTCTTATATGGATGTGTAATAATTTCACATTATTTTCACTATTATTAAAATATGATATGGGGGAACAGTCTCCCCATGTAAACCTCTCAGGACCTTAATACTAGTCATTATCCTCTAGAATATGAGGAGGTGTTCTTAAGGTATATGTAGACTGATAGTTTGAAAAATGTATAGTATTTTTTTTGCGGATTGTCTTTCAATGTGGTATTGGAGCCTTTTATTTTGACTTACTATGTTGGAATGGTAGACATGAGAAAAGGATGTTATTTTAAACTGGTATTGATACTGTTCATGGTTTATCTATCGCCACATGTGAAGAAAAACTATGTTGTCAGGTATGATAATTTTTTTTCTTGAATTAAATTTTTACCATTTTTTAATTTCCACCTCAAGTGATTCAATTGGTGGGGATTTTTTTATTTATTGGTTTCTATTTTTAGGCCTTGATTTAAAAGAAAGGCTATGTTTGTTCATGTGACTTATTATGAACAAATAATTGATATATCATTGGTATGTTTTTTGTATTTGATAGATTCTTTGGATTCTTATGTATTGATGGTTTATTTTCTATTTATTGTTATATCTTCTTTTCATTTATATCATCCTATAGTTTTTTGTAATTTTAGGGGAAGGTATTTAAAGTTTATGTAGTCATTTTTATTTTATCATATAATTTTATGGTGGGATTCTACTTGACCATCTCCATAAGTGAATTATGATTATCATAATGGTATAAATGAGTTATAAAGTGATGGTATTTGTTAAATAATGATTCACTAAGAAACTTGTAAGGTTTTTCCCTTATAAATTTTTAATGGCACTATATCTTGAAAAACCTATATGTTTTCACATATAATACTTCAAGGATGTTTGAAATTTATTTGTAATGAATGTATTCTAAATTAAGAATCTATGTGTTTTAAAAATTCTAGTTTTTAAATATAGTGAAATGATAATGATGTGAAATTTAGGGATCATAGTGATGAGTTCTCAATAACATTGTTCCATGGACTTTTTTATGGATGGTGTGGGTCTAGAGAGAGACCCTGAGAGCTATGATCCTTGGATATATGTTGTACTAGATAGTGGGATGCATCTTGTTGTGCCTTTATGTAGGTTGTGTCCTTGAGGATAAGAGACATCTCTTTATATAAAGGATGATCATAACCCCTATGGTTTCTTCAAACACTATAGGGATGTGTTAGACCTTAGATTGGGTTCCATGGAAAGTGGTTCTAATGATTAATGTTATATATGTTGTTGTGAGAGACCCTAACATGAATAGAAAGGTTATTTGTATTTGCAGCCACAACTGTTTTGGAACGGGGATGGGAGTGCAGTTGTTGGAAGTGTCTTGGGTGAGGAAACATCTAATGTGTGTGGTGAGGTCCTAGTGATAGTTGGTTTAAACCACATTATTGTCATGTCAAGTCGGTGTTTTTATTGATCGATGATGAATCTGAGATGGGTTATCCTTCTATAACGATCATTAATCTTGTGGGATATGCGAGTAGGTGTATCTTTCTGTGGAATCGATGTACAAAATTTCCTATAAATATGTTTGTAAGGGAATTTTTAGGCCATTCGTTCTTTTCTAAGGGAATAACCTTGATTTCATGTGTTCTGTTTGGGGTGACGGTTTTGGAGGGATTGATTATCGGGATGCCTCACCCTACAGTTTTTTCATTTTCATTCTATGGTAATAATTGTTGAACCTAGTGGGATAGTATAGGGAGGATAAATCATGGGTAGATTATTTGGGTCATGGAATAATTCCCAATATGAAATGCGATTATCATTTATACTCTACATGTGAATAAATTCATGATTTATGGATGAAATAATAATAGATTCATCTAGTTTACTAGGACTAGTGGGATAAGACACATGGCTAGATTCCTATGTTGGTCTTGAGCCTCATTTTGGTAACACATGACTCATGGGTGGTGAGTTCAGTTCATTGAGTAGTCACAGGGGAGTATAAAGCCCTATGGTTTTTTATCAAGGAAAAAGTAGATATCTTGTGGTGGGGTAGTTCATGGTATCATAGGGTTAAGGGAATGAGTAGCTATAGATAAAGACCTAATCTCTTTTTTGATCAGATCAAGGAAAATGAGTTACAATAATGAATGAAGTTATTTGTCGTGAGAATGGTTAACTGTACCTATTTCATTCCATGTTAATTGTTTGGGTCTGGGTAAAGCTTGAGCTAGTTTATAGTGGCAGTGACACTATTAAAGTTAAATCATGAATTCTTGAAAAAAATGTGTGGGGTTGTGGTTTGTCTCAGTTGATGAATCCATCTTCAAAAAAGGTAGAAAAGAGTTTATAAAAACCATATATCAAAAGAGATATGGGAACCTTGGTTTGTTTTATTGATTAAACAATAATAGGTGGTAAAATCATGGATGCATCAAAATATGATACTCTAAATATTTAGCTAGACACATACATTTATGTTAGAGATCTATGAGTGCATAGAGTATGGATTGTATACCCCACAGATGTTTTTATGAAATATAGTTTTTAAATAATTTTTATTCATTAGTATATTTTTTTCAGGCAATCATGAGTCTAAACAATCTATGAGATGCACTTATTATAAAATTATTGTTATATCCTTTCTGTTAGGAAAGCGTGAATAATTATTGTAAGAACCCAGCTTTAAACATTACGCAATCGTGAATTAAGTGAATAATTCACATTGAGGAACTTTTCAGATTTACAATTAAAGAGAATTAGGTCATAACGTATACATAACAACTTGAATATTACATGTATACACTTTTACTCAGTATCCACTCTTTACATAAAACAAAAAACTCTTTAAAAAGAGACATGTTTAGTTCAATGTTTTAAAGAGCATTAATTTTCCATGATCCCATACTTGACCCTATTAATCTATATTTCTAGTCAAAAACATTTTCAAAACATGGGATGAGAATAAAGAACTCAGTATGGGATACATAAAGAAGGAAAAATGTTTGTTTTAAAAAAACAGTTAATCCATAAATACTTTGTCATAAGTAATAATTTTTACCATTATGAAGTAGAAAATAGACATCACTATGTAAAAGCTGATTGATTACCCTTTTGTAACCAAAATATTACCATAAAACCCATAGAAAGATCAAATAACATATAATGGTAACATGGTACATAAACATACAAAAATAGAATAACTATATAATCGGCTTCCACACATTTCACTAAATGGAATAGACATACGGCCGTCTTCTATACCCAATACATTGGAGTTTATAATGTAACCACCCTTCACTGGTTTATTATAGAACCACCTATCATTTGTTTTATCACATAACCACCCGTCAAATGTCCAAGCAAAATTATATAATCAAAACACATAAAATATTATAAATAAAAACTTTTCAATCATAAAATTTCATTTTCAATCGCAATGAAATAGTTTCAATATATTGAAATAGTAAATCCAATTTCTAAACCATTTTAAATACCAAAATACCAATAATGGGATTAAGGGGTTTTTCATTCCTTTTAAAAACATTACGTCTAATAGGAGAATCCAAATATCAGATAATGGTTACAACGGCATAAAATTCAGTTTCGACATATTAGTGTAAAAAACATTCCATTTGACATTTTTTAAAATTATTTGTAGGAAAAATATTTCTTTTGAATAAAATTAAATTTCAAAGGGGTTTATAATACATTGTATAAAATAATGTCCTGTATAAATCGATGTATGCATCAATTATTTGACATTGACACGAAGTACCTTACCTCATGTCTGACAGAACTCGCCAGTTCATTAATTTGCTGAATAATAAACTTAATTTAATTTATACATTATTAGGAACATTTTTCAAGTTTATTAATCATTCTCTATCACATATTACCATGTTATAATAGTTAGATAATTATTGTAGTTCATATCGGATGTTTCGTTCATTTTCGGAACATGAGTCAAAAATGAACATGTAGTAATGAGAATTATAAATTTAGTTATTGGTACATTATCTACAGAATGATATTGATAATTTTAATAACACATAAATATCATATATATATATATAATTCACATTATTTGGATATGGTAAATGAAATCCATTATTCATGGATACGGTAGGCCGTACGTATGCAAGAATGCTACATTCATATCATTGTCAAAATAAAAGTTTGAAAAATAAAATGATACAAATGAATGTTAGAAATTTATTATAATATATAGGTTTTATAAGTAATATAATATCATTAATTCTATCTTTTATACGTTCCATGTATGTCATGAATGAGTCATATCACTTTGAGGGTGCAGCAGTCCGCACTTCCACAAATGAAATTATTGCTATTAAACATCATAAAAAGAATAAAGGTACGATTTAAAAAAACTAAAGATTCATATAGAAGATATAAATATAATATATATCATATATAAATATAGTTCCATCATAATGGTCACCATTAGAGGCGGTTTGAGATAAATGAACAATCACTTTTCATGAGGCAGTAGTTCACCATCCACAAAAACAGTATGTTTGTATCAATTAGATGGAGGTGTGTGTAATTTTAGTTCAAATACATCTCCTAGAAACATAGTAGTATATTGAATATGCTGGGGTTGTTATAAAATAATAGAATAAATTGATTTTATTTGGTCGGAGAATGAAAATTTAAAAAAAACATGAGAGAAGTTGTTACCATTAAATCATGTAACTCCATTTGGTTTGAACAAAAATGCCTTCTAGAAGTTTTTTCTACCTAAGGTAAGGCTTCTAGGAGGAAGAGAGGGTTTATGGGAGATTCATGGAGTAGTATATGGAAGAGGCAAAGGGCTTGAGAGTTGTGAGTATTGGGATAGAGGTGATCTCCATTTATAAGGGGTAGGAGGGTCTCTTTAGGAACGTTTGAATATATTATCTTATTATAAAATGATTTTTGGTTTCAAAAGGACCAACCCATATTTAATTCAAATAAAATGTGTATATATGTAAAAAAAGTCATCCTATTATAATTTTATAGGTTTTGGTTATTTTTTAATCCTTGCATTTTTTATGTAACCATTTGTTATTTTTTTTAACTTCTACCATGTCCTCTTATATATTCATACTATATGGTTAATATATTTACAATAAAATTCCAAGAGACCAAAAATGGATTATTAATGATATATTTGACATCATATATGTTTTTTGGAAGAATAGTATATTTTCAGGATTATTTTATCATTTAGACAAATATTTACTGTCTTAAAAAGTCATTTATGTCAATTTACATACTATTCATATCAAGACTATTAATAATTCTATAAGAACATGATTATTTTGGAAAAACTTCCTTAATAAAAATATAATAGGTCATATTAATCTATAAAATTCGTTTATTTCTTAAAGATATTCATAATAAATTTATTTTAATATTTATAATATAATTTATTTGAATCCTTTATTAATTAAGCAACTACTGCATCACCATTGTGCCATAATTAAATTTATTTATTTAGTGTCTAAAATTATTAAATAAATTACCCTTATTTAGAAAATAATTTTCTATTTAGAATTACTTTTTAGAGAAGGAAATTTCACTAATATAATACATTATAAAAATTGGTATACTAAGAGATATAAGTTAATGTTACATTTTCCATAACATTAAATTATTTTTATAATGATTTATTTTCACATTCAAGTGACTCCATGGGGTCCTAAAATCGACACAAGGATGTCAATGGTTAGAAATGTATCATAAAATAGGATTAAGACACATGTTAGTGTAATTTATTATTATTATAATATTATATGATACCGTTATTTAACATATTTTCCTTTTAACTGTGGTAAAAAAAATTTTTTATAAACATTACTATTCATAATGTCTAAAAATAAAAGATAACTATTTAAATAATTATTACCTCTTCATTCGAAATTTGGAATCCGTTTTTCCTAATTAAAAACACATAAGTTTTATAAATTAATTTTAAATTAATTCATGTTGTCAAAATAAAAAACAATTTTTTTTAAATAATAACAATCAAAATATTGACACTTATTTAAGTCAAATTTCAATGTGAAATTAATTAGAATGACAAAAAATATATTAAATGGGAAAAATATAATATATAATCTTTAAAAAAAATAAAAA
The DNA here is from genome assembly GCA_963277665.1 of Viscum album. Taxonomy (NCBI): domain Eukaryota; kingdom Viridiplantae; phylum Streptophyta; class Magnoliopsida; order Santalales; family Viscaceae; genus Viscum; species Viscum album. The sequence continues at coordinate 19,519 of CAUJRU010000341.1, forward strand.
TATATTCTATCCATATAAATAAATTAGATTAAATGGCACGTTTGAAATTAAATGCAGTATATTTCACTTCATTAAAAATTGAACATTAATAGAAAAATACCAAAATTTCTTCAAAAGTATAATCTGAAATACCAATTCTAAAAAATAAATTTATTTTACCAAATATGAACTAAAAAAGTGACAAAATCTAAATTTAAAAATTGTTCTCCATCAACAAAAGTTATATCAAAATTTTAAAGAATATTAGAGTATTTTTGCTTAAAATTGGATTCATTATCATTTTAAGTCTCCAGTGTTTATTAAATAAATATAAAAAACAATTAACAAACATTTTTAATCATAATATCTAATGTTCAATTCATTTCCTCCAATTAACTGGCCTAGATTTATCTATAATTTATAATTATAATATTAAATTGTTATTTTTCAATATCAGTCACCCTTGTGTGCAATATGAGATTTCAGAGGAACTCATTATTGCGTTTCGGGTATTCCATTTTACATAGCATCCCCTTTAATGTAAAATTAATATTTTATTCTAAAATATTAATAAATAAGAAAATTTCATATTCTTTATTTACCTCGGATGTTACAATTATAAAAAACTTATTAAAATGCATTTTGAATTCGGCGATTATCAATTATTTATGAAAAATATAAAGAAATTATATATTTTTATATTTGTGTGAATTAGATTTTTTAATAAAATTAATAAGGTATATATGTGTTATATTCTTAATAAAATATTTTATATATTCATCAAATGGATATTTTAGTCATAGGGTATGAATAATACACAATTTTATATATAATAACCAATATTATTAACGTTTAATTTTACATCTTTGTATAGATAACACCTTTTAAATTAATATTTTTACCCATTAATAATTTTTATATGACAAAATAAAAATTTTATTTTGTATAGGGATATAAAAAATTACTTTGGAAATTTTTTTGTTATTTTTCTGATAACATTCATGTTATGATGAATAGTAAAAATACGGTAAATTTTTATGGAGTATAAATTTTTTTCCTTGAAACAATTTATATGGTAAAATTATACTGCTAAATGGTCTCAAAGTATAAATACAATTTAATTTTAAAATTTAATATAATGTATTTCCTTGAAATTAATTTTACATTAAATTCAGATGTATAAACATTTCAATATTCTGCAATATTTTAACTTTTAAAACCCATTTTCTAATTTCAACAACAAGATTAATTTTAAATTAATTATTTCCACTTCTATGTTTTGAATTGTAAAAAAATTATTCCATATTGAGAATGAGTTTTTCCAAATTATGTTAATACGGTACTTTTATTTTTGTGCATTATGAATAGTAACTTTAGTAATTATTTCATTACCATGGTAAAAGTTAAATCGGGTAATTAAAGGTAATATTAAGATAGTAAAATTAACATAAAATTGTAACAATTCTATTGTATACTGAATTTGAACATTATCATCTATTGTTCAAAATGGAATAACTTAATGGCCAGTTACCTATGAATTTGACATGAGTAGAATAAAAACTAATGAATGTGAAAAAATTCAAAATCTCAATTTATATAAGTACATTAATTTTAATATATGAATAACTAGACATTATTTTCAAATATATATTCTATAGAAAGATAATAAAATTCAACACATCATATATATTTATTTATATATTTTATTGATTAAATAATTACCATTACTGATCACATAATAGTGATGGAGAAATTATTTTATTAAGAAGAATATCAAAAAATGGTATTAAAAATAATAAAGAAATATCATATAAAATAAATAATGTCCTACACATATTTTATAGCTGACTATGACACGTTATGAGTGTATTACATATTTTTCTTGTAATTTAACTTCTTTTTGGATTTTATTTAAATTCAAATAATTGAATAGTGTCAATATTGACACTATAGATATTTTAAAAAATTACAATTTTATTAAATTATTTAAAAAACATAAAAAAATTAAAAATTACAAAGTAAAAATAAAAAAGCTCTAAAATTTTATAAAATATTCATTTATGGTCAATTAATACCATATAAGTAAATATTTATAACCATTAAATATTTAGAATGATAATACCACAACTAATATTAAATAGAATAATTATGTATCAATTAAAAAGATATGGTTTCGATTTAAAAAATAACTTTTACAAATTTTGTTTTTTGATGATATTACAAACCAATATAATCTCATCTTCAAAATTGGAACTTTTTTTATGTTTTTGGGAAGGGTTTGATTTTATTATAAATTATTATTTGGGGAGTTTCCAAAAGATACCCTCGCCTAAATTATAAAAAATGACCTCCTCCCTCATCTCTTAACTACATTATGAGCCTTCAATATTGGAAATACCCTACCATAATTACTTATAATCTTATTTATTTTAATTCTGTGTGTTTTTATCATCATAGAAGTCTAACTCCACTAATCTGATAAGTGATTTTGAGGAAGCATTTCGAGGAAGAGGTAATCTCTTCTACCGATTTTTCCAACCGCTTTTTTCTTATAAATCCTCTTCATTTGTTGTTTCATTATAAAGTAATAACATTACTATCAATAATATACTGTTATTTTATTATAAATACAAAACAATCATATTTCACCTTTTATCCATCTTATGAAAAATGAAATCACTGCATGTGGGTACATAAGTTTACCGTCTCCATGTTCTGGTGTAATCTGTTTTTCACCACCATCATATATGGATGGGTATAATGATGTAAATAATAAATATATATGATTATTAAGATATGTTACTAATTTTGAAATATTTCACACCATTCACTTCAATACCATTCATCAATTTTAGGAATGATATAATTGCTTCTGCGTATGGACAGACAACCAACTTTACGATGGGTTGTGATTCATTCTACATGATATTCATTAAACCATGATTATATAAACGATTTGAATAAATAAATATGATATATGTTATACTAATATCTTTCTATGAATGATTTAACTATATCTCAAGAAGTGGAACAATGAACTTATCTGAAAAACCTTACATAACAACATAAAATAGTTAATATTCGAATAACGAGTGACAATGAAATTTTACTAAAAAATGTATAATAATATATGATATATTATATCATAAAAATGATTACTATTCTATAATATGTCCATTAAATTATTTAAATCATCATACATGAGTTTCTGATACATATGATGTGTATTGTACCTATGGTAGTGGATAATTTTTCAATCTAATTTTTATCTGAGATTGTTTACACATAGGTATTTACTAGGGATATCTTTATCATCCATGTCCATGTTTTCTAAAGAAAATGTTTTCATAAAATGTTTACTAATATTATAGGCATGTTTAATGTGATTTTATCACATATTTTACTTTTAATACATGGTATGGAAGAAATCTTTCTTTTGTTTTCCATATGAGGTACTTTTTGACTTTTCTGACAAAAATATGTGAAAAATGTTTTTTTAACTTGTACAACAAGAAAATATTTTTACACATTCATAACACTTAATTTTCATGGTTCTTACCCTAAAATCGTACAAGGTTACTTTCACATAAAATTATTTCTTTTAAAATTTTGTTCCATTTTGAGGAAGGAAAATATTTTTGAGGAAGAAATGATATTTTCCTCATGAATTAATTTCATATTTTTTCTCAAAATATAATTTCATCTATGTTGACAAACATTAAATGGGTTTATATTTATAACCCAATTATTACTATGATTTTATTGCATTTATAAGGAAATTTTTTTTATGGAATCCAATTGTTTTATACAAATTATGATGGAATGATGTTGATGAAACCCATTTTATATCATGGGTTATACTATAGTGAATGTTTAAATGTTTTCATGGCACACATAAAAATGGTATCAGTATGAGATGGGTGGGACCTATATCCCCCTCGCATTAATTTGGTGAATATTTATATATCATTATATATATATGACTAGAATGGAATGTAAGCTTGGTTCAATAATACATTGCTCGAGCAAGGAGTGAACTCAGTTCAGTAATGGACTATATCCAATATAATGGTCTTGGAAAAGAGAATTGACTAATATGAAATGATTTTCTATGAATATGTGTGTATAACTCAAAATTTCATGTCTTATGTTATGATAATTTGGATTACCCATTACTTTTAGGATTTATCCCATGACAATATTTTGTAATATTTTATATGCAGGGTAAGATGTTCAAATTTTATGTTCCTATGATTATGATATGATTGATATTTACATTATATACCCTTACTAAGAATTTGAGCTCCCCCATTCATATTTTTCTTTTTTTCAGGTCATGAAGAAGGGTAATAAGTAATATATTTCAAAAATGAGTGTAGTTTTTATTCAATAAGTGGGAGACAATGTAGATATTTTAGGAACCATTTGTTTATGTTTAAAAATTTTTAAAGACAGTAAATTTAATCGGTCTTGGTGTTTTTTATAAGATATGTAATAAATTTTCATAAATGTTGAAGTAATAACTACATGTAAAATATGTTCCATTATAGTTGGTTTCATTACAATTGTATAATTATACTCTGGTAACTAGAATGAGAGAACCATAATACAAAACATAAGGATAACTCTAAGAATAGGTCATAATCTTATCCTATTGTTTTATAGATGTTCGATGATAAAATAATATAAAATCTAACGTGTCAAAAATTTAAATTTTGTTCTTGAATTATATCGTTTTTCATTTCGATTAGTGTTGATCAAACTATGATTCTTGGTTTTCATTAATAGCTATAACCCGAAGGAACCATGTTAATGATGAATTCAATAAGAGATTCAATGATTGTCCCCCTGAGCAACCAAATTTAATGGGAGATAGAATAAAAAATCTTGTAGCCCATGTCTAACAACTTTACCAAGTTATGAATCATTTTGGACATCCAGATGAAAAAATAAGGGAGTAACCTTCTGTTGAATCTTTCATGAGGTACTATCGACCATCATTAAGTGGGTCATATGATCCATTAGTAGAAAAAAATGGATCAATACCACTAAAAAATTCAGTTCTACATTGTTTTAATAATGAAAAATTCATCTTGGAAGTCTATTGTTTGGATATCAACGCTGATCAATGGTGGAATCTTTTTAAAAATATGAAGATAATAGATGAAATTGAGTCCAATTAATTGGATGAATTTAAGAAATTATTTTTCAATAATTACATTCTGCATATTATTCAAACAATTTTTGATAATGAGTTCATTGAAATTAATAGCATGGATCACTAATCTGTTGGTACCAATGATGAAAATGTTTCAAGACATGAAAATGAAGATTCTAGAATTATTATCCAAACTAATAGTAAAATTGATCGATTATATCGTGGCTTAAAATCATGTCTCTGAAGGTAATTATCCATAATATACATCAATAGATACATATAAATTTTTCGATGTACTCTAGAGGCAATGATATAGATTGGAATATCACATAAGTCAGATGAGTTTGATAAGAATATAAAAATGGAATTAAAAGGAAAACAAAAAAACCACACATAAAATAAGTTGATTTACCCATATTCTCAAGGTGAGGAAAGAAACATGGAGGGAATTTTCTTAATGAGACTTGTAAATGTTTTATGTGTGGAAAGGAAATTCATCGGATAATTATATGTTGAACTGATTGGAAAAAGATGTGTAATTGAACGAATAAAAAGAGGATACAATGATTGCGCTTCCTACATAGAAATTCTAGAAGTGGAAGTAAATTAAGAATTATTACAATAAATTCTCTAATCCAAGGTTTATTGATGATGATTGATGTCAAAATAATCTTCAGTACAATGACAATGGAATTTCACATGACATCACTATTCACGACGTGGATTGTGATAAAGAAGTGTTGAAAGGTACACATAACATCCACTCTAGAGTATATAATTTTTTTTTTGATTTTGGATCCACCCACTCATTTATTTATGAAAATTATCTAAGGTTATCACCATAGTACCTCAAAAATTAAATGTTGAGTTAGCTATGACAACTCTTAATGGCACAATGATCACATAAAAAGCATATAATCTTTCTCTAATTGAATTTTGTGGGAAAGTGCATCCATCAAATCTTGTGTTCCTTACTATAGTGGAATTTGATATGTTTTTACCATGGATCAACATTCTATATATGGGGATCATATCAATTTCCAAGGAAGGGAAGTCACATTTCATATTCTAGACCAATCTATAATCACTTATCGATGAAATGATAAATATAACTTTACAATAAGAATTTATTCTGCCTTATGGGTATTGATTTTTATAAATGATGGTAATTTTATTCATATGGTATTGGAGAAAATTATGATTAATAAAACACCGCTTGTACGAGAGTTGATGAGGTCTTTACAATGTAATTTCTAGGTCTTCCACCAAATCATGAATTTTATTTTTCCATAAAACTCATATCATGTGCTATGCTTATTTCCATGACACCTTATAGAATGTCCCTGATTGAGTTAAAGGAATTTAAGAAGAAACTACAAGAGAATCTTGATAAGGGATTTATACACCCTATTGAATCACCTTGGGGATAACCTGTTCTGTTTGTTAAGACGAAATATGGATCAATGAGACTCTATATTGATTATCGAGAACTCAACAAGATCACTATCAATAAAAAATACGCTCTTCCCACCATTGATGAATTAATTGAAAAACTATTTAGAGCTTAATAATTTTCCAAGATTGATCTCCATTTATGATTTCTTCAATTATAGGAAAAATTGGAGGATATATTAAAGATAACATTTTGTACATGGTATGGACATTATGAATTTAGAGTGATGGATTTTGGTCTTTCTAATTCCCCCATTATCATCATGGATATAATGAATATAGTCTTTAGAGACCATCATGATTAATTTATGGTTGTATTTATTGAATATACACTTTTATATTCTAATAGAAAGAATAAATATAAAAATCACTTGAGAATTTTACTCAAGACCCTGAGAAAGGAGAATCTTTTTGAAATATTTAAAAGTGTGAATTTTTTCTTCATAAAGTTTCATTTTTGGGTCACATAATCTCAATAGATGGGTTGTTTATGGATCCAACAAAAATAATGGTTTTTGAAATATTTCTAAGACTGACAAAGGTAACTGATATCTGATGTTTTTTTTTTGGATTGGATGGATATTATCAACTTTTATAGAATGATTTTTTTACAATTATCTAATCCACTCAACATGTTTACTTAGAAAGGAGTTATATTCATTCGTACATAGGAATGTGAAGATAATTTCAAATAACTGAAAAGAAGTTTATCTTGTGCACATATACTCACACTTTTTTGTAGTGGAAAATGATTTGTGATCTATAATGTTGTATCCACGAAGGGGATGGGATGTGTTCTAATTCAAAATGATATGGTTATAGATTATTCCTCACGACCATTGAAAATACAAGAGCAAATTTACCCAACTTATGATTTGGAGTTATGTGTGGTAATATTGGTATTAAAGATATTATGGAATTATCATTACGTTGAATGTTGGGATATGTATACTGGTCCTAAATGTTTAAAGTATATTTTCACAAAATAGGATTAGAATATGTTCCAAAAATGAATTTTTTTTAGTTTATTAAAGATTACGACTTCTCAATATGTTACCATTATGGGAAAGCAAATAAGGTGGATCATGCATTAAGTAGACCAGGCCATGCTAGCCTCTCCATGAGGAGGACCACAAATGATCTAATATTTATGGATTTTCAATGGATTTATCATGAAATTTTATTGAATGTGGGAATGTTATATTTTTAAATTAATCTACAACAATAAATACAAGTAATGATTAAAGAGGCACAGAAGAAATATGTAGATCTAAAAAATATGGTCAGAAATGTTATGGTAGTCAACCATGATTGTGATGAATTAAAAAGGTTTAGGAACTATATTTTTATTCATCCGATACAAGAATTTAAAATGGACGTATTGAATGACTCTCATATTTATTAATCCTCTATTAACCATGGAAGAACTATGATGTAAAGGGACATGAAAGAGTACTACAGTGGGATGGTATGAAAAGAGCTATTTTTAGATATGTATCTTGATTCATGTTTTGTAAACAAGTTAAGGCTGAGAGATATAATTCTAAGGAGATGTGATAATCATTACCCATAAAATATTGGAAATGGGAAAAATCACTATGGACTTTGTTGTCAGACTTCCCAAAACATCCAATGGAAATATTTCTACCTAGGTTATAATTGATCGCCTTATGATGTTGGAACAATTAATTACTATTAGATATGATTTCTCTCTTTATCGCCATTCTTGTATATATGAAAAGGAAGTGATGTTATTTCATTGATTACCACATTCAATTATATATAATTGGGATCTAAAGTGGACCACAATATTTTGATGATGTCTTCACAGTGCTCTAGGTAACAAGTTATGTTTTAACACAACTTATCATCCTAAGATAGACGGTCTGTCTAATTGAAAAATTCATGCATTAGAAGTCAATTGTTTAACCTTATATATGATTTTCAAAGGTGGTTTGATTCAAGACCTAAAAGTGGTTGATTTTTTTTAGAATAATCACTTTCACTCCAAAATTAATATGGATTCTTATGAATCCCTCTATTGGAAAAAGTGTAGGACTCCAATATTCTAGGATGATTTTGGAGAAACCTATTAGGACCTGATCTTGTTGATGAATTACTATAAAAGGCCAGATGTATTTAACAACACATAAGAGAGGCCAAAAGTTGAAAAAACTAGTTATGATGACAACCAAAAAATATATAATGACATTGAAGTTGGTGATATGGTGTTTTTATTAATATCTCCCTAGAAGAGAGTAATGAGATTTGGAAGGTAGGGAATGTTGAGCAGTAGGTATATCAACCCTATTGAAATTCTAGATCATGTTAGGATGGTAGCTTACCAATTAGAACATCCAAAAAAAAATTATCTCAAGATAATTATGCATTCCATGTATCCATCCTGAGAAATTACATTCATGATCCTTCACATGTACTATACTCAGAAGTCATACCGCTGGAGAAATATCTTTCTAATGAAGAACAACTGAGAGAGATTCTTGATCATAGTTAAAATGTTCTTCAAAATAAGATAGCTCAATTTTTTAATGTGTAATAGAGGAACCAACATTTTGAATAAGGTAAATAGGAATATGAGGATATGATTAGGGAGAGGAATCATCATCTATTTGTTTCCATGTGATGAATTTTGATGGTGAAATTCTGTTTTAGGGGGTGAAATTTAAAACCCAGAATTTTTTATGAAATACTTTCTTTAAGTAATATATATTTATCAGCAGAATTCTTTGAATGAAACCATGAGTTTAAAATAAATGTGTGATTCACATATTATAAAACTACTCTTATATTTTAGCTGCAAGGTCATCGGGAATAATTATAACTAATTTATGAACCTGTATAGTGAATTCATTGGCTATCAATTGTTTATCAAAAATATAATGCAATTAGATATTTGTATTTTTCTATGAATTAAATTTAATAATGAAACTAATTGAATATATGTTTGTTATATAATTAATTAAATAAATTTTATATTCATCCAGTGGATATTTTAGTCAAAGGGTATGAATAAAAACCTATTTGAGGTATAAAAAACTTTTTTTTAGTTTAATTTTACACATACGAATGGAGAACCCATTTTAATATAATATTTTGAACATGAATAATTTTTATATGACAACACATGAATTTTATTTTTAATCAGGATTTAAAAATTTACTTCGAATGAATTTTGATATTTTTCTGACAACTTTAATGTTTTGAAAAAAATTAAAAATATGGTAAATTATAATTCAAAATGACTTTTTTCATTGAAATAATTTATATGGATAAATTATATTACTTAAATTTATAGAAGTATAAAAAATATATATTTTTACCAGCTAATATAATTTATATCATCGGAATTAATGTTACATTAAATTCTGATGTAAAAACATTTCAATCTTTTGCAATTTTTTAACATTTAAAACTTGTATTCTCATTTAGAAAATTATATTTATTTTAAATTAATTATTAAAAATACTATGTTTTTAATTTTTAAAAATGGGATCAATATTGGGAATAATTATTCCAAAATTTTAATAATGGCATACTTTTATTTTTACGCATTATGAATAATAACTTTGGTTATTATTTTATTACCATAGTTAAAGGAAAATCTGGTATTGTATGGTAAAAATAATGTCCTAAAATTACCTTAACACCTATAAAAATCCTATAAAATGACAAAATTTTACCCTTATAAAATATAACTCTAAATGGAATATTTTAATGGACACTTACCTATGAATATGACATGAATCTAATAAAACCTAATGAATGCGACAAAATGTCACAATCTCATTTTATATCAGTAAATTAATTTTAATATATGGATAACAAGAAGAAAATATCGATAATATATATTATATAGAAAGATAAAATAATTACTTACATCATATAAATATATTTATATTATTATGGGAAGAAATATTTACCTTCTATGATGACAAAATATTGATGTAGAAATTATTTTATTAAGGTAAATATTAAAATAATGGTTTTAAAAATATTTAAATAAAACTCATATGAACTAATTAATGTGAACCATTAACGTTATAGGTGGAAAAGATGATTGGAGGGTATTAATTATTTTAGTTCTAATTTAATGTTTATGTGGATTTTATTTAATGTCAAATAAATGAATAGTGTCAAAATTGACAGTATTGATATTTTATAAAAATAAAATTTTGTTAAATTATTTAAAAATCATAAATATATTTAAAAATTAAATAGTAATAATTATAAGTCTAAAATTTACTAAAATATAAATTTATTTTCAATTTACACCATATAATTAAATATTTATAATCATTAAATATTTATAATGTTATTACCATGATTAATATTAAATAGAATATCTAAGTGTCATTTAAAATGATGTGGTTTAAATAGACAATATAACAGGTAAAAAATTTATTGGATGATGATGTTACAACCCTATATCATATAATATTTATAATGGGAACATTTTAAAGGTTTAATGGTTGGGTTATATTTTTTTATAAATTATTATTTATGTGTTTTCCAAAAGTGCCCGTCACATCAATTATAAAAGGGCACATCTTCCCTCACATCTTAACATTATTTTGTGCCTTAAATATCAGCCATAACCTAGCCTATATTTTTTACCAACATCACTTTTTTCATTATAATGGTTATAGTCATATTCAATGACCAATTCTAGTGCTCTTAGGAGAGATTTAGAGGTAGGACATCGAGGAAGAGGTAATTTCATCTTTAGATTCATTCAATATTCTTTATTCTTCTACTTCCTCTTCATTAGTTGTTTCATTATTATATAATAACATAAGTATTTATATTATTCTAATATGTTTTTATAAATATCAAGAAACCATATTTCACCTTCTCTCCATTATATTAAAAATGAAATCACCCCACATGGGTATTTACAACATACCATCGCCACGATGTGGTGTAATATTTTTTTTCATGACCACCGTACATAGATGGGTATAATGATGGAAATAATAACTATATATTATTATTATATTATGTTAATAATTTGAAATTATTATACACTATCCACATCAATACCATTAATCAATTTTGGCAATGATATCATCAATCATTCGTATGTACAGCTTACCGTCTCCCTGATGCAATTTGATTCATTCTACATGATATTAATTAAATCATGATTATATATTAAACATTAATGAATAAATATGATATATATTACAATAATATTATCATTTAAATGAATTAACTATAACCTAAAAATTGGAACATGATCTTATTTTAGAAATCATACATAATAACATAAAATAGTTAATATCCAAACGACAAAGAACAATGAAATGTTATTAACAAACGGATTATAATATAATCATAAATTTATATCATAAAAAGGATTATGATCTATAATAAGTCAATAACATTGTTTAAATCATTATACATGAGGATTAGACACATACTAAGTATAATGGACCCAATGTAATGGATAATTTTGCAATCTCATTTTTATTTGAGACTGTATATACATAAGTAATTTCTAGGGATATATTTACCATTCATGTCCATGTATTCTAAAAATAATTTTATAAAATGTTCAATATTATTATTTTCATGGTTATATATATTTTTACCCATTTTTTAGTTTTTCTACAATGTATGGAAGGAATATTTCTTTGGTTTACATTACAAGGTACATTTTCAATTTTTCGGCCAAAGTACAAGAATAATATTTTTTTAACTTGTATGGAATGAACATATTTTTATGCTTTAATAACACTATATTTCCTTCAGTATTCCCCTACAATATTACATGGTTATTTTCACATAAAATTTTTTCTTCTAAAATTATATGGCATTTTGAAGAACAAAAAATTTTTGAAGAAGAATTGATATTTTCCTCAAAATTTAATTTCCTGTGTTTTCTCAAGCATAATTTTCAGTATAAGGTAACACTCTTTAAAATGGTTTATGTCTCTAACCCTATTAGTACTATGATTTTATTTCATTTATGATATAATTATATTTATGAACTCCATTTTTATTATATCAATTATGATGGAATTATGTTTAAAAACCCCATTTTATTTCATGAGTTAGGGTATCGTGAATGTTTTTATGTATTTGTGGAACATATAAGAATGGTTTCATTATGAGATGGGTAGGACATATATCTCAATCCAATGCATTGGGTAAATATTTATATCTTAGTTGATTTGCATGATGGGAATGGTAAGTAAATATGTTCTAGTAATACAGGGTTGGAATGTTGAGTGAATTCATTTTAGTAATGGAGTATTGCCATTATGATGATCTTGGAAATTATATTTCACTAATATGATATTATTTGATTTGATTGTGTTTATATTCCATGAAATTTCATGTCTTTTGTTATTACTATTGGGATTACATACCACTTTTATTATTTTTCCAATGACATGATATTCGGATATTGTATATACATGTTATGATTTTCACATGTTATATTTTAATAATTATGATATGATGGATATTTCACTTCTTTAACCTTAGTGAGAATTTGAGCTCACGCTTTCACATATTTCTTTTCCCTATGTCATTAAAATTTGTATTAAGTATGATATGTAAAAATTGAGTATAGTTTTGATTGAATAAGTAGTAGAAAATGTAGAAGTTTTATGAACATGTTGTTTATGTTTCCCAATTTCTAAAGACATTAAACCTATTTTGGTCCTTCCGTGGTTTTGGTTATGTTATGTAATAAATATTCTCTAGTGTTTAATTATTATCTATACGTAATGTATGTACCATTATAGACTGGAATATAAGAATGTTTGATTCGTGATAGAGGCAGAGGATATTACACCCATGGATCTATAAGTGAAGTTATATAGTGGAGAGTGAACCATTAATCACCAAAGAGTTATATCCTCATTACTGTTCACATGTTGTGGGTGCAATTATTTTATATTTGGAATGGTTATAAATTATAATTTATTTTAATATCATGGGAAATTTAATGATGTTAACATAAATCCATTTTGTATTTTGATGGATGGAGCATGTTTGATGGTAGTTGGAGTTTTCATAAGGATTGGTTATTATGACACATCTATAGTGGAGAATGATGTTTTAGTTGTAGATAATTACCCTCTTATAAGAAGGGTCATGTGAGTGTTTGGTGTGGACTGTTGTATGGTCATGGTAGCATCACTGTGTCAGTGAGAAAATGATGAGTTTTTTGTTTAGATTCAACAGGAAATGTTGAATGAGAATTATATATAGAGGTGGTTCAAGGATAATAATTCTATCGAGCTATGGTTTTTATTAATGTGATTTGAGTATTCATGGAATAGATATTTCTTGTTGTACATATGGAAATGATAATTATTTTAGGATGTTTGATGAATTATTTATAGAATTTCCCTTGAATTTGTGTGTGGACTCCATTGAGTGTGTTATAGTGATCATAGAATATCTTAAAAAATTCTTCGGTATGTTGGAAGACAATTGATAGGAGAAGCTGGGCTTTTTAGGAAGGATGTCTATAAGAGGCATGACTTGTTTTTTGGAATGTGATTGGACATAGTGAGTTATAAACCACATACAACAAATTATTTTACATATGAAATGAATATTTAAATAATATTTCTAGGATTTTATGAATAAACTAGGGAGTTTTTATATTATGCATGGATTGAGATTTTTCATCCATCCTCAATTGGTTTCAAGAAATGTGGATGATTGCCAATGTGAAATGGTGTTTAGTCTTTGTTTCAGTGTACTAAACTGGAAGTCATGTTATGGTTGTTATTAAAATGAATGATTGGTATTTGATGTGTTATAATGGTAGAAGTTCCAAACAATCAAAATTGTTTGATGTATGATAAATAATATGGGGAAACATAGTAGTCATGTTAGGTATTTGGATGAAAACACCATTAATGTTATGGGATATATGAGCTTGGATAAGAACCATCTCGATAATTTAGTTTTTATTAAGGGAATTGGCTTGGGTTCTAGATGATTTAAGAACATGAGTTTGAAGTTATTAATTAAACATTTTTTTAACATTAATAAATGAAATGAGGTAGTTTTCTATAAAATTAGTTTCTGAAATAGGTCATAAGGTGAATATGGATAACCATTTTGGACATTTTTTGGATGAGAAATATTATGGAAAAGGTTGTAATATCTTGTGTACAAGAATTCATTTTAAATTCTGAAGGATTTTTAACATTAGTTTTAGGGGATTCGATATTTTTTAAACCAGGAGTAAAAATAATTGAGGTTTGTAACCCCTTTAAATAACCAAATTTCGGTTCTTAATTACATTCCCTAGGGTGTTAGGTGGTATTAGGATTTTCTAGTTGGTTCAAGGCATGGAACGTCAGATTTTGAGGTTGTAGCATGGGGTTCAATATTGGAACAATGTTACTATTAACGGTGATTCTGAAAAGTGTGACAGAAAAGTCATAGGTTTAAGGTCTGTAGAAATCATGTGGTAGGTTTAATAGAACCGTTTGATTTTCTATTTAATTTTATAGGTATGATGAATGGAAAATGAATAGCTTGTTTATCCATATTCCATAACCTGTTTAGGTTCCAATACATGGATAGTGTTGGAAACATGGTTCACACATGGTGGGGACCACCCAAGCTAGGAAACCCCCCAAATTTGATTTCATAATGGTGGCGGCCACCAGACTCTTGAACTCCCTCTTTAATGAGGGTGGTGACATTAGTTTTCCTCTAGATTAATTGTTCCAATGTAATGCTTTTAATTACTCCAATGTCATCATAGTTAGTGGAAAACATTATTTAAATAAGTTAGCTATTCTTTTTATTAGGTTTGGGGAAATTTTTTGGAAAAGGGTTGTAAAGGCCTAAGACAAAATTGGAGAAACTTTTCCCTCTCTAATGAAAAATGCCTCTCCAATGAAAAACATGATCCAATGAATAATGATGAACCTACCCCGAGCCCGGATGAGAACCACCTTGTGGAGGGAACTAGCGCCGATGTTCTTCAACGACTTCATCTATTACCTCTTGACTGCTCCCCATCGACACCAACGAACCATTGAGGTATGGGTGATATTTTGGTTTACCTTCGTAAATTTTATTTTACGTTGAACCTCTCCCCTTGAGCCGCTTGGTACAGCTCTAATGCGGAGGGGGCAGACCAAATGAACATGGACCGACCTCTCTGCAATTCTTTGTGGTTTTGATGTGATCTTCACGATGGAGGAGGACGGAGAACGATGCCGATGACTGGCACAAGTGGGAATAAGGGGACGCGGACTGCAACATCGATGTTCGTGAAGACGGTGGTGGAATAACCGTGCCACTGTAGAAGAGACGTGGCCCATCAGCCCCGACGGAGAAAGGGCGGCAGTCAACACTCTGGACGGCCACATGAAGGGGAAGGCAGCGTTCGTCCGCACCACCCGGCATTCGAGAGACATGGCCTTGATCCACGGTGGTGAGAGGATGGTGGTCGGCTCACTGTCTGCTGCCAGAGAAGGTGCGGTGCACGACCACACCACACAGAATAGGGGGCTCACTGTCTGCCCTGTCATGGTGGTCCGCCACACCATGAGCCACTCTACCGCGGGCCGCCGCACTGCGGGACACCTCACCACGGGACGTCGTATCGTGGGCCACCGCACTACGGGACATGCCAGCGGGCCGAGTCAAACCCAGGGTCAGACCTGGGTTGGGCCGGGTCGGGGCAGGTTAGTCAGACCAGGTCGAACCGGACCCAGACCAACTACGACCCTTTTCATTATTTTGGCCATATCTTTAGCTATGGTTGCCTTCTTGACGATCCATCCATGACGCCAAAATACGTGGATAGAGACGGTCCTTTTGGTATACCCCAGTTCGGTTTTGAATAATGTTGGGCTATGACAGGTTTGGATTGAACATGAATCCAATCAGGCCCTTGGGACTAAAAGCCAAATAACTTATAGGCCGAGCATTGTATTGATGCACTATATGTTACGTTGAGACCCCTATCACTTGGCGGTAGTTTGAAATACTTCTTCATGGGACTTCATGGATTTTGGAGTATCGACCTATGGCTTGAGGATAGGATTCTCTCGGAATCAAGATAGCACAGTGTGGGAATGTTGTAGCTAACTGTAACATGAGAAAGGGATCATATGTGGGTTTGTGCATTAGGATCCTATGTGGTTCAATTCTTTGGAATCCTAAGTGGGTCTGTTCTTTGGGATCCTGCGTGGGTCGCTTTTCTAAACTACCACTTATATCCTCTCTAGGGAATCCACATGGGACTACTCTAGGATCCTATGTGGGTTTTCTATATTAGGATCCTACGTGGGTTTGATGATTTATGATCCTACATGGGTATGCCTATTAATAGAGTAAGATGATTTAGTAGTTATGTATAATAATCTTACTACTGTACCTAAGATAAACCTGGTGTGATAAGAGTCCTTACCTTCGTGGTAATACCTTTTTTTATTATTATGTGTGGCATTCCTTTGTGGTACAAACCTTCATGGTGATACCATTGTGATATTATTCTGTGTGGCATACCTTTTTGGTACTTACCATCACGGTGAAACCATTGTGGTATTCTTCTGTGGGGCGTACCATTGTGGTACTTACCTTTATGGTGTTACATTCATGGCACTCTTTCCATCATCAAACAGTTTTTACTTTGGCTAAGGATTTTGGCCTTATGTTTTATCATGAATGAGATGGGTATACATGATTACATAGGTGTATATATGGGCATATAACTAAGTAGGGTTTTCAAACATTTTCATGATTTTTGGTTTATCCTTTGGAGGTTTTGTGAGACCATCAAGGGTATCAGGGTCCTTACTCAGTACCGTTATAGTCACCCCTGCACTGGCTATGCCAGAACCATGTTGTGTTTGGTGTGGACAACAGATAGCACTGACTGGGGATGAGAGTACTAGCACTGGTGGTTGCTCAAAGGTGAACATTAGATGAGGCATACCATAGAGATGATTGTTTGAAATCTATACCTACCCTTCTGGTAGGATACTTGGCTGGTGTCCATAAGAGCTATATCAGTTTACTTGTACTTTCAGTTTTCTTGTACATTTCTGTTGGTCTTGTATTTTTTCCCCTTTTACATACTTTACACACTCTTTTACTTTACAGTTTACAAGTGTTTGTATCTTCTTATGTTCTTGGTTGAGTATGGTTATAGGATATAAAATCATTGCCTTCTCGGTTTTAGGAAATATGTCTTTTGGTGCTAGTCGTCAGCCCCTGGCCTATGGTAGGCGGGCTTGTTGTAGTCACGACACGAGCCCTGAGGGACATGTACTGAAAATGTCACCTATAGAAAATTGACATGTTCTATTTTTTTAGTATACAATATTTCATTCATAAAGCGGTCTTGTTGTTCTACATGTGGATACTGGTAATATATTTGATTTATGAATAGCACACTAGGATATGTTTTATCTTGAGTAACACTTTTATGTTTCTATACTTTACTATGAACTTAAAATTATGCATTAGTAATCCATAATTAGTTTCAATGACATAAAGGTCAAAAAAATAAAATATATGTTTTTTAAATAAGGAAATCGTTGTTACAAAATTCTATCCAAAATATAATAATGATTAATGGACTATTAATGTTTTTGTATTTGGTTTCAAAACATGTTAAATAAAATATAATAATGGGTTAATATATTTTAAATTTTTTAACAAACATGAGAATGTGGGTGGTTTTAATATACACATCATAAACAAAAATATTATAATGTAAATTGTATATGTTAACATACTATTATAATTGTATATAATTAATTCCATTATAATATCAATTTATCCTTGTTTAATATAAATCTATTGTACTTTGCATCTTGTCATGATGTACTATCAGTTTTATAAATGTGAATAATTTAAATTCCAAAGGAAAATAGCATTCATGGATGATGGATTATTTCAATAGTATGTGTTATAATTGTTATAACATTTGAACATACAATATTTTACATTTGGGAAAAGATAAAATAATTTTTGGGCTATATATTTTAATAATGTATCTTTAAACATAGTCATCCATAAACTAAAATTTAATTATCTGAATATGATACGAATTATTTCTTAAATATTTATCTCTAATTTTTTTTTCTTTTTCCTAGAAGGATATAAGCAAATTATAGAGGTTAAAATAATTTTTTATAATATTATCTATTATCCATTAGCTTGTGGACACCTAAGGATTGAAAAACCATTTTTTGTTTTGATGGTTTATATACTTGTATATATATTATGTGACCCAAAAAATCATTAATATATATATATATATATATATTATGACTACCCTGCTTTTATTACAAACTTAAACATGATTTATTACATAAAAATTCACTTGATTCAACAAGAAGATATAGTGGTTTAGTGTCTTTGGGGATTATGATAATTACATCAAAACTTGAAACATGAAATACAACAACTTTATTGAAAACTTCCTTTACATGACCACTACATTCCCTCGTACTTTGCATTGCATGGGATAACATGAGGACATGCATAAGAAAAGGGTGATCTGTAAATCCCAGTAAGGGAGTACACATGGAATAACATGAGGAGTAAAATACATGTTAGACAATAGGCATATCAATAGTGAATAAAAGAAACATGAACATAATGGCATGATAAAGGATGATAATTATAACATGGAAATGTGGCAACAACACTTAACATGGAATTAGCATGAGCCAAGGCTCATTGCACATGGAGCAAGAGTAAATCCTCATTGCACATAAAGCATGAGTAAAAACTCGTTGCACTTGAATTATCATGAGTCAACACTCATTGCACATGACGTATCATGATACTATACATTACCCAATGCATTGGAGCGCTATAAGGGTGCACCATTCTTAAACATTTAATTTCATGCATAAGTGTGCCACATGGATCATATAAGATGGATTCATAAAACATAATCATTTATTCCACGATAAAGGAATGTGGAATTCATACATGAAGCATTATAATAAATAAGTAAATGTTCATAAATATGAATACCCTTGATGGAGAAATGGGCATGGTATTCACAACACAATGGCATTGGCTTAGAAAATTGGTGCGATTTCGGCAGCGTAATGGCATGACATAAGAATTCATAAAAACGGTTGATGAGAGTGAAAGGGGTTCCTCATCATATTTAAACGTAATGAACATTAAGGAGGTCATATATATACATTTCCCAACAACTGTAATGGAATTTAGATTCATGATACAAAATTATTGCTTGAATGTAAATGAGGAGAGAGAAGTTCCTTTCAGAATTTCGACATAGTAACGGGTGTACATGGGAGGCATTTAATGAGAGAGAAATGGGTCTCCCATCATTAAAAAATAATGAGGGATGTATGAGGGAGGTGAAAAAACCATACCCCAACATTCATAATTGAAATTAAAAGGGTAAAACAAATTAAAAAAATTGGACAAAAATGGGAATGGAATAAAAACCCCTTACATGGAAGTGTGATTCCAAAGGCTAGAGAGAGGCATGTGAGAGGATTCTTGGGATATTGGGTAACATTGAGAGGATTATAGAGAGAGTAGGGCAGAGGTTGGACGAACTCCAAGGGATATGAGTGAGGAGGAAGGGGGATCTTGGGTGGGTTTATATAGGAAAGGTGAGAGAATTCTTTATTATTAAGGTTTTGGTCCCCTTTCATTAAATTAATGCAAACCACAAACCATACCATGGTTTTTGCCAATGGTTTTTCTAAAAGGGAAGAGGAAAACAATATTTTATAAGGCCAAAGTCCGAACTTCTTAGAAAATTAGGGTTTCTTATGTGGAGGTGTGTCACATTCCCATGGAAATTAATTTAAAAAGGCAAGGTGTTGAATTAGTTTTGAGGGGTCCATTAATGCTTTGAAAAGTAAGTCAAACAACCCCAAAATCACATCATTTTAATGGAAAAACATATATTGGCCGAAAATAAAGTTTATAGTATTTTATTACATCACTATTGGGTCATTATGATGTCATAAAACACATTATATATTTAAATGGTATTTAATTTTTACTCAATAATTTGATTGTCTCATAAAATTATGAAAAATTCACTGTTGGATAATTTCGACATCCTGATTCCAAAATTATAATTTATTTATTCTAAATAATTTCTAAATATGTTAATTTTTACTTTAAAATAAAAACTGACATTTATCGATAATTCACGGGTTTTGAAAAAAATGGGTTTTAAACCGTAATAAAAATTATAATTTCATTCATATAATTATATGATCATTTATATATACTAAAATTAATATAATAATAATAATAATATTTTATTAAAATATTATTTAATTCAAAAATCCATTAATTTAATAAAATATAATTCTTAATTAAATAATATATAAAAACACTATTTGTACTTTAAAAACTATTTACAATGTATAAAAAATGATAAGAAATTATATTCATTATTATATACAAAAAATAATGTACATGAACATACAACTACTTATTTGTTACATAAACCTTTAAAACAGTTTCATAAGACCTAAGGGTAAGGAGTGCGATGGTGACAAACTCTTGGGGTGGCTCGGATAACATCGCTCGAGTGGTGATTTCAATAAACTTCCACTTCTCCCGTAGACAGTCTCGTTCGAGCTTCACATGGTGAAGCTCAGCTTGGGCTTGGTCAAAAGCGAAGCCCAAGGACACCACCTCTTTTTCGAGCTCCGATAAATGGGCTTCATATAGGGAAATTCTACTGGATGAGGCCATCACTTCCCTAGTCTAAGTAAAATTGGATGAGTTAAAGCCCTATATTTATACTAATCGTGTGATCACTGTTCAAAGGCTATAAAAGTAATGGTCCAAATTCGTATCATAAAACCAAATAAGTTGACATTTTATATAAACATAAAGAGAAATTTAATTAGATCAAGATTGATTTCCATTAATTAAACTTTGGGTCGTTACAATATTCCCCCTTAAGAAATTTCACCTTCGAAATTTTCCTTTTCCCACACTAAAACAAATGTGGGTAACTCATTTTCATCATATCCTCCGATTCACACATTGCTTCTTCAAACTTGTTGTTTCTCCACAACACCTTGACGAGGGGCGTTGTCTTATTTCGTAGATATTTTTCTCTATGATCTACGATCTTCACTGGTTGCTCCTCATAAGAATGATCATCTTCCAATTGTACCACCATAGAAGGGAGTACATGTTAAGGGTCTGGTATGTACTTCCCTAAGAGGGAGACATGGAAGACATCATGTACATTGGCCAGGCCAGGTGGAAGTGCTAGTCGATAGGCCACAACCCTGACATGATCAAGAATCTCAAAGGGGCCGATGTACCTTGGGCATAACTTCCCTTTCCTTCCAAACCTAATGACCTTTATCCATGGAGATATGCGTAGAAACACCATGTCTCCAACTTTAAACTCAAGGTCTCATTGACGATTATCTACATAACTCTTCTGTCGACTCTGGGCTGCCATGATATGTTGCTGAATGGTTTTCACCTTCACCACTATTTCTTCGACCATTTCTAGTCCAAGAAGCTTACGTTCACCAACCTCATCCCAACATGCTGGTGTTCTGCACCTTTTCCCATACAGGGCTTCATATGGTGCTATTTGGATGCTCGAGTGTAAACTATTATTATAAGAGTACTCAACCAGAGGAAGATGTTGATCCCATCCTCCATTAAAGTCCATTGATGATGCTCCCAAAATATCCTCAAGTGTTTGGATAGTCCACTCATATTGGATATCAGTTTTAGGAAGATAGGTCGTACTGAAGTTCAGTTCAGTATTCAGAGCATGTTGAAGACTCTTCCAAAACAAAGAGGTGAATCTTGGATCTTGGTCAGACAAAATAGATAGTGGTACTCCATGAACCCTTACCACTTCCCTGATATAAGTTTGCGCCAGTTGATCCAAAGAGAAATCCTCCCGAATAGCAATGATGTGTACATTCTTTCTAAGATGATCCACAACAACCTAGATTTCATTGTTCCCTTTGGATGTCCTTGGATGTACTGTGACAAAGTCCATGGTGATGTTCTCCCATTTCCATTTTGTTATGTGAAATGGTTGCATCATCCCCTTTTACATATGCCCATCATCCTTCACTTGCTGACACACCAGGCACTTTGATATATATTTAGCGATCTCCATCATCATATTATCCCACCAAAAGTTTTCCCGGAGATCACGATACATCTTTGTGCTCCCTAAGTGAATAGAGAAATTTGAACTATGTGCATCATCCAAAAGTTCATTCTTCAGCTCCGTAATTGATGGAACACAGACTTTTCCAAAACCGCACAATTACTTCTTCATTAACATTTAACTCTGAGGATTTCCCTTTTTTATAGCTTCCATATTTTCCTGAATTCCCACATCATCCTTTTTAGCAACCTTTAACCTTTCTAAAAGAGATGGTTGAGCACTCCTTTGTGAAAGGATTGATGATTTTACCTTCTTTAGGATTCCCACGTCCATCTTCATCAAGTCTAAGAATATTGGATCCTTCTCAAATATCATCATTGATAGTATTGTTGGTTCCTTTCTACATAGGTCATCTTCCAACTTGTTCGCTTTCCCAGGGTGGTAATGTATTGAAGAGTCATAATCCTTGATGATCTCTATCCATCATCTCTAGTGCATATTAATCTCTTTCTGTGTGAATATATATTTAAGACTCTTGTGGTCAGTATATATCTCACATTTCTCTCCATTGAGATAATGCCAACAGATTTTCAAGGAAAAGATCACCGCAACCAACTCCAGATCATGCGTTGGATAGTTTCACTCATGGATTTATAACTTCCTTGAGCCATATGATATATCTTTATCATTCTGCATACGCACACAACCTAATCCCTTTTTGAATCATCACTGAAAACAACAAAAAGTTTCCCACTTGTGGGTAATGTGAGCACGGGCGCAGTGATAATCCTCCTATTCAACTCCTTGAAGCATTCATCACATTCATCACTCCAAGTAAACTATACTCCCTTTCGAGTTTTCTTGGTAATAGGGTTGGAAAATCATGATAAATTTCTCACAAATCATCGATAATATCCATCTAACCCCAAGAAGCTACGGATATCCATTACCGATGTTGGCCTCGGCCATCCCTCAATTGCATCTGTTTTGGAGGGATCCACAGATATCCCATTGCTTGTGATTATATGGCCCAAGAATGAGACCTCCTTCAACTAGAACTCACACTTTATGTACTTGGAACAGAGCTTCTCCTTGCGTAAAGTCTCTAGTATAGTTTTTAAATACTCCTCATGATCCTCCTTGGTTTTAGAGTATATTAGAATATCATCTATAAAGACTACCATAAATTTGTCAAGGTAATCTCTAAAGACTCTATTCATCAAGTACATGAATATTGTTGGAGCATTGGTGAGTCTAAAAGGCATTACTAGGAATTCATAGTGTATGTACCTTATACGAAAAAGAAGTCTTGGGGACATCTTCCATCTTCAACCTTACTTGATAATATCCCGACAGCAAATCCACCTTGGAGAAGTATTGTGCTCCCCGTAGATGGTCAAAAAAATCATCGATTCTTGGGAGAGGATACTTGTTATTTATCATGATTTTGTAAAGTTCACTATAATCGATGAAAAGCCGCATTGACCCATCCTTCTTCGTGACGAAGAGGACGGGTGCACCCCATGGTGATGCGCTTGGGCGTATAAACAAGTTATCTAGAATCTCCTGTAGTTGTTTCTTTAGCTCTTCACTCTCAACAATAGACATTCTATATGGAGTCTTGGAAATTGGTAAAGCTACAAATATAAGTGTAATTGAGAACTCAACATCTCTTCTAGGTGGAAGGTCAGGCAGTTCCTCGGGAAACACTTTAGCGAATTCCCTAACAATATACATTTCTTCAAGGATGGATTCATCCTTGGACTCAATCATCTGATCCAGATACGCATTCTCATAAGGTAGTAATATCCATGCTTGAGATGATGGTGCTAAAGGAGATTCATCTTCCTCCTGACACTTGTAAAGAATTGGGGGTCGATTCTCCATATGGACTGTAATTTCCCTCTCCCGATAATATATGTTGGCTCTATATAAAGAAATCCAATCCATGTAAAGAATTGCATAACATTCCACTAGAGGGTGTATGACAAGGTTTTCCATGAAATTCAATCCACATACTATAATAGGAGAGGACTTATATTCATGGGATGAAATGATTACCCCATTTGTCGTACTCACCGACATCTTTACTTCCATGATTTGTGGTGGTGCTGGGATTGTTCTATTAATCTTTTTATATATAAAATAATGTGTAGAACCTGAATCAAAAATTATGTTCGCTATTAATGAATGATTAACTAGTGTAACTTTCACCACTTCTTTGTCGGGGTTATCTTTGGAAGAAGTGATGGAAAATGATCTTCCTTGCTGCCTTGGAGGTTGTTGGTTGTCTCCGAAAACCCTTGTATAAGGGCATTAATTTGAAAAATGTCCCTGTGCTTTGAATTTCTAGCATTGAACAATGCGTTGAGGTTCGAACGGAGCGTTCCTCTCCTCTGTTGCAGTCGTGGGTCTTTCTTACCGACAGTTAATAGCTGGGTTCCCTTCTCTTCCACACCTGAAGCATTTTCTCGTCCCCTTAAGGCTATTTCTAGGGTGCTTTTTCCACACTTTTGGCAGGTGGGGTGCTGGATCTTTTTAGCACCATTGGATTTATCTATCAGACCACCAGCATTGAAGTCCAACTTACGCTTCATGTCCCCATGATACCACTATGATTACCCAATCTCCATTTCAACCTTGAGGGCACACTGGACAATTTCCTCATAGTTTTCGTAGTCACGGATCGCTAATACATTCCGCAAGCTAGGCTTCATCCCACCAAAGAAGTGGTCAACCTTTTATTTGGGGGTAACGACAAAGCAAAAAGCCTATCGTGAAAGCCTTGTAAGGTTTTCCTCGTACACTCCAATAGATTCTTCATCGTATTTCTTGAGGGAAAGGAAGTCCATTTCTATCTTAAGATATTGGGTGCACGGAAAATATTAATCAAAAAACATCTTCCAGAAATCCTTTCATTCCAATACATTGATCACCTCCTCGGGCTTTATATTTTTAATCAATGTCCACCATTGATCATCTTCACCCTCCATACGATAAGCCGCCAGGAGAAATTTCTCTTGTTCAGAAAATTAGAGGATGGAGAATATCTTTTCAATGGAGTTGATCCATTGATCAGCGATCGTGGGATCGGATGAGCCAATAAAAGTAGGAGGCATTTGTCTCATGAAGCACTCAATAGCGACTTGTTCATTCTTAGGGGGGGGGGGTTGAACGTTCCTCTTGACCCGTGTTTCTATTCAAAACTTGAGTTAGCTGAGAGAGTAACATAACAAAGTTTGTGATTCCTACTCCTATTGGATTGGGCATCTCAATAGAACAGTCATCACACTGATCTTCACAACGGTTTTTATCCCGATTACTCCTATTACCGGCCATTGGCTAGAATAAAAGGAAAGTTAGGGGTTACAAATAAAGTGTAATCCAAAAAAAAAGTTGATGAATTATAAATAAACTTTTATTTCCTTAACTCATGAGCGTATAGGCTTTAATCTATGATTTTCATGATCTACTTTCTAACATATATTCGTAGGGGAATTTTTTTAAATGGTTCATACTATGCTTGTGAATTTATCAAAACATATCCCCCGAGAGTGTCATAACCAAGAGTGCAGTAAGGCACGTTGTCGGGGACCAGTTCCTGTACAAGTCTATGTTAAAGTGGTGTTTTCGGGTTTTACCCCTAGGATACATCTGTGCCAGAGCCGCCACTACCTGCTCGTATCTAGAAAATGATGTATTTTCTTGATAACCCACTTACTCAATACTCACCAAAACATAGGTGTTGGTGCCAAAATATGGCACGAAAGGAAGGGATGAAAAAGAAGGCTGACACGCAGCCTCACGAAGCACCACCACGAAGCACCGCTGCGAAGCACCCCGAGCAGCGTGGTCTCACGAACCTCAAGAGGTGGTAACTCTCTGCGAATGCATTTGACGTTCGCGAGCCCTTCGCAAAGCTCCAGAGGTGGTAACTCTCTACGAAGACATTTGACATTTGCAAGCCCGCCGCGAAGCTCCAGAGGCAGTCACTCTTCCCGGACGACGTTGATGTTTGCGAGTGCGCTGCGAAGCACCTGAGGCGGCGCGCGAGTTCTGCCTCGCGGCGCCCCTTCCCTATAAATATCGGGCTCCCCCTGAGTCCAGAGGACAGGCAATCCGACCTTTCAGCTTCTCCTCTCCCGAATCACGAAGCACCCTTTGACCCCATGAATCATGAGCTCCACGAGGTACTTCTACATCACGAGACGCCTTTGCTTGGTCTCGTTTTGACTCCCTCTTCCGAGAGGGATGCCCTTTGAGAAGCTCAAGGGCATTCGTGAAGGAAGGGGATTGCCAAGGGAACCCGGGCAGCCGCAGAGCAATTATGCTTTGCGAAACACCCAACTCATACTAGTGATCCCTACGTTAAGGCAGGATCTCTACACATCATGAAGCGCACTTCTTCGCAGCACCCTGCTTCGCGAGGCACCCCTTCTTCGCGAGGCAGTGCTCCGCGAGTACTGTTCTACTTCGCGAAGCACCCTCCACTCACACCTATGCCCCATGCTAAGGCCAAGGCACTCTTCTTCGCGAATCACACTCCTTTGCTAGGAAATTCCTCTTCTCGTGCGACCCTCCAGGGTGGCACGATGTGATTTCAAAGTCCCATTGATAATACCACTCATAGTGTTGCTTCGCCTAATGCTTCTTCGCATAGGCACGCTAACGGCTATTACTTCTTCACATAGCCATGCTAACCTGGACCCCTCGATGGTTCGCTCTACAACCCCCCTTGACCACGGCCTTACTGGTACCTTCCCTTCAGCAAGGACAAGAGGGTATCGGTTATGTATGCCCTAGGGGTGCGGAGTGAACCCACCTCATCCGAGCTACAGGATGTTAAACTGCCAAGTATCACGTCCTCAACATACGACTTTAAACTGTGACCCGGCCTTGGGCCTCCATCCTGGAGTAAGTCCCAGAACCATGGTCCGCCTAACGTGTAAGCCCCTCTTCGCTTCTCATGGACGTACCCTTCGTTACTTGATCATCATGTCCTTTCAACCTCTTGTTTCACACACCGAGCATGACTCACGAGGGCTTAGAGTGAGCATTGAACCTGCCCCCTACCTCTAGCAAACTACGAGGACTTTGATCCACGTCAAGGCATGGTACGTAGGAAGCCTCTATGATTTTCAAGCCGCATTACTCGGTCGTTCACCAGCGTCGTGTTTCGCCCCCATCCAGCATGACGATAAACTGCATGTCTTCGTCCAGCATGATGTTAAACTGTATGCCCCCCTTGTCCTGCATGACATTAAACTGCACACCAATTTGAATTACGAGTTCTTTGATCCATGTCAAGGAGTGGTACGTAGGAAGCCTCCATGAGGTTCATGCCCACTCATCATCCAACTCACGTCGAGTTCAACCTACGTCCAGCATGACGTTAAACTGCATTCCAGTCCGACGGTAAGCCGTTGTGAACAACCAGAACTACGAGGACTCTGATCCATGTCAAGGCGTGGTACATAGGAAGCCTCTACGAGGTTCAAACCCACCATCCGGTCATTCGGACCTCATTCACGTCAGTTCATCCTCGTCCTGCATGATGTTAAACTGTATTCAACAACTCGAACTATGATGAATTTGATCTGTGTCATGGCATGGTACGTAGGAATCCTCCCAGAGGATCAGGCCTGTCTCCCATCGGACCAAGGTCCCTCATTTAAGTCGGTTCTCCAACACCCATCCCCCATCGTTTATTCATGTCAAGGTTCATTCTCATCCAACATGACGCTAAACTGAATTCCAGTCTGACGGCAAGCTGTTGAGACCAACCTGAACAATGAGGACTTTGATCCATATCAAGGCATGGTATGTTGGAAACCTACCCATGGTTCAAGCTCGCCACTAGTGGACCCACGGGTCTACTTTCACGTAGGTTCGCTGACGAAGCTCCCTTGTACTATGAATTCTTTGATCCATGTCAAGGCATGGTACATAGGAAGCCTCCCTGAGGTTCAAGCCCATCTCTCATCGGACCAAGGTCCACCTTCACGTTGGTTCACTGATGATGCCCATCGGACCAAGGTCCACCTTCACGTCGGTTCACTGACGATGCTCATCGGACCAAGGTCCACCCTCATGCCGGTTCACCGGCACCCTCTTGAACTACGTGGACTTTGATTCCCTTCCACGGGGATACGTAGGAAGACCCTTTAAGGCTCATGCCCAAATTCATCGTTGCCCTTGCGATGGTTCCTTGCCATTACACCCTCCACTTCATTTATCCATCCACCATCCACCCCGATCCTCGCCCAGAACGTCATATCCCGGTGATACCATGTTTGTACGCTCCTCCTCATAGCCGCCCATGGGCTGGCCCCAGTATCAGCATCCCTTCAAGGGAAATCCCTCGATCCAATCTATTATATCTAATGCTCTGATCGGGCTGATCTGTCTCCACTGGACGTTAAACCCATGGCGTACCCTGTGTTAAACACGGGAAGCTGTGGAAAACCTCAGATATGTGTCTATGACATAGAATTCCCCACACTCGATGTGGGATGCCTCAGGCTTCCACGCCCTCGAGAAGCCCTGTGACCAGGGATAATAGACAGACATGCCAGGTTCCCCTGCATCCAGACACGCTACTGATCCCTCAATGTGACTACTCACCCGACTGAAGGTTGCTGCCGTGACTGGACCCTTTGGAATGTCCTGACAGAAGCAGTGTAATTAACCAGCGTCCATGGAAACATGGCACTGGGAAGAGTTTCATGAACTATGTATTAAATCTATGAGGGAGACCCGGACAAGGTGATGATTTCTGAGGATGAATCCACAAAAGGAAGAACCGACATCCCATCATCCCGTTTCGATCAAGGGACAGATGTCCCTGAATTAGGAGCGAATGCCACCCGCATTTGGAAAGCGGGAATGCGGGGAAACATGTGTCGCACGTCCTCCCCCATAGACGGATGCACGCGCCTCGGAGAAAGCATCAGAAACATAAATGGTGAACTCGACGTGAAATTCTTCTCTTCAATATGGAGATTAGTAGCATTCGAGACACCGGTAGATTGACGTGTCACCGGATCCAGATATCCGGTGCCTGGTCCAGCCAAGCAAATAGCGGGCCTATCGTGAAACTCACCGAATGTCGGGGTAGTAGAACATCGATCACTCTGTTCTGTAGCGTGTTGGCGTGGATCCTTTTTACAGACGTGGAGAATGGAAGGACGATGGGGCACTGGTTTTCAATCCTTTTCCTCTCAGTGCTGATGAGTTGATCCCTTCGTTTCTCAGGAACCAGGTTGCTGTTACAGAGACGCAATCACCACCCGCTCGCCTACGCAAGGGCAGGCGAAACATCACCACAGACACCCAACATGGCACCGCTAACGCCACAACGACCGCCACATCATGGAATATGGGGCGCCCACGTCCCCTTTCCCCATCAGAGGTCATCCAGCAAAGGGTGATCAACAACCTCATGCGCAGGTACGAGGAGGAAGGGTTCATCCCAACTCAGGATATGGCCTGCCTGGACCTGGAGGCATCTAGGCCCTGCCGTCAACGCCGCCCTAACAGGCCGCGCAGGGAGCCCCTGCTCCCCACCCCAACGTTCAACTATTTCGGGAGCCTGTCCCCAGAATGCCTTGACGACTCCTCGCCTTACGCTGATGAGGTGGGCGCTGTATAGATCAGCCCGCTCAGGGTCCCAACCCAAGGGCTCCAGGCAAGAGCTCCCGCCCGGCCGTGTCAGCGCTGCCGTCCGACTCCACAGGAAGAGCAGGAAGGCTATGCCCCTACACCACCTGCACCAGCTTGCCTGACCCGATGTCAGTGCCGGGCTCGGATTGAGAACGCTCGCCCAGGTGCGTCAACGTCAGAAGCTACAGTGGCTCGAGCCACCACCGACTTGCATCATGAAGTCCCTCCATACACCGAGCAGGGGCACTCCTTCACCCAACCAGGATCGAGATCCCAACCGCCCCACGGGCAGGCTAGGTTGACTCTCTGGGTTGCAGGCCCGAGTGGTGATCGCCGCGAACTAACCCATGGTGATATCACCCCGTACGGAGGCCCTCCCTGTACCACTACTCCACAGAGCATGGGCCTTCCCTGCTCCGAAGCTTGTTATGGAGGTATGCCTTGTGCTACCCCCATCCCGATGGAAGACCTGCCCAGCGATAGTGACGCTCGGTGCGGAAACCTTTCCCGCGCCCACTATACAGGTTATGGAGTCTATCCTACCCCCGACCGCCGATCTGAAGGCGATGTCCATCTAGTACTTCTCCAACATGGGGGCCCTCCCTATGTCCTCTCTGCAACGGGTGAAGGTCCTCCTTACCCCGACAACATGTGGAGTGAAGGCCAGCCTCGCTCCGCCCGCATAGACAATGGAGGTCCTCCCCATGCTCCTGCCGATTCCAACAAGGGCTCAGCCCACATGGGTGCTCCCAATGGAGGTCCTCCCCATGTACCATTCGACATTTGCCCTGGTGCCCCTCGCACCTTGGCTATCTCAAGTGGGCGCCATCTCCGCCACGGCACCAGCACCGCTCCGAGACTACATGATAGGGATCACCCATGTCCCGAAGAGCCACCCCGGGGCAGGATAGCGGGTCGTCGTCGCCCCAAGAAGAGTCTTGGGAAAGCCCAGGTGGAGATCAAACCTGCCCGCTTCTCTGACTCTGAAGCATAGTGCGACTCAGTGATGGAACCTTCTCCCCGCTCCTTCGTATCAAGGATCGGGGCAGGAACCAGACGTGTTAGCCTCATTCTCCTGGAATTTGAGTTCCACTAGATTCCCATCTCTCTCCGTAGGTACATCTAGGAGGAAGAAGTCTTGGGAATTCCGTAGGTCTCGATCGTGCAATCACCGCCATCGTCACCAGAAGCGCCCTCTACCTCTACCAGAGATCACGGAGATCTATTTTGGGGGCCAACGGTGGTAGAGTGACGACATGACCTGTCGCCGGTAGCCGCGACTCCTGTGCTGGAAGCTGCGGCTATCAGCCCATCGTACCGTGACATCGTGGCTAGGTCACCTCACTCCTCAGTGGATGCCCCAGAATTCGGCGGCCAGTCAGCTCGTTCGTCGTATTCTCCGCCACCGAGTTTACTATCCCAGAGGTCCGCCTAGGTACCGCTACCAGACCCTCAGCCGCCCCCGGTTGATTAGTGGGGAAATACAGGACCAGACCCTGAGTCTATGCCCAGGAGCTTCTGGAGTATTCTTGCAGCGGATTACTTCCCGGAGAAGTTCTGGCCGACGGCGGTGCTGAATTTTCACGTACCAGATTCCCTTATCCCTGAAGAAGTGGGGTGTTTTTGTCGAACCCTATGGGAAACACACATCCGCCTTCGTTACGAGTGGGTGGAATACCTCAGGAGTCGAGAGCACTTCGAAGAAATCGGCGAGCAATGCCGCCTAATCGATTCGGTCGCACTCCTTGCGGCCCAGCACCCCGAGTCGCCGGGCTTTAAGAGTTCCCTTCAACAGAAGTGTGTTCAGAGTTTTAAATTACTCCGCAGAATCATCAGGGAAGCTACCCCCAATGCGCAAGTTCATGGTTGGGGACACTATGCCTCTCTCCTCTTCGACCATATCCGACGGCAGCCCAATTCGCTATGCGACATCGAGGACATGCCCTCGAGAGGGGTCGCGGTCCACATGGCTGATGCCGTGGACATGGAAGACGATATTGAATTCCTTGATGGAGACTTACCCCCAAAGGGCCTACCGCCACTGCTGGACCCATCAGGGAGGGTTACCCGTCAGCAGAGGAACCTGTTGGGCCTACCCGTACCCACTGAGTCACTAGTACTCAGTCGAAATACCGGTATGGGTAAGGAGCACATCAGAACTGTCAAGCACTCCGACCCATCTGCATCTGTGTAGAAAATGGAACAATATCCTGAGAAGGCCACATTACGCTAGCAACTTGCTGAGCAGAAGAAACTGGTTTATGAACTCTTGGCTGAGCGCGCCGCAAATCAGCGACCCCACTATGGTAATCCCAGGCCGGGGCGGTAAGGGCAGGAACAATTTCCCCCCTGTCAGATGCCTTCGAGTAACCCGGATCATACTACTGCCACAGACAGGGCAGAAGCCGGAATATACGGTAAGAGGGCGCGATACATCTCGCCAAACCAACCTAAGCGACGAGGCAATCTGAAAAATCCAGTCTGGGATCCCCCAGTCGCCCCGCAGGTTGTTCCGCCAGTTGATCCATGAGCTGCCGAAGCCATCTACCGTGTTGAGCAACATGGAAACGCGCTTGTGGTTAGGGATCCCCTTCAAGACTGTGACCCCCACCCGGATGATCTTATAGCAGTGCTCACAACCCGCCTTGAAGTGTTGGAAACGTGGCAGGTAGCGGTCCCACCGGATGGAAAACCGTATCCCGCGTGGGTAGATGATATGCCCGCACCCTCGGGTTGTGGGAACCCCACTTTCTCTCCTTTCAATGGGACAGGGGACCCGCCACATCACTTGGCACAATTTTCTTCCAGGTGTGGCCCCATGATGGGGACACCGGCTCAGTAAGAAGCCGCCAAACTCTGATGTTTTGTACAGACATTGGATGGTCCAGAATTCATCTGGTACAACCAGCTCCCTATCGGATCGGTGACCGGTTGGGAGGATCTCCGTCGGAAGTTCCTATACCAGTTCAGCTCCACCACACAGAATACCAGCATTGCAGACCTCTTCAAGTGCAAGCAAAGGCCTGATGAGCGGGTTGTAGATTTCATCACCCGGTGGAAGAGACTTACGTATTCCCTCGATATTCCACTGACTCAAGAGCAATTACTGACGATGTGTGTGGGGAACGTCAAAATGGAGCTGGTACCCTCCATGATTACCCTGAACTACCATGGAGGGTTTAGAGACTTCTTAGAT
Source organism: Viscum album (assembly GCA_963277665.1). Taxonomy (NCBI): domain Eukaryota; kingdom Viridiplantae; phylum Streptophyta; class Magnoliopsida; order Santalales; family Viscaceae; genus Viscum; species Viscum album. The sequence goes on from CAUJRU010000341.1 coordinate 53,095, forward strand.
AAGGCTCATCTCCTTGAGGAAGCTCTGCAACAGGCTAGTCAGGCACGTTTGTTGCCCCCTATGATCCCGGCCAGGAGGAACGCCAGGGCTGAACCCGCCACGGTGGCCCAAATAGAGACCCTTAGGCATCTGGAATTACTGCCGGCGACACCATCCCCGCAACCCCGTAGAGGTCCTCCACCTCAAGCACAGGATCCTACCCAGCAATGACCACCTCAGAACTGACAGGTTCCCCCGCGCAATGCGTTACCGCTACCCAGGCGAGACAATCAGGCGCCACCTCCTCGGCATGCCCCTCGGGTCCCTCATTAAGGCCAGGCCCCCAGGGCCCCCTATCCGGAAAAAAAGGCACCAGAATTATTTGTTCAACGAAAATCAGGTCCCTGGCTACTTCTGAAGTGCTCTAGAGTAAGGGATTGTGCGCCTGCCCGAGTGAAGAAGGCCGGCAGAGGAGAATATCACCGATCACCCCAACTACTGTCCCTATCATCGGATCCTGGGGCACACACTCAAGCAATGCTATGTGTGTAAAGACTGGCTCCAATACCAGGTCAACAACAACATAGTAAAGTTGGGCCCGGCACCAGAACAAGTGTCAAGTGTCTTTGCAGGGTCAGAAATCGGTAGCGACAGCGAATGAGAGTGGTAGCAGGTTCTCAACCGTGGATCCCAGAAATACGACGACTGGATGGCTCGAAAAACTATCGACCGTGCCCATGGTATCATCCGAGCATGCCTGAAGTAGCCAGAACCTTCAGAAGAGGTAGTCGGTACCTCTGCATCATCTTCATAGTCGACCTCTTCCCAAAAGGGAAAGTAGCGGAGACGCAAGACGAAGCAATGTGCACCGCCGTTGCCATCGTAATCCCGCACTCTCGGAGACTTTATGCCCCCTGAAATGGGGATTCCTCCCAGAAGCCACCCAGCGGTGGATGACTCCTCGAGTGACATCTAGGGGTACACTTCAGTTAACTCCATGGAGCTGGTAAAGCCCTATATGACTCTCGACGAGGGGGAGCGCCAGGCGAACCTCCCCAAAGTTTCCAGATGACGTCAACGTTAGAGGAATCGCAACCGTGCCGGTCATCGAGGTACGTCAGCGGGTACTTTCAGCCAATCCGTTCACGCTACTGAGACCAGACAGCAGGCTCAGCGCAGAGCTCAGCACATGCAACCCCATCTAACGCCCTCGGCTCTACCTCCACCACCGTTTGTGCTACTAGATCAGGGAGAGCTGCCTCGCCCACATCACAGTCAGTCTTTCCCGGCTACAGGCCAGCCTCCGCTGTCCAATCCTAGCATGGTGACTACTATCCAGGCTTCAACTAGTAGGAAGCAGGATGTACCCAGTACTATCTGATCCCCGGTTCAACCGGCAGGATCCTCTATGCCTCCAAATTCTGAACGACCTCCTGTAAGCAGAGGTTCGCGTTTGGCACGAAAGTATGATGTCCTGAAGCACCTGGCCGGCATTCTGGCAAGTCTTTCTATCCTTGAGGCACTTCGCCTATCATCCGAAATGTGCGAGGCACTTACCGAGGCCCTAAAGAGCCCCCTCTTGTTTGAGACAGAGGTAGCAGCTGCAGAAGCCTTCCATACCGAGACGATTGAAAATGACGAATGTTAGGTGGTTATCTTGTTCTCTGGTGAAGATGAGGACCCTCATATACAGGGGCACATTCTCCCATTGTATATCACTGGCCACTTCAATGGCGTGGAAGTCCACCTCTTCCTCGTTGACATGGGTTCCAGATTCAATCTAAATCCGACTCGGACGTTGCATATGTTGGGTCTGTCTGAAGGTGATCTAACTCCCTCTGACCTCAGAATCCAGGGGTATGAAAGGACCAAGAAAACTGCAGTCGGCATGATCTGCCTGAAGACTCAGTTCGGTGGCTTAATTGCCAACACCGAGTTCATGGTTGTCTCTCAGGACACCGCCTACAATGCATTGATGGGTAGGCCATGGCTCCATATGCATATAGCGGTCCCTTTTTCGTATCCCAAGTGCCTCAAATACTCGCTCAACGGTCGAGTAGGCGTGCTCCAAGGAGATGCGTCTCCTTTCGCTTCTTGTGAGGCCCACTATCTGGATGCGGGTTATTATAAAAGTAAGGAAAAGAAAATCCTAGTAAGTGAGGGTAAACCTGCCCCAGTCACAAGTGATCCCTGGGCAAGCATGGATGATGCATACATCCTCCCGATCCATCGATTGGAGGCCACGACCCCCGACATGGGGCAATGTTTTGTCGTTTCAGGTACACAAGGAAGGCATGTTCCCATGTCCAAGCGATGGCGGAAAATCACCTCGTACTCCTAAATCAACCAGGCTCAGGTGATCCCGAAACCTCCTACCCCTATAGGGTACCGGGGCGTCAAGCTTATGACAAAGGCGGTGCGCCATACGTTTCTCTTCCGCCGAGCTAGAATTAACCGACTTCGGCCGACATGTCACCACTGTTTTGATATCATAAAACGTGGCCCCTTAAGCTGAAGGCCAGATGGGATAGGGTCGACTGCCTTCATCGCTATGGTCTCAATGGCAAGTGATTCTCCTGATATGGTGACCACTGCTGCCTGAGCTGGCACCAGCTCCCCCTCAGGCTTTGAAAGCCCATAAGTACCTCCCGTCGCGGGAAATCCCCCCACGGGTGGAGAGGAAGACCTAGATGATGCTCCCATGCCTTTGAAGAAGGCGTCTCTACAACGGTTGATGAACTGGTACAGGTGAACCTTGGTAGCGAGGCAGATCCGAGACCTACATTGATCAGTGTATCCATGTTCCCCGAGGAGCGGCAGCAGTACGTAGACTTCCTCAAACAACACCATGATGTGTTTGCTTGGAGTTTCAACGAGATGCCTGGACTAGATCCCCAGGTAGTCGTTCACCATCTGGGCCTCCTGACAAAACATCGTTGTTTTAAGCAGCCTCCCAAAAAGATGCACCCTTCTCATGGTGCTATGGTTGAGGCCAAAATTGATAAGCTTATCAAAGCCAACATCATCAAGGAAGTCTAGTACCCCAAGTGGATTGCCAAAATTGTGCCATTCAAGAAGAAGAATGGGACGATCAGAGTCTGCATCGACTTCCACGATCTTAATCACCACTTCCCAAATGATGACTTCCCACTCCCGGTGACGGAGTTATTGATTGATGCCACGGCCGTGTTCCAAGCTCTATCTTTCACGGATGGGTATTACGGGTACAACCAGATCGGGATGTCCCCCAAAGACGAGGAGTCCACTGCCTTTAGGGCTCCTAAAGGTACCTTTTTCTACCATGTTATGCCATTCTGTTTGATAAATGCAGGTGCCACTTATTAGAGGGCCATGCATCGCATATTCAAGCCGTTCTCGGGACATTGGTGGAATGCTACGTGGATGACCTCGTAGTCAAATCATGTCACCACTAGGACCATCTCAAAGACCTCGAGAAAGTGTTCGGTTTCCTCCGTTCCCGTCACCTAAAGATGAACCCGTTGAAGTGTGCCTTCGAGGTCACCTCTGGGAAGTTTCTGGGCTTTATTGTCAGATACCGAGATATCGAGATCGACCCGGATAAGATCAAATCCATCAGCCAAATGCCTCCCCCGAGCAACATTCAGGAGCTTCGAGGCCTCCAAGGCCTCATAGCCTATATACGCCGATTCATCGTGAATTTGGTCGGCAGGTGTAATCCCTTTTACCGACTCATGAAGAAGGGCACCGCCTACGAATGGGATGAGGAGTGTCAGACCGCCTTCGAGGAAATCAAGTAGTATCTACTCCAACCTCCAGTTTTGATGCCACCCGTCTCTGGAAAGCCGCTGGTCCTTTACGTGACTTCCCTGGAATGATCCCTCGTTGCACTGCTCGCCCAGAAGAATAATGAGGGTACTGAGAACAGTCTCTACTATCTCAGCCGCATGCTTCTCGATACGGAGGTCAGATACTTCCCTATCGAAAAGAGATGACGTGCGCTCGTATTCGCCGTGCAGAAGTTGTGACATTACCTACAACACCATGAGGTGCAATTGGTCTCCCAGGTAGACCCACTGAAGTACATCCTAAACCGCCCCATGCTGACTGGCCGACTAGCACGGTGGGTGGTGATTCTCCTGTAGTTTGATATCAGGTTCGTACCATAGAAGTCCATTAAGGGACAGGCATTGGCAGACTTTTTAGCTGCCCATCCAACCTCCGCGGATCAATCCCTGGACCTGGATTTTCCTGATGAGAGGATCTTCTCAGTAGATCATGTCGTCCTGTGTTGGAAAATGCATTTCGACAGCGCCTCCCGGAGCCCCACCGGTAGGCGGCTCAACGATCTCAAGCTCAACAGGGTGGGTCTGGGTATTGTCTTCATTACCCCGGCACAAGCTGTCCTTCCATACTCGTTCCTATTGTCAGAAGGCTGTACGAACAACGAGGCAGAGTACCAGGCTCTCATCACCGGCCTCGAGTTGGCCCTTGAGATCCATGTCCCCCATCTACATGTGAAAGGAGATTCTGAGCTGGTAATCAAACAGGTTAATGGTGACTACGTCGTCAGGATGCTGGAGCTTTTACCATTTCTAGAGTACACCCTCCGCCTATTGGCCTAGTTCTAATCTCGACCAGAGGTTACCCATGTCCTACGGTCGCAGAATGGTCAAGCAGACGCCTTGGCTGGCTTAGCCACGTCGCTCGCAGAACCCGAGCATGATGATTTGATCATACATGTGGAACACCGGAGAGTCATTGCCCCCATCACCCAAGAGGATAATGATGGCCTGCAGGTAAGTCATCTCACCACCGAACCATCCATGTCAGGAGTCCCAGGTTCGTCAGACGCAGAGGTTGAATCCACTCCCGACTGGAGGGCACCTTTTGTTGAGTATCTCCAAAATGGTCACCTCCCTGGATGACCGGGTTGAGCGTGAGCTAATTCGACGTCGCGCGCTGCAATTTACCCTCCAGATTGGCCCCAGTCTTGAACAGATCCTTTATAAGCGGAGTTTCGATGGTATCCTCCTCAGTTACATCCAAGGGGTAGAGATACCTCAAGTTATGCAAGAGGTTCACGCGGGTTCTTGTGGAACCCATCAAGATGGGCCAAAGCTGTCCCATCAAATCCCGAGGTTGGGGTACTTCTGGAGCTCTATGATCCACGATTGTATTGGGTATTCCAAGAGATGCCACGCGTGCCATGTTCACGCCAACTTCATGCATCGGCCACCGGAGCCCCTCCATCCCACCAAGTACTCTTGGCCATTTGCGGTATGGGGACTTAATATAGTGGGACCTTATCCACCGACAACATCCCGTCATTATAGGTTCATCCTGACTGCTACAGATTACTTCTCCATGTGGGAAGAGGCAGTTCCACTCAAAGAGGTCAAAGCCCATTCCATTGTTGACTTTGTGAGCTCTAATATTATCCACCGGTTTGGGGTCCCTCACGCCGTCCTAACTGATAATGGCACCAACTTCCAGGCGGCTGAATTTAAGAAATTGTACACCAAGTACGATATCCGGTCGAACCATACCTCCCGATACTACGCGCAGGAAAACGGACAGATCGAGGCGTTCAATAAATCCCTCTCTAACAATCTACAGATGATGGTTAGGTCAGAACAAGAAAAGTTGGCCGAACAAGCTCCCCAATGCCCTCTGGGCTTACCGGACGACGACTCCCAACTCTACCCAGGTGACCCCATATTCCCTGGTGTATGGAGTTGAGGCCGTCCTACACATTGAGATCCAGCTGCCATCGTTACGCCCTGTAGTCTATGATAACCAGACATCAGATGAGGTAGACGAGATCCGTCTAGCTGAATTAGATGCATTGGATGAGAACCGGCTTCGTGCACTGCACAATCTGGAAAGGCATCAGGATAATATAGAGAGGGCCTTCAACAAGAAGGTTCGTCTTTGCTCTTTTCTATAGGACGACCTGGTACTGGCCCTTCGAGCGCCAATGATTCCTGGTAGGAAACCGCCCAAATTAGAAGCCAAATTGGAAGGGCCTTAATTCATCCATAAGTTTTACCCAAATGGAGCATACTCCTTGGTGACCACGGATGGAGAGCGTATAACCCCTCCCACCAATGCCAAGTTCCTAAAGCGATACTTTGCCTAGCTAAAAAGGTTCATGCACGACCCTAAAATACGAAAAGGTCCCGCATGACTTTAAACTGCAAGTTATGGTCCTGCACGACCTTAAACTGCATCTTCGTCCTACAAGACAATAAACTGCAAAATGGTCCGAGCTCTATGACTTTCAACTACGATCTTCCTCCGTCCTTACTACAAGACGTTAAACTGCAAGTCAGTCAGGCCTTTCTGACCGAGGCTCACCCTCAGGCCCCTTGGCCTCCTTGGTCCCATGGCCCCCTGTCTTCACCATGAGACGTTAAACCACAAGCTGGTTAGGTCTCCCTGACCACGGTCCGGCCTCAGGCCCCTTGGTTTTCCCCGACTTACCCTCTCGCGAGATTGTACGGTATGGTGTGAGGTTATTTCCTCATTCATGTTGGATTACTTACTGTACCTTACATATCCCCATATGAGATGCCTTCTCGTCCCGCATGACGTTAAACTGCATTTCAAGAATTACGTGTGGCTTGATTCCCATTTTGATTGGATACGTAGGAACGCCCATACGCCTCGTCTTGAGCCCAGGCCCAAGCTTTTCTCCACCACTATCCCCCCTGGGAATAGTTTCCTTGGAGGATCTTTTTGCAGCAGGGTGTAGGCATTCTTAGCCCCGCTCATACAACCCCTCTCACTGAAGGATTGTAAGGGTCGCACCATGTGCCCACTCCCATTCTTCTATCCTCCCACGTCCTCACCGCATGACGCTAAACTGCATGGTCTTCCAGAACTACGTATGGCTTGATTCCCATCCTAATGGGATACATAGAAACGCCAGGACATTTTGTCCGTTGGCCCAGCCCAAAAGCCAAATTCTTCCCCTTGGGTGAAGACATGGCAGGGTGCACACTTTTGCCCCAACTCAAATCGAGCAAGCCTCGACCCAGCTGCGCCTCCCCCTGGAGATGTTTTCCTCTTTCGTGGATGGATACATCTATGCTTCACCAACTTCTTGACCAGGATTCCATCATTTTCCACACTCGGAGGGACACCCATGAACGGCCTGGATACTACGCCCAAGGTCTCTCCTACCGATACGGGCCAACGCCCTGAGGGTTTTTAAGCAACAAACCGATACAAGTCCCACGTTGCGAATTTGGTCAATGGTCGACGATCATTTTTTGCTCCCATATTGGGTCACCATGGGAATTCTGTGTTTCGAACATGGTCAACACCCCCACTGGATCTTCGGGTCCACCAAGAGATATCCCAGACATCGAGTGCAGTGATTCATTCTACCCCATCCTGAAGTGAAAAATTTCTTCCCGGGTGGTGCTAGCGTTCGGGCCCATGGCCCCGATTCCCCATAGGGGTGTGCGGTGTGGTATGGGACTATGTCCTCATTCACATTGGGATAATGTACCATGCCGTACGCCTCTACTTACGAGGCCCAGCCGCACGCCCCTTGGCCTCCTCGGGTCCCCCGGCCCCCGTCCTCATGTAAGACGTTAAACTGCAGATCAGTCAGGCCTTCCTGACTGATGCCTGACCTTAGGCCCCTTTGCCTCCTCGGGTCCCCGACCCTCGTCCTCACTGCAAGACGATAAACTGAAAGCAGGTCAGGCCTTCTTGACCAATGCCTAACCATCAGGCCCCTTGGCCTTTCCAGGCCCCATCCCATGTCCTCTATTTTAGGAGTGTATGGTGTGGCGTGAGATTATGTCCTCATTCACGTCGGTCTCGTAATGACCGCACCATGTATCTCTCCTTCCGGAGTTTCTTCGTCGACCCCTCTTTGGTGGTTCACCGATACGCCTAAGAGTACTCTGGTTTATTACCTGGAATGCCAAGCTTTACTCGAACACGTACGCACCCACTTTCCAATATTTTTGTATCCCTGCATCAGGGCTTTCATCATCTTTCACACCTGGAGGGACCCCCAAGAATGGCCTGGATACTACGCCCAAGGGCACTCCTACCGTTATGGGCCAATGCCCACGAGGGTTTTAGACAACAAATCGATAAAATCATGCGTTTTGAATAAGGTCAGTGGTCGATGCTCGTTTGTTGTTCCCACCTCAGGCTAACACGATATGAACGCCGCGTTTCCACCATGGTTAACGGTTTTCCTCTATCGCCACGCCAACCCATTAAGCCCAAAATGTTGGGTACACAATTCACACCCTTCATCACTTCATCATGTCTAAGTAGAGTCTCATAACTCTTGGTACTTTTCCTCCGTGCACGTCCGCGCATTGGGGGAACAAGCTGCATCAAAGGTGTCCTCCAGGGCTCTCTGTTGACTCCCCTGTGATGGACGCCACAAGTATTGCGATAAAGATCCCCCCTTCTTTCCCACACCGAGTTTAACTCACGTGGGATTAGGTTCGGGTTGACATATGTGCTTACTCAGGAAGTTGTCACCATCCACGGTCCGATCTCTAAGACCATAAACTAAGATTCTCATCTGGAACTACGTTCAGCTTGATTCCCATCTTAATGGGATATGTAGGAATGCCTAGACCCCTTGTCTTTGGGTCCAGCTTGAGTTCAGCAAATTCACCTCTTTGGTCCTTCCTTCAGAACCCCGACTACGGGACTGAATGGTGTAGTGAAGGATTATGTTCTCATTCATGTCGGGTTTGCAATAGCTGCACCACGCGCACCCCCGTTCTGAGAGTTAGCCCTCCTATTCATGTCCATCATGACATTAAAAGGCACCATTCAGAACTACGTGTGGCTTGATTCCCATCCTCATGGGATATGTAGGACCTCCCGGACGCCCCATATTTGGGTACAACTCATTTAGGGAGCCAGTCTCTCCACCTGTTTCACCTCTTACCTCTATATAGGCCCCTCAGCCTAAGATCTCCCCCTCCAAATGGCATAAAATGTGATGTGGGATCACGTCTCCATCAATTGTATTTTATAACACTATGCATCTTCCCCGCCTAGCATCGTCTCTGCTACGTATGTGCTACATGATGGTAAAATGCATGCTTGGTCCTATCATATGACCCTAAACTGTGACATTATCATCCTGGCCGCATGACGAAAAACGGCACTGCATTGTGGTGACCTCGTTGTAGAGGACATCACGTTGGGTATTGGTCACGTGCCATGCCATTTGTCAATGCATATCACGGCTTGATCCTTGTGGTGACACCACGACCTACTACTCTAGGCCTTTCACTTCACAAATAAAAAACCATTCACCTTAAAGAAAAAACAAGATTTATCAAATTCCGCTTCTTTTAGTGCAAGGGCCACGCCCGCACTCCCCTTTTCCCCTGGCACTGGTATCTTACCATGTCACCATCAAGAACTACATGTGGCTTGATTCTTATCCTCATGAGATACTTAGGAGCACCCGGGAACTTCCCCGCGGGCCCAGACTAACCTTCGTGTTCAGTCCCTTGACTCAAGCATTTCCCCAGAGAATGCATGGTAAGTAGGGCTTAGGTCCTCATTCACGTCGTGTTTTGTAACCACCTTGCCATGTATCCCATGCTCCCCTTACCCATCCACGGTCCGAATTCTATGACCATAAACTAAGATCTCCCTATGGGAAAGGAATCTTCTCCCCTATCTAATACGTCTCGTTGTCGTATTCAGATTTGTTTCGACAAAGAGCCCGAAGTGTGGGATTTTCATGGGGACATTCACCTCGTCCCATGACCAAGCTTTGTGAGCTTGCTATTTGGATCCTCATCCTCTTCCACATCCAAAAGGACCCTAGGACGACATGGATACTAGGCTTAAGGGCTCTCCATGAATGCTTCACCTAAGGGCCCTCCAATCATTTCGGGCCAACGTCCCTACGGATATTTGACAACAATTGTGACATGGTCCCGTCTTTCGAACATCGTCAACGATCAACCCTCATTTGTTTGTCCCCATTATAGGCTAACACAATATGGATTCTAGGTTTCCACCACGGTCAAAAGTTATCCTCCATCGTCACTCCGCCATTATCGTGATCTGAATCTCAAGATCCATGATCCACACATTTCCACTTCCTCATGTTCAATTATAATTCCATCATACTCGGCTCTTTCTCTTCACGCATCTAGATGCGCTAAAAAATCGTGTTACTGTTATTGGGCTGGTATTCACCGAGCGTCCCTTTTCCCTAACCTGCCCCCTTTTTGTGTCTGGAAATTCCCACCACTAATGCATGTTTCCCACACTGAGCATGACTCATGTGCGCTTAGTAGTTTTGGAGGGATGTGTACCAACACGGCCAGGCTTCCCATCGTCCCGCATGACATTAAACTGCGCTTCAAGAACTAAGTATGGCTTGATTCCCATCCTCATGGGGTACGTAGGAACGCCCGACCACACTGCTTCTGGCCCAGCCTAATCCTCACTCTTGGTCCCTCGACCAGAAGAGTTTCCTCCGGGGGTACGTGGTGTGATTTGGACTCCAATTCCTCATTCACGTCGGTTTTATATCTACACACCACACGCTCCCTAGTATCATCCCTTTTATTACACGTCCTATCATATGACGTTAAACTACAGGAGTCCATGTGTCCACAACGCATGACATTAAATAGTGGTTCTACCCTGAACAAGTTCAGGATTCCCCATGATAATCATGGGATGCACCAGAGCCTCTGATAGATAGGATTTCAACTGCCAGAGTTGGTCTATTACTAAACTGTGCTTCCAGAACTACGTACGGCTTGATTCCCATCCTCATTGGATTCGTAGAGACACCCAGGCATTTCACCTAGGGTCCAGCCCCAGGAATCGCAAAATCCTGTTCCTCCCCATTTCCAGCCCTCTGGCATGACCCCTTAGGGGGGAGCTATGTAGCTGCAATTTTTCCCTGAACAAGTTCAGGATGCCCCAAGATTACATTGGGAAGCGGTAAATCCCCTCGCCAGAGAGGCCTTGTCTGAAAGAAGGAATGATCCATGATCAAACCAATGCACCCATATGGTGTACTCCCACCAAGGTGGTGTAACTACATAAGTGTTGGATTCTATTCAGACAAGCCATCACTCCATATTCCACACTTTGTGTGCCCCTTATTCGGACCCTCATCCTCTTTCCTATCTAAAGGAACCCCCTAACGGCTTGTTCTCATTCCGCATCGGCTCACCTACCATCCTGGGCCAACGTTCCGGAAGACTGGTCATGTTTGGAAGGACCCCCTAACAGTATGGATGTTTGTCCTATGGCCCGCCAACTTTCCTGGGCCAACGTCCCGAAGGATTGATCGACAACATTTGTGACATGGTCCCGTGTTTCGAACTTGGTCAATGGTCGACCCTCATTTGTTTTCCCCATTACAGGCTAACGCAGTAAGGATACCGCTTCTCCTCTAAGGTTAACGGTTGTCCCTTATTGTCACGCCATACCCATAGTGTTACGAATCTTGGGTATCTTGATTCACACTTCCAATTTTCATCGTTTGGACAGATTTTGGCACCCCTGGCATTGCCCCGTTTGGGGATAAGAGGACGCCGAAGAAACGGTAATTCAGATATCCTTAAAGTTCCTTCTCCGATCAAGCCTCTCCCGTATTTCAGAAATTCGGAAAGGTAATCCGAATCCCAGATGCCCGGATCATGGTCCCCACTCCTATGTTAGGTGGGATGAGAGGGCACCTATCTCCTGTTTCTCACATTGGGCTCGACCCACGTGGGCTTGGGGAATTTTCACTGAACGTCCCGCAAACATTTTAGGGATGTAACAAGTCGATTCAAAAAGAGGAAGTCGTGCACGCTACGACATTCAGAAAAAAAAAGAAAAATTGAAGCACGAAAGTACCAATAAAAGGATTTTTGGTTTGTTACAATACCTGGGGGTCGACTCCCCCCATGGACGGGTTGACCCCATCAAATGAGCATTGCAGCTCTGCCACCCATTGGCTTGTAGCGTCCAAGGCTTGTTGCCGCTGACTCATCTCCCGTTCCTCCCCTGCAGCGATGGGGCACAATTCGTTAGCCTTAGCTTTGGCCCCCTCTACGCCAGCCCAAACAGCAACCATCTTTCTAGAGGCCTACCTCATACACTCTTCTGCCTCTGCCAGCTGGGCCTTCAACTAAGAGATTAGCTCAGATTGTGCATTAAGAGAGGCTGAAAGCTCATCTGCCCGGGTCTGCATCTGTTGGACCTCGCTTTCTGCCTCCTGGAGTTTCTTGATGTTGGTCGCCTTCCTCCGCTGCCAGCTCACGCTGAGCCCATGATCATGCTCCTGGATCTTCTCAGCCATAAGATCTCAGATGAGTGCGTGAGGATGCTGGGCATATACTCCCCCAGCGGATAGTTCGTGCAACCGCAAGCAGAGTCTATCCATTTCAGCCAGCCATTGCGCTTGGGGTGTCCTTGATGAAGCGTGTGATCAACTTCCACGACCGGCAGCGGACTATGCTGCTGTCTTCCACGTCGGAGGCCGTTTTGTCCCAGTCTGTGTGATTGGCAGGCTCGTACGTGGGATACGCACTCTGGAAATCCTCGGTAGGATCAACATCTGGTGTTGAATCCAGTACGACACCTGGCGCCGAAGCGGGCTTGGTAAGACTGGGACCGACTGGTTGATCCTCTTCCTCGGAGTCCACCTCAATGACTTTGGGTGCGACCCTGCTGGTGGTCCCGCCAGTGATAATGCGCATCGCAGCTGGAGGAGATGGGGGGACTATCACCACCATCACCGGCATGCCCCTAGGAGGGATGCCATCAGATATCCCGACCAGCCTTGCCGCAGCAGGCCATGCCAATCGGAGAACTGTACGATAGAGAGGGACGTAAATGTTGGTTGGTAGGCATAGTCTACATATGAGGACAGGGGAGCCGGTAGAGGAGACTTACAGAGATCAAACTCCTGGCACTACTCTTGAGCCGGTACTGACGGGGCCCCGAGGCGAGGACCTCCGTATACTGTTGGAAGTTCTAGAGATTCCGGAGGAGCCACCTCGGGTGCTCTGGTCCCACCAGACGCGGAACTGGACGGAGCCATAGTCGCGGGTTCTGAAGGTCCCGCATCGTCACCTGCCAAGGGGCAAGAACAAGGCCTGAAAACAAGTTCCTCCTGTATGGCTCAAACATTGGTGAGAAGTCCATAGTGACCCAAGAACGGATCGTAAGGAAAGAAGTTCGGAATTCTACCTCGAGAGCCTCGGTGAAATCTTCGGAATCTGATCCTTGATTTCCAACCTCGCCTTCCTCCAAAGGGCTCCCTCCTATAGCCTCATCCTCCAGAGAGGAGTCCTCTGATTCTTCAGGTAGGGGGAAGCCCTCCCTCAGATCGGCAACCGATAACTGTGGGGGGACCGTTCGATCCAGCAGTACCCTCACCCGGTCTGTCATTAGACGAGGGACATCGCTGGAGGGAACGTAATCCTCCAGCTCATCCAGGTACTATTCTACCTCTGCCAGAGACGCCATGAATCCAGAACAAACTGGGCCTATGCCCGGTAATTCTGTCTCGAGGAGATTCAGGTGGGCCCATATCTCAGGTGGGCTGAGGAATTGCCGGTTGACATCCCAAATGTCCCATGCTTCCGGGAAGACAGCATCCTCTGTCATGTCGATATGACGCAGCGACTTCCCTAGAGCCTGAGTGGATATACTACAAAATCCCCTCGGTGGCTGCCCCTTCAGATGACCCTACTCTTTTGGAATCACCGGATCCACCGCTGCTACCATACCCTCGGCCGGTGCGGGTCTCGCCGCCATGGCAGCCCCACAACCGTGAGCCGCCCTAGCTGCCCTCCGACCCCGACCTCAGGATAGGGGAGGCCCACTGTCACCGACCCGAATAGTGGGTTGCTTCAGCATCTCCCCTGGGTAAGAAGCCTCCCAACTAATGGCATACTCCCTCACCAATCCGAAAGCAGCAGTGGATGGAGGCAACACAATCCGCATCTTCCCATCTTCCAGTGTGGACATGAGCCACAACTGCCTCATCACACATGGGTGATCCTCGTGATGCACCTCCCAGTAGACCCGCGGGGTCATCCGTTGGAGGCACCGAAACTTCCTCGCAAACCGATACAGGGTGTACGGTTTGAAGAGTGGATCACGATCTATCTGTGCCACCAAAACTCCACCTCGAAAGGCCAAGAGGTAAGCTAGATGTTCCTCCATTCCCTGCCTGTCATCATTAAGTACCCCTGCCAGCAATGGGAAGGGGTGGAAATTAAACTCATCAGACTTCCACACCCGATTCAGCACCATCGGCACAGCCAGTTTGAATGGGAAGCTCCTAACCACGTTCAGGATGGAGGGGCGGATGTTCGATCCCGGCGGCGAAATGTGGTTTGGATACTCGTAAATCCCCCTGATGTGTGCTGTGATCCACCCATACAGGAGGTGGAAGGGCCCGCATATCCTCGGTGGCTTCTTCCCCTCGCTAATGTTCTGTAGCATTCTGCACAGTTTGGCGAGCATTGGAATCCCCAGATTGACCCGCTACCCCATGGCCAACATGGATGCCATAATGAACGAGCTAGGCCGCACCCCCATGCTTGTATCCCTCACCGGTAGGATCCAACCGCAGATGAGATCAGCGATGAACGCCGCCAGCCTGACTATCGGCTGTTGTTCAGTGCTGACACTGAAACCACAAGTCTTCCATTGGCTTTCCTCCATGACCCACCAATACGAGTGCCCCTTGCCCCATTGGGCCGCCCTTGGACAATTTCGAGGCCTCGGAGGGAATTCTCAATTCTCCAGGAAATTCAGGAAGCATTTGAACCATCTCCTAAAGTGGGCATCCCTCACTGCCTCCTTGTCCTCTCCAGGGACGAGCACCATCAGCGCTGACGCCAGTCGCGGAATTTGCTCTGTATCCTCCCACACGCTGATGATGGGGAGGAAATCATCATACATGGCCCACAAGATCGGAACCCCAAAAATCTGGTGGACGTCCCCCAGGCTGATGCCCACCTCCCCGTGATGCAGGTGAAAGGTATTAGTCCTAGACGGCCATCTTCTTAGTAATTCCAGCATCATTTGCTTTGGTTCGTAAATGTGGAATTGGGAGGCCCATGCCGCCTCATACAACCCCACTCTCCTCAGCTCAGACCCAAACTCCTCGCATGAGGTGCCTACCTAGTAGGCCCAGACCCAGTCATAAGTGAAGTTGCCGCCCTGGCGCAGGTCCCACTCATCAGACCATCCCTTTTCGAATCCTACAAAGCCGCATTCAGCAAGGTACGGTAGAGAGGAGGGGACGTCTCCGGTTGCAGTGGCCTCCCATCTATATCTTTCACATGGTGGTAGAGACAGTTAGCGGTGACGGGTGTAAAGTCCTCCTGTGCGTGACCATCGGCCACCCTGAACCATTTGTGCTGGCATGGTGTACTCCTGAACCAGCAAGCTGGTTCATCCCTACTCGCCTCAGGGATGAAGATGTCATCCCTCAACCTGAAGTCGTACAATGGAAGCTTCTTACACTGCAGATAATTCTTCTGACCCTCCGATAGCAGATCTGTCAAAGAAGAGTGGTCTGAAAGGATTCGGACCATCTCCGCAAGGCCTGTACAGTTGGCCATCTCATCCTGACGGGCAGCATCTGCAAGCACCCCCAATAGAGCCTCTTGATGGGCCATTTCGATTCCAGCCCTCGGAAAAGAATTTTTTCAAGATGGATCGAGAAGCTGGATTGCAAAGCCGGATCATGAAGTTGGATCGCGAAGGTTGGTTGCGAGACCAAGCCACGAAGTCCGGCCCTGGCCGACAAGTAGATGTTCGCTTGGCGCGGACGCGGAGTCGGAGACCCACGGTTCGCCGCGAAGCTCAATTCGCGGAAGGCTGTCGCGGAGCACGCGGAGCTTCGCGATTTCGAGAGCACAAAAAGACAAGGAAGTCGCATGAAGACAAAAGAGGTCGACCCCCTTATTTATAGGCGGCAACCCCGGAGCATCGCGGCGCGCCTCACCCATGCAGATCATCACGGCGCGTCCGGATCCGTGGCCCCTGTCAGCACCGCGGGCCCCCTTCGCGTGGCTACATCACAAACCACTGAAATGTTTTGCGATTTTCCCTTAGACTTTGACCCTTCGCCCTCCGCGGCTCCAAGTCTGAGGGGGGGCATTTGTTGGCACCAAAATATGGCACGAAAGGAAGGGACGAAAAAGAGGGCTGGCATGCAGCCTCGCGAAGCACCACCGCGAAGCACCCCGAGCAGCGCGGTCTCACGAATCTCCAGAGGCGGTAACTCTCTTCAAATGCATTTGACGTTTGTGAGCCCGCTGCGAAGCTCTAGAGGCCATAACTCTCCGCGAATGCATTTGACATTCGCGAGCCTGCCGCGAAGCTCCAGAGTCGGTCACTCTTTGCGAACGACGTTGACGTTCGCGAGCGTGCCGCGAAGCACCTACGGTGGTGCGCGAGTTCTGCTTCTCTGCGCCCCTTCCTTATATATACCGGGCTCCCCCTGAGTCCAAAGGATGGAAAAATCTGACCTTTTGTCTTATCCTCTCCTGAATCACGAAGCACCCAATGCCCACGGGAATCATGAGCTCCACGAGGTACTTCTACTTCGCGAGACGCCTTTTCTTGGTCTCATTTTGACCCCCTCTTCGGAGAGGGATGCCCTTCACGAAGCTCAGGGGATTTCGCGAAGGAAGGGGATTCCCAAGGGAGCCCGGGCAGAAGCAGAGTGTTTATGCTTTGCGAAACACCCAACTCATACTAGTGATCCCTACGCTAAGGTAGGATCTCTACACATCGCGAAGCACACTACTTCGCAGCACCCTGCTTTGCGAGGCACCCCTTTTTCGCGAGGCAGTGCTCCGCGAGTACTATTCTACTTCGTGAAGCAACCTCCACTCACACCTATGCCCCATGCTAAGGCCAAGGCACTCTGCTTCGTGAAGCACACTTTTTTTCTTGGAAATTCCTATTCCTGTGTGACCCTCCAGGGTTGCACGATATGAATTTCAAAGTCCCATGGACAATACCACTCATAGTGTTGCTTCGCCCAATGCTTCTTCGCATAGGAACGCTAACGGATATTGCTTCTTCCTATAGCCACGCTAACGTGGACCCCTCGATGGTTCGCTCTACAACCCCCTTGACCACATCCTTACTGGTACCTTCCCTTCCCCAAGGACCAGAGGGTACCGGTTATGTAGGTCCTAGGGGTGCGGAGTGAACCCACCTCGTCCGAGTTGCAGGACATTAAACTGCCAAGTATCACGTCATCAACACACGACGTTAAACGGTGACCCATCCTCGGGCCTCCATCCTGGAGTAAGTCCCAGCACCATGGGACGCCTAACGCATAAGCCCCTCTTCGCTTCTCACGGACACACCCTCCGCGACGTGATCATCAGGTCCTTTCAACCTCTTGTTTCTCACACCGAGCATGACTCACGTGGGCTTAGAGTGACCACAGTCCTTGACCCCCTACCTCCAGCGAACTATGAGGACTTTGAACCACGTCAAGGAGTTGTACATAGGCAGCCTATATGAGGTTCAAGCCACATTACTCGGTCATTCTCCCGCATCGAGTTTTGCCCCCATCCAACATGACGATAAACTGTATGTCTTCGTCCAGCATGACATTAAACTGTGTGCCCCCCTTGTCCCGCATGACATTAAACAGCACACCCATTTCAACTACGAGGTCTTTGATCCATGTCAAGGTGTGGTACTTAGGAAGCCTCCACAAGGGTCAAGCCCACTCATCATCCAACTCACGTCGAGTTCTACCTACGTCCAGCAAGACGTTAAACTGCATTCCAGTCTGATGGTAATCCATTGTGAACATCCCGAACTACGAGGACTTTGATCCTCATCAAGGCGTGGTACGTAGGAAGTCTCTACGAGGTTCAAACCCACAATCTGGTCGTTCCGACCTCATTCACGTCGGTTCACCCTCGTCCCGCATGATGTTAAACTGTATTCCACAACCCGAACTACGAGGACTTTGATCCGTGTCAAGGAATGGTACGTAGGAATCCTCTCAGAGGTTCAAGCCCGTCTCCCATCGGAACAGGGTCCCTCATTTATGTCGGTTCTCCGACACCCATCCCCCATCATTTATTCATGTCAAGGTTCATTCTCGTCCAAGATGACTCTAAATTTCATTCCAGTCCGACGGAAAGCCGTTGAAACCAAACCGAACTACGAGGACATTGATCCATGTCAAGACATGGTACGTAGGAAACCTGCCCGAGGTTCAAGCCCACCACTAGTGGAACCATGGGTCTACTTTCACGTCGGTTAGCCGATGAAGCCCCCTTGAACTACGAATTCTTTGATCAATGTCATGGAATGGTACGTAGGAAGTCTACCTGAGTTTCAAGCCCATCTCTCATTGGACCAAGGTCCAACTTCACGTCGGTTCACTGACGATGCCCATCGGACCAAGGTCCACCTTCACGTCGGTTCCATGACGATGCTCATCGGGCCAAGGTCCACCCTCATGCCGGTTCACCGGCACCATCTTGAACTATGAAGACTTTGATTCTCTACCACGGGGATACGTAGAAATCCCCTTTAAGGCTCAAGCCCAACTTCACTGTTTCCCTTGAAATGGTTCCTTGCCATTCCACCCTCCACTTCATTCATCCATCCACCATCCACCCCGATCCTCGCCCGGACCGTCATATCCCAGTGAGACCATGTAGGTACGCTCCTCCTCACAGCCGCCCATGGGCTGGCCCCGGTATCAGCATCCCTTCAAGGGAAATCCCTTGATACGATATATTCTAGATAATGCTCTGATCGGGCTGATCTGTCTCCGCTGGACATTAAACCCGCGGAGTACCCAGTGTTAAACACGGGAAGATGAGGAAAACCTCAGATATGTGTCTATGAAATAGAATTCCCCGTGCTTGATGTGGGATGCCTCGGGCTTCCACGCCCTCAAGAAGCCCTGTGACCGGGGATAATAGACAGACATTCCAGGTTCCCCTACATCCAGACACACTACTGATGCCTCAACGTGACTACTCCCCCGACTGAAGGTTGCTGCCCTGACCGGACCCTTTGGAATGTCCCGACAGAAGCAGTGTAGTTAACCGGCATCTAGGGAAACATGGCACTGGGAAGAGTTTCACGAACTACGTGTTAAATCTATGAGGGAGACCTAGACTAGGTGATGAGTTCTGAGGAGGAATCCACAAAATGAAGAACCGACATCCCATCATCCCATTGTGATCAAGGAGCAGACGTCCCTGAATAAGAATCGAATGTCGCCCGCCTTTGGAAAGGGGGGATGCGGGGAAACTAGCGCCACACATCCTCCCCCGCAGACAGATGTGTGCGCCCTAGCGAAAGGGTCGGAAAAAATAGGGATGTTTTTATTGTACTTAGTCATCTATCTAAGTCTTTACTAGGGTTTTCTAATCCTAATCCCAAAAATAACCAAACCTATCCTCTAATACCAACTCTGACAACGCTGCTTTTGTTACAAACATAAACATGATTTATTACATACAACTTCACTTGACACAATAAGATGATCGAGAGGTTTATTGTCTTTGGGGCTTAGGATAATTACATAAGAATTTGAAACAAGAAATACTACATCTTTATTGAAAACTTCCTTTACATTACCACTACATTCCCTCATATATAGCATTGCATGGTATAACATGAGGACATGCATAAGAAAAGGGTGAGTTGTAAAGCCTAGTAAGGGAGTACACATGGAATAACATGAGGAGTACAATACATGTTAGAAAATAGGCATATCTATAGAGCATAAAAGAAACATGAACATAAAGGAATGATAAATCATGATAATAATAACATGGAAATGGGGCAACAACACTTAACATGGAATTAGCATGAGCCAAGGTTCATTGCATAAAGAGAATTAGTAAATCCTCATTGCATATAAAGCACGAGTAATCCCTCGTTGCAATTGAATTAGCATGAGTCAACACTCATTGAAATTTATGTATCATGATACTATACTTTACCCAATGCATTAGAGCGCTATAAGGGTGCACCCTTCTGAATCATTTCATTTCATGCATAAGTGTGCCACATGGATCATAAAACAAGGATTAATAAAACATAATAATTTATTCCATGATAAAGGAATGTGGAATTAATACATGAAAAATTATAATCAATAAGTAAATGTGAATAAAGGTTAATACCCTTGATGGAGAAATGGGCATGGTATTTACAACACAATGGCATTGGCTTAGAAAATCAGTGCGATTTGCAGCGTAACAGTGTGACATAAGAATTCATAAAAACAGTTGATGAGAGAGAAAGGGGTTCTTCATCATATTTAAATGTAATGGGTAGTAAGGAGGTCATATAGATACATGTCCCAAAAATTTTAATGGAATTTAGATTCATGATACAAAAGTATTACTTGAATGTAAATGTGGAGAGAGAAGTTCCTTTCGGAATTTCGGCATAGTAACATGTGTACAAGGAAGGAATTTAACGAGAGAGAAAGGGTTCTCCCATCATTCAAACATAATTAGGGAAGTATGAGTAAGGTTAAAAATCATACCCCAACATTCATAATTGAAATTAAAAGGGAAAAACAACTTAAAGAAAATTTGACAAAAATGAGAAAGGAATAAAAAAACCTTACTTGGAAGTGTGCTTCCAAAGGCTAGAGAGAGGATTGTGAGAGGATTCCTGGGAGCTTGGGTCACCATGAGAGGATTATAGAGAGAGTAGGGCAGAGTTTGGACTATCTCCAAGGGCTTTGAGTGAGGAGGATGTGGGAGCTTGGGTGGGTTTATATAGGAAAGGTGAGGGTATTATTTATTATTTAGGATTGGGTACCCTTACATTAAATTAATCCAAACCACAAACCATCCCATGGATTTTGCCCATGGTTTTTGGCAAAGGGATGAGTAAAATAATATTTTATAAGGCCAAAGTCCTAAATTCTTAAAATATTAGGGTTGCTTATGTGGAGGTGAGTCGCATTCTCATGGAAATTAATTTAAAAAGGCATGGTGTTGAATTAGTTTTGAGGGGTCCATTAATGCTTTGAAAAGTAAGTAAAACAAACCCAAAATCACATAATTTTAATGGTAAAACATATATTGGCAGAACATTATGATTATAGTATTTTATTACATCACTATTGGGTCATTATGATGTCATAAAACACATTATATATTTAAACGATATTTAATTTTTACTCAAAAATTTGATTGTCTCAGAAAATTATGAAAAATTCACTGTTGGATAATTTCAACGTCTTGATTCCAAAAATAACATTTTTTGAATCTAAATAATTTTCTAAAAATGTTAATTTTCACTTTTAAAATAAAAACCGACATTTATCGAAAATTCACGGCTTTTGACAAAATTGGCTTTCAAACCTTAATAAAAATTATAATTGCATTCATACAATTATATTATCATTTATATATAATAAAAATTAATTTAATAATAATAATAATATTTTACTAATATATTATTTAATTAAAAAAATCCAATAATTTAACAAAATAGAAATCTTAATTAAATAATAACTAAAAACACTATTTGTACTTTAAAAACAATTTACAATGTATCAATAATGATAAGAAATTATATTCATTATTATATACAAAAAATAATGTACATGAACATAGTACTACATATTTGTTACATAAACCCTTAAAATAGCTGCATAAGTCCTAAGGGTAAGGTGTGTGATGGTGATTGACTCTTGGGTGGCTCGGATAACATCGCTCGAGTGGTGATTTCAATCAACTACCACTTCTCCTGTAGACGGTCTCGTTCGAGCTTGACATGGTGAAGCTCATCATGGGCTTGGGAAAGTGAGAAGCCCAAGGACACCACCTATTTTTTGAGCTCCGATAAATGGGCTTCATATGGGGAAATTCTACTGGATGAGGCCATCGCTTCCCTTGTCTAAGTAAAATTGGATGTGTTAATGCCCTATTTTTATACTAATCATGTGATCATTGTTCAACGACTATAAATGTAATCGTCCCAATTATTATCTAAAAACCAAAGAAGTTGGCATTTTATATAAACATAAAGAGACATTTGATTAGATCAAGATGAATTTCGATTAATGAAACTTTGGGTCGTTACATATATATATATATTAATTAAAATTATTATCCCAAATAAATCATAAAAATTAATGGAATGGATTTTTACGGTATTATAAATGTTAAAATTTTATATGTTTCATAAAAAATCCATTATATACACATTTTTGTCACAAAAATAAAATTAGAAATGAAACAAGGGAAATGAAAACACCATGGTTTCAAATGCATGATAGAAATTAGTTGGACCATTATCTAATATATATTATATAAATGTCGTGATTTTTGAATTACAAAATGTTGTTTTGGATAAATTATCCAAAAAATATTGAAGTATGTTTATGCATAATGTATTTAAGGATAAATGTTTTGTGAAATAAAGTATATGATAATGAGGTATTACTAAATTAATTTATTGTTCAATTTTTAATGATTAAATTATTATTTTATTTGATTGATGTGACTAATTATCTATAATTTATTTAGCATGATTTTTTAATTTGTATTTAACATTACATCCATTGAAAATTTCAAATATTTTATAAATAAACTATTGTGAGTTTCAAATAGCATATTCCAATGAGTTTAAATTTTTCATGATGGAATATAATAATTTTTTACATATGTTTGTTATAATAAGAAAATTACATTAAAATTAGGTCAATTTTAATAAAATTGTAATTTTTAGGATAATTAGAACATGCATATAATAAATTTATGTCACTTCACTACTGATTGTTAAACAAGGTGAAATAAGAATCACTTGAAAATTACCATTAGTATATTTTTTGTGGTAGATTATCTTATATATAAAAAATTTGTCATAGTGGGCTTGGTAAAATTGTGTTTAATTTTTGAATAAGTGTGTTTTTAAAAAATTTCAATTGAAATTTAATTAATAAAATAAAATTTTATTGAAATTTTGAAGGAAATGTTTTGGAAAATTTTACAAGAAATGATGAACTGGATTAACACACATCACATGATGATAAAAATGGGAATCAAAACATTACTATAATAATGACCTATTTATTATAGTTTACACCCCAAAGAGTAAATATCCAAATGATGAAGTTACTAAAAATTATAAAAGGGGAATTTTTATATAATGTTTGAATAGTGCAATGATCTTGAAATTATATATATATAATATAAAAAAATTATTATGATGAATCGGAACATATAATAATAAAATAAATATTTAAATGTTATATAGAATGAAATTAAAATACATATGTATGTATAGGTGTAAATTTTAATAGTGTAAGTTAATTGTGTATTTATAAAAGATTTAAAATTGATATTCCAGGAGGAAATAGAAATAATGTAATATTTTCATTTCTTATGATTAATAATCATGAAATATATTTATAAATATTTGATAATAATTATTATTAATGATGATAAATATTCAATCTTAAATAAAATTTGACATAAAAAATGAAGAAATAAATTTTTAATTTTTTTCATGCTACATGAAAATAATAAAATTAATTATAGCCTTTAGAAAATAAGAGTACTATTTTATTGATAAAATCCAATTTGGTTTATTAAATAATGGGCCTTTTTATTAATGGAATGGTAATTAAGTTTAAAAATATATATATATATATACTAGAAAAACAATTAAAGGGAAAAAGTGTTCAATCATATTAACATAGTATATCCAAAGGGTCATATAATCAACAAAAGGTATTCTTAATAAAAAATGGAAATCAAATAAAATTACCTAAATAATGAAGTATTTATTTTATTTATATTTGGGACACAATGTGACCTATTTATAAAAAAATTACAATATATGCCACCTTCCTATTTTTGGAATAATTTAACTCCCTACACTAGCCTCTATCAGGATTTGAGATATTGAATACATGTAAGGTATAAAAACATAACATTTTGTGATTATCTCAATATAATATATTTCACATGATAAACAATCCATCATGGAATAATACATATGAATAGAATACATATGTAAAAATAACATATGATTTAATATGATTATAGGATGTGTAATTAATGTAATATTACCCAAAAATAAACAAATATTTTCAACAAAATACATAAAATAAAAAATCAATCAATAAAAAAAACCTTCAACATTTTAATCCATATTCTTGAAACTAGCCATCTACTGAAATCAATGTAACTACCTAATATTTTTAACCATGTAAAATAGATTTTATTTTTAATTAGTTGTTTATAAATACAATATTATAAACCATTAAATGTTATAACCTATGGAGGAAATTTTTTAATAAGTTTTAATATTGAAAATGGTAATTTAAAATAAAAGTCATTTTCATTGTATTGTGTATTTTATTTAAGAAAAAATAAAAATTTTAGAATTTATATTTTGTAAAACAAAAAATATTTTTTAGTTCCAAAATATAAATTTCCGTATTTTATTATTTTTTATGTTTTTTTGTCAAAAATGCGTTTTTAGTCCAAAAATAATGTTTTTGAGAAGATTTTTATTTTCATGATTTTCTTCATTATGTAAGGGTATCCTATAAGAATAAAAATAATTTTATGTAATTAAATATGTGTTTAAAGAATAAAAATGGGAATTTAAAACTATTCATTTAACGTATAAATCGTATTTTCAAAATATTCAAAACTAAAATAAAGTGTTAATTTAAAAAGAAATGTTTTTTTTTATTTTTTAAATATGTGTTTTGATGGTGACATTTTTTTCTTATTACTTTTAGAGATAAACAAATTTTAATGGTTTTATAATAAACCATTATATTCTAGATAAATTAGTATATTTGATAATCTTATCCTGAATATAAAATTTTAAGCATCAAAATCCCTTTTTCTACCATATATTTCTATGTGTTATGTGAATTAAATTAAAATTAAAATTTCCAAACATAAAAAAAACTCATAAAATTAAAAACCTAAAATAAATAAACCAAAATTCTAATATTATTAAGTGTTTTAATCGTATTTGTTTTCTTTAATATTAATAAATTAGGATAAATATTAAATACCAAGGTAAAAGTAAATTATGTTAAAAGATAACAAGTTCAATAAAAAAGAACTAAAACACTAAAAATTACCGCCAAAATGATGTAAATAAGTGACTATAGACCTAAAACCATGTTACCTCTACTTTTTAAATTTTGGATGCATTGTCCCTTGAATAGTGACACCATATTATTGAAAATTTAAAGGGTTCTTCAAAAACTATCATTATCTTCACTTATACAAAATTAACACTTACACCACATCATAAATCATATATAATTCTAATTTATTCTTAAAACTATAGAAATGTCCTCCCTCTAGAACTCTTTAACACTATAATAGGATTCTATCAACTTTTGTTTTCTTAAGACCTACATTTTTAAGGAGTTTTCTAAGAGAACCTCACCTTTCCAACGTGAGTATTACATTCACTTACATTTTTATTTTACTATAATAGGTCCTAAATAATACCCAACCATATTAATATAATGAAATATGTATCATTATTATATTAAAATTTCAATATTTTATTTGGAAACAATTATTAAATACATTGTGTCTTCTAATGAAACAAAATAGCATTGATCATGTGTGTATACGGACTACCGCCACCATTAAGAGATGATCATTTTTCCTCCCCAAATCTCACAGATGGTAAAAATGATGGATTTTAAGAATTATATATATTTATATTTTTCATTTATGATACTGAAATGACAAGTTGTCATACACAACACCTATAACATCCCAAGTAAGTAATGAATAATAGATATTTTTATCTATGTCTATTAATGAATTAGATAGTGTTTTAGAGGCTTAAAATGAAAATAAATCCAATCTTAACCATGGAATACACTAATATTCTTAAAAGATTGTTTTATTTCCTTTTGATGGAAAACCCATTTTAATTCAAAATTTTTAAAATTTTATAATCTATATTTTCCAAAATAAACATATTCATTATGATTGGGACATTTAAATTTACATTGTATAAATTTTTGGTATTTTTCTGACAATGTTCATTTTTAATGAATAGTGAAAAATACTGCATTTTACATTGAAACTGCTTTTAAATTTAATTAAATTATATGGTTAGATTATATTTTTAATTGGTCTTAATGTTTAATCTGAATATATTTTTACCATTTAATCCAATGGTGGTCATTAGGATTAATTTCACTTTCAAATTGGTCATAAACTAATGCCAAACTTTTCATAGATATTGTTTCAAAAAAACCCGCTATTTGTTTTGAAAACGGGAATTATTTTTAAATAAATTATTGAAATTTATGTGTTTTGAATTTGTTAAAATGGATTACATATTTGTAATCAGAAGTTCCAAATTATTTAATTAAGACTCTTTTGTTTTTGGACATTATGAATAGTAACGACAGAAATTATCTTTAATTATATTGATTAATGAGTAATTAGGTACTTAAAGATAATAAAATGATATCATAATAATATAAAAACACCACAACATGTGTCCAAAGGCTACGGGTTGTCTCATGTCCGACCATGGGATGCCTTCTGCCAAACATGGGGACACCATGAAATCACTTTTGTGGAAAGTGACTTGTTATTTTTTTATTTTTTTAAATAAAGTAAATATAACATGAATGTATCAGCTGATTAAAACATTTTTGATTTTGTCTAAATTGATGATATTTTAGACTATAAATATTCATTGGAAAGCCAAAAATATTTCTTATATCATAGTGTTTTTTTGATAATATTTAGACTTTAAATAAATTAAATTATTAATGACATCATAATGATGCAGCGATGACCTCATTAATAAAGGATTTAAATAAAATGAAATGATAATGTAAAATCTATGACCTAAACATGTCCAAAAACTATTTGATGGGTGGATTTAGAACCCTTATCACCTTACCCTAGAATTATATCAATGTGGGACCTTTTGAATCCGAAAATAATTTTCAAATAAAGTATCATTTCTTTACTTTCCTAGAGTGCCCCTCCTCTCCTCTTATAAAAGGCCCCCACCTCTACCTCCTTACCCACACACCCAAAGCCATTGGCTCGGCCAAACCCTGCCCATTTTGTCTCTTCACATCCCTCTATTACTCCTTGAAGCCTCACTTTGGGAATAAGTCTTCCCAAGGAAGCCTTTGAGCTCAAACCAAAGGGAGTTACCCGATTTTAAGGTGATATATTCACTTGTGTCCTTTTATATTATTTTTCTTCTCGAACCCCATAAACTCTTTTTATTCATTTATTTTGTAAAAAATAAATTATCTAAAATATACTAGGATGTTGTTATAAGAAGTATTCAAGCTACACTTACACACACCTACATCTAATGGTTAAAGAAGATACTGTTTCCGTGGATGGTGAATTTCTGCCTCCTGAAATGATGATTGTTCAACATTCTTTTAACACATTCAAAGGTTGCCATTAAGACGAAAAAATATTTATATATGATATATAATATGTTTATGTTTTCCTTAAGCTTCTGTATTTTACATTTTCGGCATACCTTTATAGTTCCCATTATGGGTAAACGCGATATCTTCATTTAAGGAAGTGCGGACTACCGCCCCCTCAAAGTGATTTGATTCGTTAAATACCATATGTGGGATGTATAAAGGATGGAGTTATGATATTACACTGGAATTATTATATACCTTTATATCATTATGATTCCATTCTATAAAATACGAAATAGAAATGAATTTAACGTTCATTAGTACGTACGGCTTACCGTCTCCCTGAACAGTGCATTTCATTTCTTACCTCTAAATGATTATGTAATATTATAAATGGTTGAATTTACTAGATATCTATGATATATACATCATGATTATAATTATGGATATAATGGATACATGAACAACTTGTAATTATAAAGGGTTTATTTTTTACTCAACTACCAATAATCGTTAAAACGACTGTTATTAACTTGAATATTTACATAGTGTTCATGACATGAAAATAAGTGATATAAAGGGAATAATGAACTTAAAAAAGGTTCATAAGCAAGTAGAAATTAACTCAAGTTTATTATTCAGGACATTAAAAAAAAATCGAGTCAAGTCGGACCCGAGGTATGGGACTTCGTCTCAATCACCTTTAATTGAGGCATATTTTGTTTTATACACAACCTTTTTTATATGGTGTATAAACCCCTTTGACATTTACGTTTTTCCAAAAGGAATCTTTTTTATACGAAGCATTTTACTAAATGACAAAAGGGAATGTTTTGTCGTATGTATGCGGTGACAACGACTTCTCTGCCGCCGTGACCATTATTTGAGTTTCGGCTTCCTCTACAATCCATACCTTCTTTTTAAAAGAAAAATAAATATCATGTTTTACTTTTATTTTATTTTGGTATTGAAAATGGTTTTCATAATGTTTTTATGTCAATGTGTTGTATTGATATCTTGTGATTAAATGTTGTAAATTTAATGTTTCCTTTATGCATGTTTTATGTGATACGATTATGTTGAGGTTGTTGGGCATTATTATGAAGACGGGTGGTTCCGAGATAAACTAAGGGCGGGTGATCCCGATATAGCTCTTCAATGCATTGGGTAACACAAAGTAGTGAAACGTTAAGGTTTCTCCGAAGAGATTTAGGGAATATATTGTGATGGGTATTCCAAACCTAACCAAGAGGGTTACTACTTACTTAAGAATGTTATGAATGCCTCAAGTAACCTTTATGTATTATGATTTCTATGATTTATTCATGATTTGATGAGGTATGTTATAGTGCTTATGTTTTATGGGTAAAGTATGATTTCATTATTATGTATATATGAACTCATGTTTGCTTTCCATATTTTTTTATATAACCCATACTGAGCTGTTTATGCTCATCCCATGTTTTTTTTAAATGTTTTTCACAGGTCAAGGGAAAGGTACATTATATGATGACAGTGTCAAGGAAGTGTCAGGAAAGAATCCATGTTTTATTTTAAATATATTCCATTGATGGAAAAAAATGAATACTATCTTTATATAACCACTTTGTTTAAATGTGTAATGTAATGCATGTTTAATGATCTAATTCTCTAAAACTCTAAACCCGAAAAGATCCTCAATGTGTAATCTTGTAATAACTCAAGATTAAGTAAGGTTTAAGGCTGGGGCCTTATAGTTGGTATAAGAGGTCAGATTATATAACTTTAGGAGTTAGAATTCTATTAAATTATTATCAGAAAATATTTTTTTGTGGTCAAATTGAAGTGATATAGTATTTGAATATTACCATGTTGATTAATCTAAGACATGTTTGTTCAGAATGGTTTTCCTTAGAGGATACAGTGAAGCAGTGCTAGGAAGGCATACAGAATGAAATAACCTCTTGAATCAGCATCCTGAGATGGTCGGAATTGGAACTGAACAGTTTATTGCAGTAATGGCGCAGTTGACTCAAGCGATAAATGGTGGTGGTATCCATGCACGAGATCATCCAGATCAAGCAAACATGAACATGTCAGTGGTGGAACATTTCATGAGGCAACATCCCCCATCATTCATAGGATCATCTGACCCTGTGTTAGATGAAGGGTGGATTAAAGAACTGGAGAATATTTTCGATGTCATGGGGTGTTCAAACAATCAAAATGTTAGTCTTGCTATTTACCGTTTGGAGGGTGTGGCAGATCAGTGGTGGTCTATGGTTAAAAATATCACGGGCGCCGATGAGATTGATGATCTTGACTGGGATGAATTCAAAGGTATGTTTCATGAGAAGTATTTTCCTAAGGCTATTCGACTTAGGATGGAAAAACAATTCTTGGAATTGAGGCAAGAGGAAGACTCAGTGGCTGCCTATGAAGAAAGGTTCACTCGATTGGCATGGTATGCTCCAAATTTTATCTGAGACCTTGATAGTAAAATCAATCATTTTTACTTCGGATTAAAGCCAAAATATAGAAGGGCATTAGCTTCTTGTGAGTTTAAAAGTTATGAAAATCTTGTTCGATGTGCTGAGAAGGTGGAAATGGAGTTTGCTGATGATCAAGTGTTCTATAACAACCAGCAGAAGAAGAGGCCAAGGTGGAAGGAGAAAGGGAAGAATTATTCTAAAAAGTCTGATGGTAAGAAATCTAAGATTCTAGTTTGTGATAAATGTGGCAAAAGGCATGCTGGAGAATGTCTTATGAATTCTGGATAGTGCTACCGATGTGGTAAGATGGGACATAAGGCTCGTGATTTCACAGAAAAAGATAAAGGTTAAGGTAAGACCAAATTTTATTTACAGTTAGTGAAATGTTTTAAGTGAAATGAGATGGGTCACTATGCAAACAAGTGTCCGACAAAGAGCTTGATTGATGGGAAGCAGTTAGACTATAAGCAGAAAGGGGTGGTGAAATCCTTTGCAACTACATCAGCAGATGTCAGGCCATCAAATGAAGTTGTATCAGGTACTTTGTTTTTTTTTTCAGATTATGCCAGTGTGTTCTTTGATTCGGAGTCTACACATTCTTTCATCTCTGAAAAAATTTCTAGTAAAATGGGAATAACATCTCAAGAAATGACTCCTGAACCTGTGGTAAAAACACCTTGGGAAATTTTTGAGGCAAATGAATTTATAAGAATCTTCCTATCCTTATCTATGGAAAGAACCTACTTGCAAGCCTTATTGTTCTACCTCTAGTATAGTTTGATGTTATCCTGGGTAAGGATTGGATCTCTATTTACCATGCTAAGATTGACTGTAGAGATAAAGAATTTTCTTTTCAGAAAGACTTTCAGTTTGTGTACATGAATGAACCCTTACTGTTGATAACATATCAAGAGGTCGAGAAACTTGTAAAAGATGGAAATGAATGTTACCTTGCACATATTGTTGAAAACAAGGGAACAGTTCAGATTAATGATGTGCTAGTGGTAAATGAGTATCCTGATGTTTTTCCTAATGAGTTGCCTGGAATAATACTAGATCGAGAAGTTGAATTTACTATTGACTTAGTTCCTGATGCTAATCCAATTTCAAAACCCCCTTATCGAATGGCTCAAGTTGAACTTTTAGAGTTAAAGAAACAATTGCAGGAGTTATTAGATAAAGGTTTCATTCGACCTAGCACATCACCATGGGGTTCCCCTGTCTTGTTTGTTAAAAATAAAGATGGCTCAATGAGACTTTACATTGATTATAGGGCCTTGAATTATATAACTGTTAAGAAAAAATATCCTTTGCCTCATATCGATGATTTGTTTGATCAGCTCCACGGAGCCTAGTATTTTTCAAAGATTGACCTGAGATCAGGGTACCATCAGCTGAAGTTAAAGGAAGCAGATGTTCCGAAGAATGCGTTTCATACAAGATATGGCCATTATGAATTTGTAGTAATGCCTTTTGGGCTAACCAATGCACCTACTATATTCATGTACTTAATGAATAGAATTTTCTATGAGTTCTTGGATAATTTTGTGGTTGTTTTCATTGATGATATTTTGGTGTTTTCTAAAAGTAAAGAGGAGCATGAAAAAAATTTAAGGGTTATCTTACAAACCTTAAAAGAAAAGAAACTGTATGGAAAATTCAGCAAGTGTGAGTTTTGGTTGGAATAAATTTCTTTCCTTGGTCACATTGTTTCTAAATATGGGATAACAGTTGATCCTGCAAAAACAAAAGTTGTGGAAGACTGGCCAAGACCCACAAATTTAACTGAGATTCGTAGCTTCCCTGGTTTGGAAGGCTATTACCAAAGGTTTGTTAGAAAATTTTCACGGTTATCTAGTCCAATGAATAAGCTAACTCGGAAGGGTGTTAAGTTTATCTGGAAAAAAGAATGTGATGATTGTTTTCAGAAATTGAAAAGAAGATTGGTGAATGCTCCAGTTTTGGAACTACCTTCCAGGAATGGTGAGTTTGTTATATACAATGATGCTTCATTGAAAGGACTTGGTTGTGTCCCAATGCAGAATGATCAGGTAATTGATTATTCTTCACAACAGTTGAAAACACATTAGGTAAATTACACTACACATGATTTGGAATTAGCTGCTGTTGTTTTCGCTTTAAAATTTTGGAGGCATAATTTGTACTGAGTGAAGTGTGGAATATATAATGATCCCAAAAGTTTAAAGTATATATTCACTTAGAAAGAATTGAACATGTGACAAAGGAGATGGCTAGAATTAATCAAGGATTATGATTGTACAATTCATTACCATCCAGGAAAAGCAAATAAAGTGGCTGATGCTTTGAGTCAAAAAAGTAATGCTTCATTAGAAATGTTGCGTTTGGAACATGATCCTTTGGGTAAGGATTTGATGAACTTTGTCAGAGAGGTTGTTGGTGTAGGATGTTATTCTATTTTGTTTCAGGTATCAGTGAGATCATCTCTGTCAGACAGAATCAAGCAAGCACAGAAGCAAGATAGTGAGTTACAGAAAAAGGTAGAGCTGGTTCAGAAAGGTAAGTTGCCTGATTTCAACATTGATAATGATTGGGTTTTGAGATTTGGGAAGAGACTATGTGTGCCTTGTGAATCACATTTGAAGAGAGAGTTGTTATGTGAAGCTCATAGTTCTCCGTTTTCAGTTCATCTTGGTAGTACTAAGATGTACAGAGATCTGCGCGAGTATTACTGGTGGGATGGAATGAAAAGAGACATTGCTTATTTTACTATGAAGTGTTTGACTTGTCAGCATGTTAAAGAAGAGTGGAAGTTACCGAAGGGATGCTTCAGCCTTTACCAGTGCCAGAGTGGAAATGGGAGAATATATCCATGGACTTTGTTGTGGGATTACCGAAAACATCTCGAGGTAATAATGTAATCTGGGTTATTGTTGATCACTTGACCAAATCTGCTCATTTCCTTGCTATACGAGATACTTTTTCCCTAGATCAACTTTCCCATTTGTATCTTAAAGAGATAGTAAGGTTAAATTGAGTTCCTCTCTCCATTGTATCTGATCGTGATCCCATGTTAACTTTTAACTTTTGGGTAGGCCTTCAAAAGTCGTTGTGTACTGAATTAAATTTTAGTACATCATTTCATCCTCAATCAGATGGGCAGTCAGAATGAACTATTCAGACCTTGGAGGATATGCTACGAGCTTGTTCGATGGATTATCAGGGAAGTTGGGACCAACATATTTCTTTGGTTGAATTTTCATATAATAATAGTTTTCATTCCAGTACACAGATGGCACCATTTCAGGCATTATAAGGGAAGCGGTGTTGAACTCCATCTTTCTGGGATGAAGTGGGTGAAAGGAAGTTGATGGGACTAAAATTGGTAGAAGAGATGGCAGAAAAAGTTCAGCTGATTCAGAAACACATGAGAACAACTCAGAGTAGGCAGAAAAGTTATGCAGACAACAGGAGGAAGGATCTAACTTTTGAGATAGGTGATCATGTTTTTCTCAACGTCTCACCATGGAAAAGTGTGATGCGATTTGGTAAGAAAGGAAAGCTGAGTCCAAGGTTCATTGGACCATATGAAATTCTGGAGAGAGTTGGATAAATTGCATACCAGGTGGATTTACCTCCGAGATTATCTCAGGTACACAATGTTTTTCACGTTTCGATGTTAAGAAAGTATATGCCAGATCCATCTCATGTTTTGAGTCTAGAGGTAGTTCAGCTGGAAGAGAACCTCTCTTATGAGGAACAATTGGTCCAGATTCTTGACCACAGGGAGCAAGTGTTACAAAATAAGGTGATTAATCATGTAAAGGTTTTGTGGAAAAAACACATGATGGAAGAGACAACATGGGAATCTGAAAATGCAATGAGGGATAAGTACCCCCATTTTTCGATAAGTAAATAAATTGCGGGGACACAATTTTCTAAAGGGGGGAAGGATGTAACATCCCAAGTAAGTAAAAAATAATTGATATTTTTATCTATGTCTATTAATGAATTAGATAGTGTTTTAGAGGCTTAAAATGAGAATAAATCCAATCTTAAGCATGGAATACAATAATATTCTTAAAAGATTGTTTTACTCCCTTTTGATGGCAAACCCTTTTTAAATCGAAATTTTGACAATTTTATAATCTATATTTTTTAAAATATACATATTCATTATGATTGGGACATTGAAATTTACATTGGATAAATTTTTGGTATTTTTCTGACAATGTTCATTTTTTAATGAATAGTGAAAAATACTGCATTTTACATCAAAACGTATTTTTTATTTAATTTAATTATATGGTTAGATTATATTTTTAATTGGTCTTAAAGTGTAATCTGAATATATTTTTACCATTTAATCCAATGGTGGTCATTAGGATTAATTTCAATTTGAAATTGGTCATAAACTAATGCCAAACTTTTCATAGATATTGTTTCAAAAAGACCCAATATTTGTTTTGAGAACGAGAATAATTTTTAAATCAATTATTGCAATTTATGTGTTTTGAATTTGGTAAAATGGATTAAATATTTTGAATTAGAAGTTCCAAATTATGTAATTGATATCTTTTGATTTTGGACATTATGAATAGTAACAACAGTAATTATCATTAATTATCTTGATTAAGGAGTAATCAGGTAGTTAATGATAATAAAATGATATCATAATAATAAAAAACACCCCAAAATGTGTCATAAGGATACAGCTTGTCTCATGGCCGACCATGGGATGCCTTGTGAGAAACATGGGGACACCATGAAATCACTTTTGTGGAAAGTGACTTGTTATCTTTTCATTTTTTTAAAGAAAGTAAATATAACAAGAATGTATGACCTGATTAAATCATTTTTAATTTTGCCTAAATAGATGATATTTTAGACTATAAATATTTATTGGAAGTCTAAAATGATTTCCAACATCATAGTATTTTTTTCATAATTTTTATACTTTATATAAATTAAATTATTTATGAAATTATAATGATGCAGCGATGACCTCATTAATAAAGGATTTAAATAAAATTAAATGATAATGTAAATTCTATGACCTACACATGTCCAAAACCTATTGTATGGGTGGATTTAGAACCCTTATCACCTTAGCCTCCAATTATATCAATGTGGGATTTTTTGAATTGGAAAATCATCTTCAAATAAAGTAACATTTCTTTACCTTCCAAGAGTGCCCCTCCTCTCCTCTTATAAAAGGCCTCCACCTCTACCTCCTTACCCACACTCCCAAAGCCTTTCGCTTGGCCAAAACATGCCCATTTTGTCTCTCCACATCCCTCTATTACTCCTTGAAGACTCACTTTGGGAAGAAGTCTTCCCAAGGATGCTTTTGAGCTCAAACCAAATGGAGTTACCCGATTTTAAGGTAATGTACTCACTTGAGTCCTTTTGTTTTATTTTGCTTCTCCAACCCCCTAAACACTTTTTATTCATTTCTTTTTTAACAAATCAAGTATCTAAAATATAATAGGATATTGTTATATGAAGTATTCGAGCTACACTTACACACACCTACATCTAATGGTTAAAGAACATATTGTTTCGGTGGATGGAGAATTTTTGCCTCCCGAAACGATGATTGTTCAACATTTTTTTAACACCTTCAAATGTGGCCATTAAGATGACAATATATTTATATATTATATATAATATGTTTATGTTTTCCTTAAACTTCTGTATTTTTCATTTTGGTCATACTTTTATGGTTCCCATTATGGGTAAACGCGATATCTTCATTTAAGGAAGTGCGGACTACCGCCCCCTCAAAGTGATTTGATTCATTAAATACCATATGTGGGACGTATAAAGGATGGAGTTATGAAATTACACTGGAATTATTATATACCTTTATATCATTATGATTCTATTCTATAAAATATGAAATAGAAATG
Source organism: Viscum album (assembly GCA_963277665.1). Taxonomy (NCBI): domain Eukaryota; kingdom Viridiplantae; phylum Streptophyta; class Magnoliopsida; order Santalales; family Viscaceae; genus Viscum; species Viscum album. Next base: position 88,836 of record CAUJRU010000341.1, read on the forward strand.
AAAGTAGCGTTCATGCGTACGTACGGCTTACCGTCTCCATGAACGGTGCATTTCATTTCTTACCTCTAAATTATTAGGTAATATTATAAATGCTTGCATGTATTAGATATATATTATATATACATCATGATTATAATTTTGGATATAATGGATACATGAACAACTTTTAATTATAAAGGGTTAATTTTTTACTCAAGTACCAATGATCGTTGAAACGACCGTTATTAACATAAATAATTACATAGTGTTCATGACATGGAAATAAGTGATATAAAAGGAATAATGAACATAAAAAAGGTTCTTAAGAAAGTATAAATTAACTGAAGATTATTATTCAGGACATTAATGAATGATCGAGTCAAGTCGGACCCGAGGTATGGGACTTCGTCTTAATCTCCTTTCATTGAGGCATATTTTGTTTTATACACAACCTTCTTTTATAAGGTGTATAAACCCCTTTGACTTTTACGTTTATCCAAAAGGAATATTTTATACGAAGAGTTTTACTAAAGGAAAAAAGGGAATGTTTTGTCGTACGTATGCGGCAACAATGACTTCTCTGCCTCCATGACCATTATTTGAGTTTTGGCTTCCTCTATAAGCCATACCTTCTTTTTAAAAGAAAAATATATACCATGTTTTACTTTTCTTTAATTTTGGTAATTAAAATGGTTTTCCTAATGTTTTTATATCAATGTGTTGTATTGATATCTTGTGATTGAAAGGTGGAAATGTTAAGTTTCCATTATGCATGTTTTATGTGATACGATTATGTTGAGGTTCTTTGGAATTATTATAAAGACGGGTGGTTTCGTGATAAACTAAGGGTGGGTGAGCCCAATATAGCTCTCCAATGCATTGGGTAATGTGAAGGAGTGAAACGTTAAGGTTTCTTCGAATAGATTTAGGGAATATACTGTGATGGGTATTCCAAACGTAACCAAGAGGGTTACTCCCTATGTAAGAATGTTATGAATTCCTCAAGATACATTTTTTTCATATGATTTCTATGATTTATTCATGATTTGAAGAGGTATGTTAAAGTGCTTCTGTTTTATGGGTAAAGTATGATTTTATTCTTATGTATATATGAACTCATGTTTCCTTTCCATATTTTTTTATATAACCCATACTGAGCTTTTTATGCTCATCCCAAGTTTTTTTGAAATGTTTTTTACTGGTCAAGGGAAAGGTACATGATATGATGATAGTGTCATGGAAGTGTCAAGAATGAATCCATGTTTTATTTTAAATATGTTCCATTGATTGAAAAAAATGAAAACTATCTTTATGTAACCACCATGTTTAAATGTGGAATGTAATGAAAGTTTTATGATCTAATTCTCTAAAACACTAAACCTGAAAAGATCCTCAACGTTTAATCTTGTAATAACTCAAGATTAATTAAGGTTTAAGGATGGGGCATTATAACACTCCTCTACATTAACAATAAAAAGGTTTCATTAATTATCTGTATGTATGGAATACTTCCATTATGAACAAAAAATATGATTTTCCATAACCACCCCTCATTTATTATTACTAGAATGAATTTAATAAGGATATATTACCTTATTACATGTTTATAAATCATTATATATCAAATTATAATTATCTAAATGCATCCCTTTACTCATTAAATCACGGTAACATATTACCATTTTGGTTGATTTAACCGCATATGTAAATGATGTTATAATGATTATTTCATAAATGACTGGTATTTTATATATGATTAAAATTTCTCATAATAAGTATAAATTTATATTTTATTAATTATTCATGTTTTTTTAAAATTTTATAATATATATTAATATATCACCCTTTGATCGTTAAACCCATTGAAAACTTGTTCATCGGGATATCAATTTTCCTAAGTCATATTCACAAATTTTAACTAATTAAATTTTTTACTTAATAAATAATTGAATAAGATGATTATTATTTCTTTTTAAATATGGGCTTGATTAAAATTAAACTGCCTACAGATAATTTACCCCATATTCAAGAATTTTTGTTGAAACAATTAACTAATGGTTTAAATAGCTTATAATGAAAACTAACTACAATCGATTAATATACATTTAATATGTGGTAAAAAATAAAAAAACAATTGTTAGTTTGGTTATATTAAAGTTATGAGATATGTTATTAAGTTAATTATGTTCATTATATGGGATGTAAAATAAAAATCAAGTTAGAAGGAATACAAGGTACACGTTTCGTCTTGAAATTTTTTTCTTTGGGACTGAATTTCTTTTATGAAGCTAATTTCATTTAAAAGTTTAAAATAATGATTATTAGATATATAATATCTTCAATTATATTTATTCATGGCTGTTTATCATCAAATTCATAATCTCTCTCTTTCAAGGGGTATTTAGTTGTTTATTTATTATGTGAAAATGGTTTTTGTATCCAATGCCTCCATTGGATACTTGTTTTGTATTATGAAAATTATTCAATTTAACTAGTGTATATGAATACTAATTGATATTTTATAGATTTAAATATCCATTATTCATGGTAATTTATGGTCAATTTAAATCTCTCTCTCTTTTTAGTGGATTTTTCAACTATATGTTACTCAATTTGTAAGGTTGTTTATGACTCGTATCCTTTCATTGGACATATTAACTATTTTCTCTATAAATCATTCGATTTTAATCATATATATCCGATTACGATTTTATGTTATATTTTTACCTTATTTTCAAGGGAAATCATATTTCACACTAAATTATTCTTCCTTGATGAATCTATTGTTTCATAAAAAAATTAATTTTTTGTTAATAATTATCATCTATTTTAATGAATGTTATCCACAATATCCATGTTTTTACTTCCCTTTAATGTTCTCATTAATCATGTTGAATGTAAAATTGATTTTATCTCCAATGATGATTATTATTCCCTTTATTCATTTTTAATCTATGTTTTTTCTATTATATTAATTATATGTGCTTATAATTAATTTATTTTAAAATATTTCAAAGTATTTTCCCCACTGTGATGTTGTACTCTTTACTAATAATTCACATTTTCATCATTTTTATTTAATATAAACTCCCTTTACATGGAATGATTTTTGATGTAATGTTCTAAATTTATTCCCTTCATCATAAAAAATGGTATTTGTAAACTGACATAGAAAAAACATCATTTCGATATCATGTAAAAAATTTTCTAAGAAAAATATTTTATGTTATTTATAATCCATTTCTTTTAAAAATTTTATTCTCTAATAAATTATTATTTCTTAAATCACCAAAAATAATACATTATTAAATATATATTTATGGTTATCATGTTTTTGGTACAAAATAATCAAGTCTTTTGAATTTGATAACTTCTTAAAATGTTATAAAACATATTTCATTCTCATGAGTAATTAATGATAAGATAAATAAGATGATTTTAAGTAGAAATCATATTTATGGATGATTATAAGTGGATTATTATTTTTCCCTCAACTACATTGGTTAAATACTTATATCTCATGACATAAGGGTGTTAGTATTGGTTATTATGTTTTTTCACAACATGAATCATGAAAAAAAATTTCATCCATAACATGAAGTGTGATTTTTTTTTCAAAATATGAGGTTTGATGTTTTTTTTAACAACATTATGTGGGGGAAATATTTGTTCAAAACAAGAAGAATATACATTTTTTTCCACAACGTGAAACATGAGAATTTTTTTCACAACATGAATGTTGTGATTTTTTTTATTTACAACCTAATTCATGGATATTGTTTTGTTTATAATCATCGTGCTAATTTATATTCAAAGATAAGAAGAGTAGAATACATGGGAAAAAATATAGTCTTAGGGGAACAAGACTACATGGGTCTCAAAGGATTGATGAAGATGGTGTCCCCTATAATAATGTTAATCTCCATTGGTTTTATACTTGTTGTGTTTTTAAATAAAGGTCCTCTGATCCAAAGATATCAAGCAAGGATAGGTAATCTGTAGCTTTATTTCTTAACCTCCATGTATGGGACACATGGATTTTGATGCTAAGGATAGCATGACACTTTCATATGACATAGTCAATGGATTATGGAATAATTAATATACCCTAGAGGAAATTAGAGGCAATCATGTAAAAGGTTTCCGTATCCATTGGAAAAAAATCCCTTTCCATGCACTCACCGAGACCATCAGGCATAAACATAACCTTTGCAAGAAGAATGGTTATAGGGCCCAATTAGGAAGAAAAGGCTAGGATGACTCAACCATTGATGTCACAAACAAGACCCCATCCTTGCATGAATCTTGTGACACATGAACCTTTGATTTTTTGTTTAAAATCATGATGTGGAGGATGCCAGTAATCCAATTTACTCGTTGAAGATCTGATGGCATGAGGGGGAGATTACATGGTCAGAATAATCCAAATGAGGTGGAACATGAGCGCTTGATCTCGACACTTTCTAATGTTTCTTTCCCCATTTTATAATGAGGATTATAACCTTCATAACTTCTTTATGTTGATCTAGGTTCATCCAAATTAGTATAAATTATCACTAGTATCAGAAAATTTATTTCTTATATTGTTATTCCCCTAGGAAATTAAAACTTTGATTCTCGATATTGTGATTTTATTTATGATTAGTAATGTGTATACTATCAAAATATGGTAAAATAAAGATAGGGTAATCTCACTTTGTATCATATCTTGTTTTACGGATTTTTTAAACCATATCATTGGGTTTGGTTTGGGGTGCCTAAGTTGTTATCAAAGTAGGCTTTTGTTATTTTTTATGACTATTTTAGTTATTTTGTGGGATTATTATTAGATAACATTCATGGAAACCTAAGGGATATATATTAGGGATATGTATATGTATAGTATAACGTCATAAAATTATGGTAGAGTGGAGACAGAATGGTTTTTTTGAAATAATATACTTATATGGATACTATAAGTTGATGAAAACAACATGAATTTCTGATAATTATGGATTATTTTTTGATGGATTTGTGTCAAATGTGAATTTTTATGATGGGTGTCTGGTGAAAATAGCTCATCACAGAAAAGGGTGTCAAAAATATAATTAGTTTCACTGATCCATAGCTGAAACATTTTGTTGTGATGGATATACAATCCTTCACAAAAAAATCCTGAAATATTATTTAAAACACTCTTGTGATGATCAATCGTAAATAAATTTTTTCAATGGATTCATAATCCATCACAAATAACATTTAACAAATTAATTAAATTTATAGAAAAATAAAAAATAAAAATAATAATATTTAAAAAAATTTATAAAAAAAATTAGAAAATTAAAACCCACAAAAAATTAATGCATAATTTCAAATATAAGATATATATAATAACAAATTAAAAAATATTAATAAAATATTTAGAAATCATCAAATAGAATAATTTGGCTGAGGATCACTTGATGTACCTATGGAAGGAAACTCCATTCCAATTCAACGCGCATGTCGCTGCATATACTCCATCATCTCCTCGTCTCTTATATTTTTCTACTCACACTCCTCCTCACACTACATTTTTTTCTATTGTATCATCCCATCCTTAGCTCTCATCCTCTATTCATAATGTGAAATGTATGAATGTGTCAATAATGACTCTCCACAAGCTCCCATTTTGCACACTGATGCCATTGTAGAAGAACCATATTAACTCATAGGGTTCAATAGAGAACCAATACCAATCACTCAACATTACTCAAAACCCTGTGAAATCATGTTTATCCAAGCCTGCCCATTTAAACCCAAATCATTAGTGACATCTTATTCGTTCTCAGATTTAATATCTTATTAATTTGATGTCGGAACCATATATTTTTCCTTTAAATATAATAAAAAATTAGAATAAAAATAAAAATAACACTGAGTATATTGTTCAATAAAATCAATAACCAAAATACTGTGTTGCCATTTGCCTAAAATTTCTTTGTTGTGGGATCAATATAAATATTCTTATAAACATCAAGCTATATAATATATGGTTCAATAGTAGCCTCTACAATTTAACAAACATGTTATATTTAAAATAAATATACATTAATAAATAATATAACTAACCATATGTGGTCGATGATTTGAGATTTATGTCTCTTGACCATGTGGGTGACCTATCGCTTCCCCCGGATATGACGTGCAGTTGATGATCTCCACGTAAAAGTATATTAAATATAAAAGGAGGAAAACCCCTCCCATACCTGAGCAGATATATAATCAGGATGATGGGAGAGACAAGAGTAATCAATGACGGTAGCAAAAGATTTATCCAAAGCTCAATTTCAGATGTTGTGTACAGACTGATAAAAGCGCTCACATATACAAATATCTCATGCCCTTTAAATTGGACCTCTCTCGCTATCAGAAATCAAAAAATAATAATTTATACAAGACAATTAAAAACGTATTTTATCAATTAAATAGATTTTAAGAAATTATAAGTTATTTATTAACATAAAATCCAATGGTTAAACATCTGGTCATCCACATCAATGGGTACTGGGTCTCATGACACTCATGGCTTCAAAAAATAATTTCCCGGAATCACACCAGCCTGACCAATAGATAAATAGGAAAATATTTGAAAACTAAATCAAATATATAACCATAAAATTATTATCAAAATTGATTCAATTAGTTAATATAAAATAAATATCTTAATTGAATAATCATACCTCTGTAAATGATGATAAAATCAATATATGGTCATATCTCGGGAATAAGATCTACAATCTGTAATCTAGCAAGATGACACCACCTCCAAGTAGGTGCACCTTCCGGAAGAGAATGAGCTAAATCAGGCTTATTATTAAAAAATTTGGCATCAATGAGAGTGAATAATAGATTTTCAGGATCATATCCATCTATATGAATCAAATATTTTCTGAAATAAAATATTGTCAAAACAGATGTGGAATATACAAAACTAATAAATGTTAGAATAAGATAATATTACTTTTAATAGATTGTTAATACAAATAATAAATTTAAAAAACTAATAAATATCAGAATATGATACCTGAATCTAATTACCAGAATATTGTGGATCAATAATAATATTCCTCAGTATTTTCACTGTTATAATTGTATTTATCCATATCTTTGGCATTGTCAACTTCCTTTCACATTATGTGTCATCATCCCATATTACTTTATCTACATTATCTATATCATTTTTCTTTAATTGAGTGTTTTAATCATTGATATTTATATCCTATTGGGTAGGAGACATATTTTGGGATTTTTCATGAAACCTTTCATCATTTTTAACTTCCACAGAACAAATTTTATTTTCAATAAAGTGATTGTAACCTAATTTCATTTTTATCACACTCCACCAATCCTTTAAATATCTCGAAACAACACTTTAATTTTCATTTTAAACTGGATGTGCTTTATGTTCCAACAAAAATGGTTCATTTGATGAATGATGACTGTAATATTTAATTTCCATGACTACATGTCATGGATGAACTCACAACCACTGATCAATATCAAAACAATGAAATTTAAACAATGTCACATAATTTGTACCCAGATATCATTACTCAATTATTTCATCCATTATACTAAAAAATTTAACTTCACTTTCCTAATGATAGTATCCTTTAAAACAAACACCACATGTCACTTATTTTTTTTATTTTCCATATATTCATGTATGGAATGAAAATCCATTAACCACATACCCATGATAATATTTTACCCATTTCGATGGATGTTTTTTAAGAACACATAAATGAATTTTAATTTTGTTATCATGTAGTGTTAACTATAAAAAAATAAATTTTGAATAATAATAATAATTAAATTTTGATTTATTATTCCATCCAATCAAACTTAAATTTCCAGTCTTCGAATCTAATATAATAAATATGGTTTCCCACGTTCCTCAAGATCAGCAGATGTAATTTATATAAGTTGATTTTTTATGGTCATTATATATTCTACAAAAATTGTTAATGTAAATAAAGATATCATTTATTAATATATAATAAAATAACAAAAAATTAGTACATATGTACAAATCATGTTATTTATTCACAATTCAGGAAAACATAAGTATGAGCTCTGTGTATTTCTTCACTTGTATTCCATCTCTCACGATAACCACTAAAACAAATATCAAGAGGATTACAATTTCACAAATTATGGTACGTGACATCATCAACATTTGTCATATTGATACCCATGTGATTTTGTTTTCAAGGATATTCAAATAAAAAATAATAAGATTATGAATTTGGAAATTCATATCATATGTACGATTATGTATTCGACACTTAAACTAATGCTTTTTTACGTAATTTCTTCTTTAATTTTAATTTACATATCTCAAATCGATACATCCACCTTAATTTTACCAACCCTCGACATTTAGATTCATATAGAAAAATTAATGTTGAATGTACAATGTGATCAAAGAATATCGGTGGGAGTATTTTCTCCAATTTACATAAAATTAAAACAACATATTTTTTCTGCAAACAAAATACATTATAATATGATGTTTCCAAAAAATTACCTATAAAAATATGTTAATTCAGTCAACACATCCCAGATTGAAAAATTCATCATCCCTCAAAGACCAATAAATAGTGATTTTTCTAGCGTGACATCACAACCACGAAATTTTAACACAGTAATATGATCATTTATGACATAAGGAGACAAATTAGAAGTATAAACATTTGGTAACCTCAAATCTCAATTCCATTAACAGAATAATAAATATTTTTCTTACTAAATGATTATGATACTTTTTCCTTCATTAATTTGGGTGATCATTCATCTTTAAATAATTCATGTTTAGGATGTCTATAAATGTTCGAATGATATAACTGTGATTTTATATTATCTTTGGTCTAACCAGGTGTATCCAACATAGTTTAAAACATATTTTCGAAAAAATTATTCTCAATAATAAATATATATAACATGTGATGAACCAACAAATCAAAACAATTTGGATGGTCAAAAAAAACTAAGTTATATCCAATTATGGTCTCTCTCTAATCCATTTATCCTTTTCACAATAACGGTTCGTCTAAATTAAAAATTAGTTAATGATGAGATAATATACATTACATGATTACTGAGAGTAATACTGTAGGCACATATATTTCAATTTGACTATTTGTAAAATTAATTGTATTTCTTCGAAAAGGGTGATATGTAAGAAAAAATCTTCGATCATAGTAAAAATAATTAACTTTTCACCCATTACAAAGCATAAATTCCTTGTTCTCATAAATGTAGTATTGATATGATATTAGACAATGTGTTCTCCATCCATATAACATACCATATGCCGAAATGGAGTCAATCAGCCATGATAATGAAAACTTCAATATAAAATCATGATCTTCATTTATATCAATTATAGAAACACCTTTGTTACATAATCAAATTAACACATCAATTATTTGTTTCAAATAATCATCAATATTTACTTTTGGATGTCCAATAACTAATGGTGTCAAATATATATATATATATATATATGGTTTCTTCATCAACATTCAAGGATGATAGTTTTAAGGAGTAATCAAAACATGCAAATTAGTATATTGACTTTCGTAATCTCTAAATGGGAAAAACCCATCTGTAGAATAGCACAATTTCATGTTATAAGGTTCTACAACAATAGAAGAATGTGTTTGATCAAAATGTTTCCATGAGTCTCCATCACAAGGATGATTTAATCAATATATGATTGATATATTTGATTTATTCCATGTCATAAATACAAATGTGATGCTAGACATAAATAAACACATTAAATGAGGTGTAATTAGAAAATATATCAACTATTTCAAGATATATCTAGAATATCCTTAATTTTACTCTTTATACTTCCATTCTCTACATGTTTGAAAATTAAACAATGATTTATATTCACCATAATATATGAAACATAGATTTTAACATGCAGATATTTTCTAATAAATTAGACCCAAATTATGAAAAAATATGTTAATTTCATGGAAACATACAGGTAATGTGTTTCTGTCAAGAAAAAATTACTTAAATAAAGGTAATATATGATCAATACCACAATTATACATACCAAAATCTAATTTAATAGCCACAAATTTTTTAATAGCTTCACTTTTTCTCCTCTAGCTTTTTGAATATAAGGCTACCTTAGTGATTTAAAAAAATTGTAAAATGAAGAAGGTTCAGATTCAAGATTCATAATTTTATTCTAATGTATTTTTTCAATAATTGATGGACTAGTTGTCTCATGTATTAAATTAATAAATGATGTATCTAGTACCAATTTTTTTATTTTCTACTAAATACTTTTCACCATGTTGATACAAAAAAATATAATCTTTTTGAAAACCTGAAGGCAATAACTGAAGTACAACATGGTCAAATATTTCAACTATCTGAAGATCACATTTCTGAAACAAAAATTTAATTGTTCTTTCTGAGAAAAATATGAATTTGATGATAAAAATGATTTAAAGTCTGTAACATGTTCAATGTAAAAAATATTTAAAACAGATCTATTTGGATTTATTGATTATTTATCAAATCATGATCACATAATAGATACTGGTGTCTAATTTTTGAGTCAATATATATCTAAAAAACAATATAAAAATTTATTACAAATCATTTTGACTAATTGAAAATTATAATTAAATTTTAAAACCTTGTAATATTTTATGGAATATGATCAGTGTGAGGCAGTATGCTAGAAATGGATTTCGTTCCCATAGAGTCTCTGCATAGATAAAATAAAAATTCTAAATATATTATATAAGACACACACTATTTTTTGAAAATAATAGAATATATCTTGACCATTGTCTCATATGAGATAGATTCTACTTTTTAAGACACAAATTTATTTTAATAATTTTTTATTATTTTTTGTGATTTTTTATATTTCAATTAAAAAATATTATTATTATTTTATAATCATTATAAATTTTAAAAAATTATCAATAATAATGACTCATTGATTGTTAAATATTAAAAATTATTCAAATTAACATTATATTTTTGATAACTAAAATTTTTTGGGAATATTTAATAAGTCTTATAATTTTTATATATTTTTAAAAAATATTATTTAAAATTATCCAAATTATTATTAACTTAATTTTTAATAAATAGTACAGTTTTTAATTTCTTATTTTTTTATTAAACATTATTTTTAACATTTTTAATATAATAAATTCTAATAATTAATCTTTAGTTAAAATGTTTTCATTAAATTAAATTTCTCATAATTCATAAAAACACTCATTTCTATTTATTCCATACATTACATATAAATATAAATAAGTTTTTTCAATGAAATTATCATATCAAATCTATATACAAACACACACACACACACATATACAAATTTTAATATATTTCATCAATTTTTTAAATTATTAATATTATTTTTGTAATTTTAACTATTATTTACTATGTATTATTAATTTTAATATAACAATTATTTATATAGATTTATCTTAAATGTTTTCTAAATTAATATAAATATACCAAAAAAGTTGACAATTTTCTTGAAACCAATATATATATTTATAATTTATATATACATAGATATAAAAATACATAAATAATAAATAAATATAAATAATATTGACTTATTAATTATTAATTATTAAAAATTATGTTATTATTATTATGATTTATTAAAATTGTTATATATATGTATATCACGATTTCATAATTAATATAAATGCATAAAATATATTCAGACTTTTATTTATATAAATATACATAATATATATATATTAAACGATACATCTATTGTTAAAGTATTTATATATAAATATTCTGATGTTAATATATATATATATATATATATATTTGTGTATATTGCAGATTTGATAATCAAATATATTTTTACATGTTTTTTAATCAAAAATATATTTCAGATAAATATATACATACATACACAAATACATATATATATTTATATTAAAAAACATACACATTCTTTAAAATGATTATATACGTATATCTGTGTATATATATATCATAAATATTAAATGATTTTCATAAAATTAGATATTTATATATTAAAATTTTTATATACATACATGCATGTAAATATATATATTAAAAAATTACAAAAATATTTATATATATATATATATTAAAAAAATGGAACATTTTATAAACATTTATAAATTTATACAGTGGATGTATTATTTACATTAATTTATATTAAAATATTTTTTAATTAGTCGGGATGTATTATTTATATATATTTCTATTAAAGGATTTATTAATTAATATAAAAATATAAAATATATTTTGGCAGTTTTTTAACAGATCCACATATGTAATTTATATACACACATATATAAATTTTCATATAGACATACATATATGAACATATATATCAAAACCATAAATATATTTTTAAAATCAAACACATATATATAAACACATACAAATATAAAAATTGAATAAACATTTTAATATATATATATAAATAGAAACATATATCCAAATTATCATTGTACATAAACACACACACACACACATATATATATAAATGAATATAATACAGTACACATATAAATATAAAAATTTCAAAATAAGAAGAATTCCTAAAATTGATTAAAATAAATTATATAAACTAGATTAAAATCAATAAATAATGTACTACAATTGCATCAATGCTAAATATCCAATAAATCACGAGAATCAGATAAATTTCTAAACCTACGATTTAATAAAACTAGTATATTTGACATTGAACCAAAATTGACCAAAACTGAAACATAATAAAATCAAAATACACATTAATACAATTTTTTCTATCTTAAATATCAAATAAAGCATGAAAATATTATAAATATCTAAACCTAGGGACCAAAAAAGTATATTTCACATTGAACCAAAATACGCTAAAAATATTTGAGGTAGAACATAATTCAAGTCCATACCTTGAAGATCTGAGCCGAAATTAGCAAAAAAAAATTGGAATAAAATATCCACTTAGAGCCGAGAAAAATTTGTCTGTCGTTGGGTTTGCAGCACATTTGGGAGAGGGAGGAGAAAGGAGACGAGGAATAAAGAAAGGTTGGGCGAATGACTATTAAAATGATAGGGTTTTTTTTTCTGAGGATGACTATTTGTGACAAAATTAATTTCATCACAAATAGTTTTTCATCAATAGTATTTATGATGAACTCTAATTTCTATCAGAAATAGTCCAAAGCCTATGGGCATTTATGATGGATTTAGTTAGCCATCACAAATGTATGTTGTTATTACTTTTCATACTGGGAGGTGAGAAATCCAACCAAAACACTTTGTGGTGGACTATTTATTCAATTAAAATAATCCATTATTTTCAACAGATTATTTATTCCATCTCAAATAGTAAGATAAAGAATACTATTTTCAATAAATCATTTGACCATCAGGAATAACCAATCGCAAATGCTCAAAATTCAAACAGTGGAAGGATCTTGCACTATTGTATGAAGGGATAATAAAACTAAAAAGGGCGTGTTTGTTATTAACTAAATTTTCACCAATTATCAATAAAATATGTTTAACTACACATAAATTTTGTTATACCCAGGGTGTATTATTTGGTTAATCATATTCTTTATACAATCCATTATAATGGATTTATTATATTAAATAATTAGGTTAAGTAATATGAGAGTACCCAACCAAAATAATGCTAGATTGGATAAAGAGTGTTACAACAACCATGTTATTTATTTAACATTTAAAAATAATTTATTGAATAAATTTATAATTTATTCAAAACATAATATTGATAGGTCTAGTGTCTTTGGGAAATTAGGTACATTACATAAAATCTCAAAAGATGAAAAAAAACATCTTTATTGAAAATTTTATTTATGTAACCAAAATGATTCTTTTTACATAACATGTCATGGGATAACCTGGGGAAATACAATATATGGGTTGATATAAAAATCCCTATAAGAAAATGAAAAATAAATAACATTAAGAAGACAATATATGGAGTATAATAATAATAAAGCATGATATAGCTAGATATTCATTAGATGGGAAATGTGGAGAAAACATTAAAATCGGATCATAGACACAGGTCAAGGCGAAAATTTACAAGACATAGTTGTGGAAAATTAACAGAAATGAATTAGGTAAACCCCATATCCCAACATTATGATTCATGATACTAAACCATTCCCAATGCATTGGAGAGATATATAATTCTATGTGACCCATCACTTTCATTTCATTTTAATGATTATATGTCCCACATAGATCAATGAAAATGTATTATTTCATCATAATAATTTATACCATGATAAATAAGGTAATATACATACATGTAATTACAAAATACAATAAGTATATATATATATTAAGGTGAATACCCAGGATATAAAATTGTCATGGTATTCACTACACAATTGTTTTGGAATGGAAAATAGTGGATAAATTTCAGCAGCATAATGATGTCACATAAAATAATTAAAATGGGTTGATGAGAGGAAAATGGATTTAATATAATTAAGACATAAATTTATAGTAATATTGAAATGTTCAATGCAATTCAACAATTTTAGGACATACTTTTGGAATTTGGTTTTATGTTTGTAGATGAAGAAATTGATATAGGACCTCTAGATAGACATCCTATGGATCAATGTAAAACCTTTGGGTGCCTCCAATGACATTTGTTTTTCAGGATTCTCGATCCAAGGTAGTAAATCCATATTCTTCAATGGAGGGGATCAGTAATTTAAAACATGGATATATTTCATCTTTAAGGGACATGTTTTCTCGTAGATTGGTTCCAGGGTTTTCTTCAGTTGTCTTTAAAACATGTTTTATGTTTCATCTTACTATTTTCCTCATCCCATCTGTATGGAAACATCAAATGACTTAATTACCGGTATATCTCTGTACCTTCATTATCCCCAATCCAGTGAACCCATAATTGATGTGTTTTCAGTAAATGTTAGTTTCACTATATTTCATGGATGTCACTGCTCTAGGAAATTATATTAAACTTGCAAAATTTTAGTCAAAAATATCTGT
Source organism: Viscum album (assembly GCA_963277665.1). NCBI lineage: Eukaryota > Viridiplantae > Streptophyta > Magnoliopsida > Santalales > Viscaceae > Viscum > Viscum album. Next base: position 103,875 of record CAUJRU010000341.1, read on the forward strand.
AATTTCAATATCATGATTCATACCATAATTCCTACAGTTTTTATTATTACAAACGGTTGTACAAAAAAAGTATGATCTAAAATGTTGAGGGGAGTATGTCTAATTCCTTAGTCTATCAAATTGATTCTTTGTATAAAAAGACATGTCTAAGGGAAGACAATGCCTTCACATATGTTCTAACCAATAGTAATAATGACACGCATAAGGAGTTATGTCTCTATTTAATAATTTTTTTCCTGTTTACTGGTTAGGTTTATAGCAGGAAACCAAGTCAAGAACCTGTCGAAGATCAAATCATTCTCTTACTGGAAGCATAAATAGACATTTACGTAACTATTCTTACATAGAATTCAACGAAACTGATAGTTTCCTACATCCCCTTGAAAGTGTAAGAAATACATTTTCGATTTAGTCTGCACATATCTCTACAATATATTAAATGTACAGGTATTAGGTCACTTATTTCAAAGATTTCATTAAGTCATCTCTGCAAAATATCTTTGAGACACTTAGTAGGTAAATAAGTGATTTTTTGGTTTCCATGACGATTGATATTGAATTAATGTAGTTCATTTTTATAGCTAACAGAACATATAATATTCCCCCCCCCAATACATAGACATCGTTTCTTTTGTTATGAATGAGAAAATTGAATCTTCATCTATGTGTTCATCTCATTTTAAAAATTCTCACGTTATGATGGTTACATTTTCTACTACATGCATATGTACCTATGATCATTGGGATGGATTAATAAATGAAGAAGCTCATATGAGAGACCAGAATCATCTACATTGCTGGGGAACATGGATATATTCTCAGAACCTCGAACCTGGATATTTTCTTGGAACATAGATATGTTCTCAGAACTCGCATCAAGCAGCTCATATGTTGGTTACTTTTTCCTTCACCATCCGTTGCACTAGAACCTCGATATGTTATGAGACCACAATCATCTTTAGTGCTGGGGAACTGTAATGCTTCATTACCATTCGGGCCTTATAATGCACCACCATCTACTATTATGCATGCGAAGAAATATTGTATTTACTTCCATTTCCATCACCACAATGGTCTACATTTTTTTGGTATCAATTCTCCCCAGGTTTCTATTATATGTTTTCAGATTCTAAAAGTTCATCTTAGCCATACATAACTACTGCGCTGATAGTCGACAAGAGAAATCAAAATCATTACTAGGTGGTGAATAAAATTATTATGAGAATATTGTTCAACCTCCAGGAGGTTAGTTTTGTTTTTAATTTAACTCTTCCCCCAGGATTGCTTTGTATGTATCTCCTTTTTCATTTTTTGTGATTCATCATTCAAGAGTCTATAACTTTATAGTTGAAAATTGTTGCATTTAATCGTTGATGTTCACTGAATTTTGGAAATTGGGTTTTAAAAACATGAATAATTGAATGGGTTTGCTTTTGTACCCTCGAACATCTTCATTTGAGTTCATAGGATTTTTTTTATTTCATGCTTGAATTGGGTCCAGTAGAATATTATTTTCAGCTTGTTTCAGTGGGAATGATCCTCTAATTTTCTTTATGATGTTTTAAAACCAACAAATCTTGTCCCTTTTAATTTATTTTCATTCTATTACATATTTTAGTATTTATTAACATTTTCTTTCTATTTTTTGGGTAGGAAAAAAGCTAGACAGTGCTCCACCCACCTCTTGATTATCTAATCATATTGTTGATGGAATCATAAAAAAATATAGGTTTCTTTTACTAAATTATTTTCAAATTTTTAGTTGTTTTCCACCATCCTCATTAAAGTGTATGAGAGACATTTCCCCTTTAATGTGTAGATTTCTCTAAAAGGCATTTAATGTGGAGGCTTCAGGTCACTGTTATCCATGATGTCATTTACTGCTCTTTATAATGGACATTTGTGAGACTATTTAGGTAAATATCTCCTTAGATGATGCAATCTACTATGAATGTTGTTCCAATTTATAAAACTAATATAAAAAATCTTATTGCACTTGACCTTTATAATAAGTGATCCCATATAATTTTATTTTCTAAATTTCTAATTGAAGATGTGTGTTTTCACCATTTATTTAAATTATTTTATTTTGATTAAGGTTCACATGAAGATAGGGGATGGGGCATGGTGTATAGATGGTCAGGAGTGGGCGGTAGCAAGCAACAACCACCAGTACGTAGTATGGAAGCGTACCAAAACCTCATATACTCCACCAACTGGAGGTTAATTATTCTTTTGGGATTTGGTAACCTAATGATAATAATTACAATAATAATTTAGTCACTCCACTCAATTTATTGAACTTAGAATGTTGACCTTGGCAAATGATCCCTCATGAATGACTCAATAATAAGATGTTGCATTCTTGTGTAAATTTAAAATTTTCTATTCAATATTAACTTTTATTCCTAAATAATTCTATTAAATATTTTTTGTTATGTTTATGATGTCCCAAAAAAATTCTCATCCTATATTCCAAAGGATGGCATAGGACCGGTTATTCAATCAAATACCATGTATCTTGACATTTAGTGAAGTAACAACCAGATACAATTTTTCATCATCAATTTTTTACTCAATAACCCGTTAAGTGTTATGAAGTGGTTGTTGAATATCTATCTTTATGTATTTTTTTATTAAAGAGAGTCCTCTGTTTCATCTTTTTCTCTAATATGTTTGTCAACTACTTGAATGATGTATTCATATTCTATGTCCTCTTATTCCGTTATCATATAACATTACATTCGAATTATAATTTATTCAACATATGTTTTCTTCTTAATGTTTCTAAATATTAATGACTTACTAAAGGAAAACCCATTAATTGAATACACCGTGAAATAGCACGGGCGAGTACTAGTTATTATTATGATTTATTTAAGTTATTATTAAATGATAAATAATTATTATATATATTTAAATCACGAATTCATAATTTATATTAATACATAAAATATATTCATACTCTTCTTTATATAAATATACATAATATATATATATATATATATTAAACCTTACATATATTGTTAAAGTATTTATTTAAACATATACAGATGTTAATATATATATTTATATTACAGATTTCATAATCAAATATATTTTTACATGTTTTCTAATAAAAAATATATTTTTGATCAATATATACATACACACACACACAAATATATATATATATTATAAACCTTACACATTCGTTAAAATGTTTATATACGTATGTATGCGCATATATATATATATATATATTAAATATTAAATTCATTTCATAAAATTATATATTTATATATTAACATTTTAATATACCTACATGCATGTGAATATATATATCAAAACATGACAGAAATATATATATATATATATTAAAAAAATTACAAATTTTTTAAACATTTATAAATATATACAAGGAATGTATTATTTACATTATTTTACATTTAAAAATTTCTTAATTAGTCATAATGTATTATTTATATATATTTCTATTAAAGGTTTTATTAATTAATATAAAAATATAAAATATATTTTGGCAGTTTTTTAATAGATCCACATATGTAATTTATATATACATATATACAAATTTACATATAGACACACATATATGAACATATATATCAGAACCATCAATATATTTTTAAAATCACACACTTATATATAAACACATGAAAATATAATAATTGTATAAACATTTTAATATATATATATATATAAACATATATCCAACATATCATTGTACATAAACACACACACACACACACACACATATATATAAATTAATATAATACAGTAGAAATATAAATAAAAAAATTTAAAAATAAGAAGAATTCCTAAAAATAAATTAAAATAAATTATATAAACTAGATTAAAATCAATAAAAATGTACTACAATTGCGTCAATTCTAAATATCCCATTAATCATGAGAATCAGATAAATTTCTAAAAATAGGATTTAACATAACTAGTATATTTGACATTGATCCCAAATTGACCAAAATTGAACCATAATAAAATCAAAATACATATTAATACAATTTTTCCTATCTTAAATATCAAATAAAGCATGAAAATCAGATAAATTTCTAATCCTATGGGCGAAACAAGTATATTTTACATTGAAAAAAATATGCTAAAAATATTTGAGGTAGAACATAAGAAAAGTCCATACCTTGAAGATCTGAGCCGAAACTTGCAAATGAACGGGAATAAAAAAGCCACATAGAGCTGAGAAAAATCGGACGGTCGTAGGGTTTGTCGCTCATTTAGGAGAAGGAGGAGAAGGGAGTGGAGGAATAAAGAAAGGTGGGCTGCATTACTGTTAAAATGATAGGGTTTTTTCTATGAATGACTATTTGTGGCAAAATTAATTTCATGCCAAATAGTTTTTCATCAATAGTATTTATGATGAACTGTAATTTCCATCATAAATAGTCCCAATCCTATGGCCTTTCATTATGGATTTGTTTACCCATCACAAATATCTGTTGTGAATACTTTTCATACTGGGAGGCGATAAATCCAACCAAAACACATTGTGGTAAACTATTCATTTAATTTAAATAAACTATTATTTTCCACAGATTAATTATTCCATCTCAAATAGTAAGAGAAATAACAATATTTTCAATAAATAATTTTACCATCGAAAATAACCTATCTAAAATGCTAAAAATTAAAACAGTTGAAGGATCTTGCACTAATGTACGAAGGGATAATAATACTGAAAAGGGTGTGTTGGTTATTAACTAAATTTTCACCTATTATCAATAAAATAGGTTTAAATACACATCAAGTTTTTTATACCTAGGGTATATTATTTGGATAATCATATTATTCATACAATCCATTATAAAGTATTTATTATATTAAATAATTAGGTTAACTAATATGACAGTACCAAACCAAAATAATGCTAGATTGGATAAAGAGTGTTACAATAACCATGATCTTTAAATAACATTTCAAAATAATTTATTGAATAAATTTATAATTTATTTAAAAAGGAATATTGATAGGTCTAGTGTCTTTGTGAAATTAGGTACATTACATAAAATCTCAAAAGATTAAAAACAACATCTTTATTGAAAACATTATTCACATGACCAAAATGATTCTTTATACTTAACACATCATGGGATAACCTGAGGACAAATAAAAAATGGGTTGATATAAAAATTCCTATATGGAAATGAAAAATAAATAACATTAACAAGACAATATATGTTTTATAATAATAATAAAGCATGATATAGCTAGATAATCATTACATGGGAAATGTGTAAAAAACATTAAAATCACATCATAGACATTGGTCAAGGAAAAAAATTCCATGACATAGTTGTAGAAAAATAAACAAAAAGAAATTAACTAAACCCTATATCCCAACATTATGATTCATGATACTAAACCATTCCCAATGCATTGGAGAGCTATATAATTCTAGGTTATCCAATCACTTTCATTCCATTTCCATGATTATGTGTCCCCCATAGATCAATCAAAGTGGATTCTTTCATCATCATAATTTATTCCACGATAAAGGAAGGTATAATACATACATGAAATTAAAAAATACAATAAGTATATATATATTAAGGTGAATACCCATGATATAAAATCGTCATGCTATTCACTACATAATTGTTTTGAAATGGAAAATAGTGGAAAAATTTCAGTAGTATAATGATTTCGCATAAAATAAATAAAATGGGTTGATGAGAGGGAAATGGATTTCTTATAATTTAGATATAAATTTATAGTTATACAGAAATGTAAATACATTTCCTAACATAAGGAATTAGAAATTGAAAGCGTATCAAAATAATGAATCTTGAAGAAAAATGAGAAATGAAAGAACTCTTACGTGAATGTATGGCTCCAAAGGTTTGGGAGAGGCTTATTGAATGATTGGGGGCACCTTGGAGGAACAATAGAGTGTATATGAGAGAATATGGATGTGCTCCAAGGAGGTTTAGTGATGAGAAAGTGGAAATTGGGTGGGTTTATATTGGAAAAGAGGGGGATTTCTTTATTATTTGGGTATTGGAATCTACATAATAAAATAATCAAAACCACAAACAATCTAAAGGGATTTTATAGGATTTCTACCAAATGTATGTTTTTCAAATTATTTTATAAGTAAAATGGAATAAAATATTAAAATATTAACATTGGTTATATGGAGGTGAGTCATATTCATAATGAAATGATTTTAAAATCCTATAATATATTATAAGTTTTGGTGGATTAATACTAACATCAAAAAATAAAGAAAATAAACATCAAATTAAAATAAAATAAATTGAAATCATATATTTTGTCGTGTTTCTAATTTATATTACTCATTACATCAGTTTTGGGTCATTGTGATGTCATAAAACACAAGGTATATTTATATGGTATTTAATTTTCCCCAAAAATTTCTATGTCTCATATAATTATGAAAAAATCACCAATGAATAATTCTGCTGATATGATTCCAAAAATGATATTAATTATATATTAATAATTTTATAAATATGTGAGATCTAATTTTTAAAATAAAAAATGTTATTTATTGAAAACGGACGGTTTTTAAAAATAGTAGTTTTTGATCCCTAATAAAAATTACATATGATATCATGATCATTTATATTTGATAAATATTATTTAATAATAATCATAGAAATAAAATATTATTTATTTTTGAAATCTATTTATTAATAGATTCATTAATTTAATTTTAATATTTATCAAAAATATAATTTCAGATTTATAAAAAATTCATTTACAATGTAAAATTAATAGGATTAAAATATATTCATTACACTATTGAAAATAATGTGTGTAATCATATTTAAAGGGTATTGATATATATCCATTTAATATAATGGCATACTCCCTATGAGTAAGGTGTGTGATGGAGGGGCCTTCATAGGGTCATTCAATGAACATGGTTTGGGATGTGATCTCGATGAGCTTGAATGTCTCCCATAAAAGGTTTTGATCATTCTTATGCTGTTGGTTCATGGATTGGGTATGGTCTAGAGAAAATCCCAAAAAAGGTATCTCCTTCAGAAGAATCAATAAATGGTCTTCATTAGGTATGATCCAACTGGTTGAGGCTATCACTTCCTTTTTCTATGAAAATTGAATTTTTCTAAATCCCTATATTTATACTAATCTTGTGATCAATGTTCAATGGGTCTATAATCAACGGAAATGATACTTAACAGTCATTAAAATTCAATTAGATATAATAAATCAAAATATGATTAGGTGTTTACTATAACCATATGAATTTAATTAAATAAAAAAGGAAATTTTATTCATAACAGTTTGGGTCATTAGAATATTATCCCCTCTAGAAATGTTACCCTCAGAATTTACATTTATTACACTAAAACTAATAACGGTATCTATGACTCATCATTTCTTCCAACTCCCATGTTTCTTCTTCAAAAATGTTATTTCTCCACAACACTTTGACTATGGAATTGTTTTATTTTGTATGAAATTTTATTTGTGTTCAAAGATCTTCACCACCTGCACCTTATAGGAAAATTCATTCCCCCGTGGTACCAACTCTGGACTGAGTACATGTGATGTGTCCATTATCTACATTCTCAAGAGGGATTCATGAAATACAACATGTTCTTGAGATAGTTTTTATGGGAGTTATTTTTAATATTCCACTTCTATGATGTGATAATGGATCTCAAAAGGGCTGATGTTCCTTGGATTAAGATTTTCCTTCATCCCACATACCATTACTCTCTTACATTTAGTGATGTAGTTTAACACCATATCTCTCACATCAAATATAGGTCATGTCGATGATTTCCAGTATTGGTCTTTTTTAAACTCTGGGCAGCTTGATGTGAAGAAAAATTGTCTTTACCTCTTCTACAATTTCAAAAACCAATTCAGGTCCCAAAATATTTGGTACCCAGCATTATCCGAACATGTTAGTGTTCTGCACCACTTGGCATAAATGGTTTCATAGGGAGCCATATGGATTCTTGAGTGGAAAATTTTATTGTAGGAGAACATGGCCAAAGAAATATTTTTATCCCATAAACCATTTATGTCCATTGAAAATGTTCTAAACATGACTTCTAGTGTCTAAATAGTCCACTCATATTTTCCATTTGATTTAGGATGATAGAACATAATGAAGTTCTATTTAGTGTTTATATCATGCTGGATACTTTTCTAAAAACTAGGGGTGAATCATTGATCTCGGTCAGACACAATTGATAATGTCACTCCATGGATCCTTACCACTACTCTGATTTATATTTTTACTAGTTGATTAAGTGATAAATCCTCTTGAATCACAATGAAGTGTGATTTCATTAAAAGATGATCCCCAATAACCCATATAGGACTGTTTCCGGTTGATTTCATTGGATTTCCTGTGACAAAAGAAAAGTTGATGATTTACTATTTCCATATTAGAATGGTTAATTGTCTCACCATACCATAATACATTTTCCTTTCAACAATCAATTGATTACAATCTTGGAACATTGATGTATAATCAATGTTCTCATTCTTCATTTTTTCCCAAAAATAATGCTCTTAGATATCTCGTTACATCATTATGATTCCATTGTAAATAGAAAATTTCAAACTACATGAATCGTCCAATAGTTTTTCTATTAAAATAGGCTTTGATGGAACACATAGTATTGGCCCATATCTCAAAATTTCGTCTTCATTTAAATTTAATTCTGATGTTTTCCCTATCTTTACAGTTTCCACATTTTTTGGGATTCCCACATTATTTTTTTAAGCATCCTTTAGCCTTTCATGAAGAGATGATTGAGAAATAGCTTGTGAACGGATAGATGATGTTCCTTCTTTTATGATTCCCATGTCCATCGTCATAATATCTAATAAGATCAGATCCTACCAATTTCTCATTGATGATATAATTGAGGGTTCCTTTCACCATTGAGCATCCATCACTTTGTTTTCTTTCCAAGGATGGTAGCCGACTGAGTAGTCATAATCCTTAATGATCTCTAAAAATTTTCACTAGGACATATTATGATCTTTCTTGGTTAATATATATTCGTCCCTCTTGTAATCAGTATATCTCTCACACTTCTCCCCATATAGATAATTACATGAGATTTTCAATGCAAAAATCACACTTTCCAACTTGATCTCGTGTGTGAGATAGTTTTTCACATGAATTTTCAAGTTCCTTGAATAATAGGTTATGAATATATCATATTTAATTAACAAACATCCCAATATATTATTTGAATCATCACCTGAAATTATGAAATGTTCCACACTTGTGGGTAGTGTGAGCATAGGGGTAGTGATAAGACTCTTTTTTACTCCATGAATGTTTCTTTATATTCATCATTCCAAGGAAAATTATCTTCATTCTGTGTTATCATGGTAGGTGGGTTTGACAATCATGAGAAATTTTTCACAAATCGAATATAATATTTAGCTACCCCAAGGAATATAAAGATATTTTTCAATAATATTGGTCTCTTACGTATTACAAATTTTTTTATTTAAAGGATCCATATATAAAATATTTCTTGTGATAATATTCCCCAATAACGGTACTTCCTTCAAACAGAACACACTCTTGTACTACATTACATAGAGCTTCTCATTTCACTATGTCCTTAGCAGAGTCCTTATATTCTCATCATGGTCCACCTTAGATTTGGAGTATATTAGAATATCATCTATTATTACTACCAAAAATTATTTATTTTATCTCTATATACTATATTGATCATTTCGATAAAGATTTTTGGAGCATTAGTTTGTCTGAATGAAAGAAATATGAACTCACAGTGCATGAACCTCATGGGAAAATTATCCTTGGGGATCTTCTCCTTCGTCACCAAAACATGGTAATATCATGTCCACTTATCCGCCTTGGAGAAGTATTGTGATCCACATAGCAGATCAAACAAGTCATCAATATATTGAAAATGAAACATTCTCTTTATCATGATCACGATGAGCTCATAATTGTCAATGTAAAGGCTCATTGACTCATCCTTCTTCTTGACGAAGAAGACCGTTGCACCCCATGGTGAATCACATGGTTGTATGACTCCTTTAACTAGATTCTAAATTATTTTTTCCGCATTTAATCATGTTTAAAAACATCTATCCTTTATGGAGTCTTAGATATTAAAAAGACCCTAGGTATAAGCTCGATTAAATATTTAGTCTCTTGGATATGAGGAAGAGACAGAAATTACATGGGAAACATATCATTGTACTCCCTCACAATAGGCATGTTGTCGACTATCATCATTTCCTTAGACTAAATATTTTGAGAAAGATATGCTTTCTCATAATGAAATAATATACATGTTTGAGATGATTTTTCTAAATAAGATTCATTCTCCTCCTGGTACTTGTAATGAATTGGGGGTTAATTATACCTATGGAGAGAGATTCCATTCTAACATAAATTTATTTTGGATCTATATAAATAAAGTCAAACCATTCCCAAAATTTCATCAAATTCAACTAAGGCTAGTAGGATAAGGTTCTTCGAGGAGATCATCCCACAAATGTTGATAGCGAAGGAGTTATAGAAATGGTGTGTAATAATTTCCCCATTTTTCAATTTCACATATATATAAACTTTAATGCATTGTGGTGGTGTTTGGGTAACTCTATTAAACTTTCATGATATAAAGTATTGTATAGAACCATAATACAATTTTTTTTCAATTCTCGAATGAATAACTAGCTTACATTTCACCACATCTTTTGTGATTCACATCGGTGTTAATGATGGAAAACCATACACTTTATTCATTGGAGGTTGTTGGTTTCCTCTAAAAATCCCATTTTAGTGCACTGGATTATAAATTTATTTAATTACTTTTAGTTTAAGCAATGAACAACATATTGCGGGTTTACTATGGCATTCATTTCCCCTGTCACATTGGTGGATTTATCCAATCATAAATCATTGGTCATATGTCCTTGTCTTCCACACCTAAAGAATTTCCTTCTTCCCATTAGGAAATTTCTGAGGTTCTTCTTTCTACACCTTTGACAAGTGGGACGGTGAAATTTTTTATCACCATTAGATTTCTCCATAGGATCATTAGAATTAAACTCCCTATTACACTTCTTATCAACATGATACACTTTAGATTCCCTTATATCCATCTTGAATCCTTGGGCACATCACACACTTTCCTCATAGCTATCAAAGTCACAGATTTCCAAGGATTTTCATAGAGTATTCATTATCCCACCCAAGAAGCAATCAACCTTTCATTTATGGGTAATGAAAAAACATAGGTTTATAATGGATGTTTTGTGATGTTTTTATTGTACACCATAATAGATTGAACATATTTTTCTTTGAGTCTAAGAAAATCACATTCCATAATAATATATTGAGTACATGAAAACTATTCATTGGAAAACATTTTCTAGAATTCCTTCCACTTCATAGTTTCAATATCTTTCTCAGGATTCATGTTTATGATCAATATCCACCACTAATTAGCTTCTCCCACCATACAATAAAAAACTATAAGAATGTTTTCTTGTTCAAAACATTAAGGGATTGAGAATATATTCTCAATGTATTTGATCCATTGTTCCATGATGGTTGGATAAAATGATCCATTGAAAGTAGGAGGTCTCTATAGCAAGAAACCCTTGATCATAGCTTATTCACTCTTTGTCAGGGGGCCGGTGTTGGGAGCTCATCTCCATCCATGTTTCTATTCAGAGCTTGAGTTAGTTGAGAGAGTATTGTGAAAAATTATTCAAATCCTACTTTATATTTGGGAATCTTGGTGGCAATGTCATCATATTTCAGATCACATCAGTTGTTAACCTGATTCTTCTTATTACCGAAAATTGGTTAGAATAAAGGGAAAATTGATGATTATTATTTTAAACTATTAATCAGATAAATGTAAATCCAATTAAAATAATTAGATAACATAATAATTACATTTATATCCTTATCTTATGAGTTTTAGGCCTCAATATATGTTATCCATGATCAATTTTCTAATATATATCCATATGATAATTTTTTTATTCCATTAATAATGGCTCATAATGTGCTTATATATTTTCCAAAACATATACCTTATAATATTCAAACTATTTGTGAACTTTGTCCTATTTATGTGTACCATATTACCCCATGTCATGCCCTAAACATCATTTCAAGATTTGGACCCCTATATACATCTGTGTCAGATTCACATACACTTGTAGTACCTATAGAGGGAGGTATCTTCTTGAATAAATACATAATCTATAGTAACAAAAATTTAGGGATGTTTTATTATACTCAGTCAAATCTTTAATTACATTTATATTGTCCTCTAATCATAAGGATTTCACTGTAGTTTTTTAATCCTAATCCCAAATATAAATAAACCTATACCCTAATGCCATCAATAAAAATAATTATATTTATTTTTCATTTAAACATGATTTATTGAAAAAAAGGTTTTATTAATAAAAACCAAATGATCAAGAGTTCTAGTGTCTTCTGGAAACTAGGTTCATTTACTATTTAATTTAAACATCAAAAACAACATCTTTATTGAAATCTTCTTTAAAATGAACAGAACGCTCCTTCCTACATAACACTACATGCGATCACCTGATCACACATATAAGTTAGGGGTGAGATATAAATTCCATTGACAAAATAAAAAAAGGATTAACGTGAATAAGAAAATACATGTTAGAGAATATTGATATCAACGAAACATAGGAATTATAAGTCTTGATATGGCATGATCGTCATAACATGGAAAATGTGGAAACTACTTCAAACACTACAACATAAATATAGGTCAAGGATAAAACCACCCAAAAATAATGGAGGAAAATGTACCATAATTAAATAAGGTAAACCCCCTATCCAAACATAACATATAATGACATTAAACATTACCCAATGCATTGGAGTTCTATCAGATTCTAGGAGCACCTGTCAAATTGATTTCATTCTAATTCATAAGTGTGAAACATAGATCAATCAACAGGGATTCATTCATCATCATAATTTATTTTAAGATCATGGATTGAAGATTAAATACACATACGTTCCTAATACAATTATTATATTTTTATAAATATTAATACCCATGATTGAAAATGGGCATGGAATTCTCTACAAAATTGTATTGAAATTGAAAATTGTAGTGCAATTTCAGCAGCACAATGACATCACATAAAAATTTATAAAAAATGGTTGATGGAAGTGAAATGGTTCTATCATAATTTATAAATGAACTAAAAATTATGAGAGACATGGAAATATATGTAACATATATAATGAACTATAAATATATGTTGAAACATAATAATGAAATTTGAAGAAATAATATAGAGGAAAGAAACCTTACTTGAATGTGAAACTCCAATGGATTGGAAGATTCTTCATGAAATATTCAAAGCACATTGGTATAAATCTAGAGTGTGTAGGAAATAATATCTAAATTTTCCATGAAGTGTTATGAATATAAATGTTATATTGGGAGGCCATAATATGAAAAGAGGGGAATGTAATTCTTACTTTGTTTTGGACTCCACATAATAAATTACAGCAAATGAAAAAATATCCCACATTCATTTCCCATTGTTTCATCCACATAGGAGTGGTATAAATTATTTTATAATTCTAATGTCTGAACTTATTAAAACATTAGCTGTGGTGACGTGAACATGGGTCATACTCTTAAAGAAATGATTTTCATATTCTAAACTATATTATATGTGTTAGTGGATTCATAATGGATTTACAAAATAAAAAAAATTAAACATAAAATCACATTATTTTAATGGGATAAAGGAAATTGTTTCATGTATCCTCTTTGATAACTTATAAAATAACTATTTGGACATTGTTATTACATAAAACATTATATGTATTTATAAATTATTTTTTTTCTCCAAAAATGTTATTATCTCAAAAAAATATGAAAATATGATTGTTATATAATATTTACATCATCATTCGAAAAATAATATTGATTTCATCTAAATAATCATCTCAATATGTGAATTATCACTTTTTAAATAAAATCGAACTTTTAAAGAGAATGACAATTTTTTGATAATAAATTTTTTCAACACCTAATAAAAAGTACATTTGGCAACATGATCATTTATATTTGATAAATATTATATAGTAATAAAATTCTATTAAAATATTATTTATTTAAAATACATTTTATTGATATAATCATTTCATTAATTAAAATAATAACAAAAAATATTATTTTTTTATAAAAAATGATTTATGACGTAATAATAATAAGATGAAAATATATTCCTTAATCTATTAAAAATAATGTATACACATTAATTTTTGTTGTCTCTATTCATTATTTTTTGATAAACCATCATGTGCACTAAGAGTAATTTGTGTAATTGTGGGGCATTCATGGGGTTGTCGGATGAACACGGTCTAGGTTGTGATCCTGGTGAGTTTTATCTTCTCCCATAAATTGGTTTTCTAATACTTATGATATTTGATCTCTACATGGTATTGGTCTTGGGGAAGGAAAAAAATATATATCCTTATCAAAATCTCCAATAAACGGGACATATACATTATGATACTATGGGCTGGGTTCATCACTTATGTTTTTCTATGAAAATTTGATTTTTATAAGCATATATTTATTCAAATCTTGTGATCACTATTCCAAAGCTATATTCTCAATGATAAATGTAACATCCCAGTTTCGGAAACCACCCAGAGGTACCCCATACATGGTTAGTCACATGGCCTCAAGTGTATTTCCCCATACTCCAGACGCTACTGACTAGCAGTGAAGGACATGGTTGTGATAGTGGGAAAACTATGCCCCCATTGGCGGAGTACACTACAGATGTAAACAAAGCATTCAATAGCGGAAGTAGTAAATATCCAACAACAATAAATAGAAGAAGACTAAAACAATAAATAGCTGGAGCTCACATGTATATATAAAATGATGCGCAAAACATATGTCAGGGAAAGAAGCCAAACAGGTCACAACGCTGAATACAATACTAAACCAATGTATAAAGAAAAGTAAATAGATAAGCAACCCCTCAGCATCGCAAGCCTTAGCTTGTTACCATCCTCTCCTTCTCTAAAGCAATCATGTACTAGAAGTCGAAGGGCATTTTCCCCTGTCTATAACTCCAACAACCTCGTCTAGTTGGGCCAAAAAGCATGGCCCAAACAGGGTGTGAGACTAAAATCCTAGAAGGAAACCTCCCGAAGATTGGTGCCTAACAGTCAGTGAGAATAAGACATGTAATAGTAAATTAAGCAGTAAACGGTAACCGCAAATAGCAGGCAGAAAATAGTAAGTATTATATAGGATGATACACAACAGTAATCAATCCACTGAACAACAAGCAGTAGAGAAGCAAACAACTAACCATAAAATGTACCCCTCTGGGAAGTACTCGTAAGAAACTCCTCTGGTCTTATCCAAGAATTACCAACAACCCTATGGGCAGTGCACTCATCCTAACACCTTTGGTTTGGCCATATGAAATTATAAGACTCTCTGGGAAAGATCGTTCAGTAAATTCACTTTATAGTCTAGGGTAGTCAGGGACTCTCAATGGAAGATCACGCAGTCTAACACTCATATATCCCCATGGTGTAGAAACTCTCTAAGGAATCTTGCTCGGTCAATTCCTCCTATAGTCTCAGGTCTATCACAGACTCTCTAATGAATCCTGCTCAGTCAATTCCTTCTCGATCCTGTAAAGGCTTTAAAGAAATTGAAACAAAGTAAAGACTCTCCGAGGAAGCTCACTCTGTCTACCCTCCTATGGTATATAATATCCAAGACTCTCTGGGAAGCTTACTCGGTCTATCCCCTGTATTTTATAATGTCTAAAAATTTATGAGGAATCTCACTCAATCTATCCCTGTATATCCTATAATATCCAAGAATCTCTAGGAACCTCACTCTATCTATCCATTACAGTCTATAGCACTAGGTTATCACAGTCACATGCCAGTTAGTTCATAGTAATACTATAAGGCCAAAGTACACCTAAAGACCTACTTGGCTAACAATTCTACTGCATTACAAGCATGTCTAGAATATCATTCCATCTTACGGTCACAAGGCATGGAAAATAGGTATAACAGAAAAAGGATAACAAGACCCAATGGTCATAAAAATAACAATGAATAGGGAAAACAACCATGCAAATAAATTATCCACAAACATGATCAAATTAATTCTACACATGAATTAAAGCAGGGTAGGAATACAACAGGGTCAAAAAGTTAAACACGAAATACCCCATTCACGTGTATTGGTGGAATTTTCACATAAAACTCGATGACTTTGAAAGGTAAGGCACGAACCACCTACCTTGATTCTAAAAGATCAAAATACTAGAACCGTAAGTCTTGATTCTCCTTATAACATCATAGATCTATAAAAAATTCACAAAACGTTCAACCTTTGATAACTTGAGAAAGAGGGAAAATCATGGAATGAAACTCAACAAGAAGGAAGAGCTCACCGCTGTGGTTCCAACATAATCGATGACAGTCGATCCAGCAAACAGACGGAGGCTCGGGTGCTCAGAGGATGTTTGTGGCCGTACGGGTTGCCCTCAGCTGAGGAACCTGGAGAAGAAAGTGTCTTCATCGATTAGGCGCGACCCTAGTCCATTTAATGGAAAAAAGAATCTAAACGGAGTGTACTTACAGGGTACATGGCGTATAACTGGCCTTTTTGTACTCCACTTTAAGCAGACTCCACATTTCCCCTACACACCATGTGTGTGGCCCGGACATGTCCAGCGCACAATCATGCACTACATCAAAGTACACGGCGTGTACTCAAAAAGTACACTTTGTGTACTTTGAAAATTTCAAGATTTTCCTCATTTTCTCAAAAATGACCAGAAAAGGAAAAACATACCTAAAAAAAAGTTCTGGGTTCTTACAAACTTCCCCACTTAATGAAATTCATCCTTTAATTTCCCTAGTGAGGCATAGAAGAAGAACCCCCGAACAGTTTCGGCTACTATGATCATACATCGGCCTCCCTCTCCAAGGTCTCATCATGTACTCATATGTGCTACCATAGAACCCATAGCAGAGGAACATACCGACCATGGGGAACCATCATAAACTGATTGACAATCAAGATAGAATGCTCCTTAAACAATTCATCCTCTTCAAGATTAAACTCATTGGGTTAAAAAACAAGTGACTTTTTTGAAAAGTATCATCGGAGCTGAGAGACATGGATGACGACATGCATAACTTGGTACCTCTGAGGTAACTGCAACTGATAGGAAACCAGCCCCACTTTCTCTAACACCTCAAATGGCATGTCATACTGTGGTGAAATATTACCATATCTCTGAATGTTCTTGTGCCTTATCCTTGGTGAAACACATTGGAAAACCTGATCCCCGACATTGAACTCCAGAGGTCATCTCCGCTGATCAGCATAGAAAATCGTTTGAGACTGTGCTGTATCCATACTCATCTAAATCAATTCTATCTATTCTAAGGTCTCATGAAAAAGACGAGTTCCCAGTAAATATGTCTCTCCTACCTCCAGCCAACACAAAGGTGATCACCATGGCCTACCGTACAAATCCTCGTAAGGTTCCATCTGAATAGTTTCTTGAAAACTGTTGTTATAGGAAAACTCCACAAGGGGAATATTCTTCTCCTAAGAACCACCAATGTCTTGAATGCAATCTCGGATCATATCCTCATGCCCCTCGATCAAATGCTCAGACTGGCCATCTGTCTGGGGATGCTATGTTGTACAAAAAAGTACCTATGTACCCTAAGCCTTCTGAATCCCCTGCCCGAACTGAGAAGTAAAACACGCATCCCTATCTGAAAAAATGGAGTTTGGAACTCCATGAAGACATACAATCTCTCAGATGTACAACCTCCCATACACATCCACACTGAATATCTTCTTGATCGGTAAGAAATGAGCAACCTGTGTAAGCCTATTGATGACAACACAACTGCATCACTCCCTCGAGATGACCTCGATAACCCGATCATGATGTCCATCGCGACATCGTTCCACTTCCACTCAGGGAAGGGTAACTACTGTAAAATCCATACTGGTCACTGATGCTATGTTTTCAAATGGTGAAAAGTAAAACATCCCATGATGAACCCAGCAACATCTCTCTTCAAACCTGGCCACCAGTACTAGCGGTGTATATCACAATATATCGGGGTAACACCAGGATAAACTCCCCAAACGGAATAATAAAAATCCAACATCATTTCCTAGAATATGTCTTCTGGAACCCATATACATCCCTATAAATGTATGATCTCATCCTCACCAACTTTCCACCTAGGAAAAGGGTCCTCTCCTGACACACACTCCCAAAAGACTAGGCCTTTCGAGTCTGATAGCTACTTCATCCTCACCTGGTCGAGAAGGGTAGTGGTAACTGCTACATAAGATAAGAATGTCTTCCCCTGTTTGTCATGAACCTCCAAATACATCTCAGAGAATGGAGCCATAAGCTTCGACTCACTGATGGCCTCCTAAACTGCCTGAATCTGTGTTCTCCTACTAAACACACTAGCCACTTCGTTGCCCTTTCTCGGCTTACATGCAAGCTCAAAATCGAAAGACTGAAAATACTCAACCCTCATACGCGGTCTCATATTTAGATCATGCTAAGTGAATATGTATTTGAGACTCTTATGGTCGGTGAAAACCACAAAGTGCTCTCCCAGAAGGTGATGTCTCCAACTGAATAAGGCATGAACAACAGTTTCCATCTTTAGATCATGCGTCGGGTAGTTCCTCTCATGCGGTCTCAACTACCGAGACCCGTAAGCAATGACTCCATCTTCCTGCATAAGAACATCTCCCAATCTGACACATGAAGCATAATAGTAGATTTTATAGCTCTTTCCTGGATCTGGAAAGACTAGTATCGGTTCTGGTGTCAATCTCCCTTTCATCTCATGAAAGGATGACCCACATGAATATGACTATAAGAACATCACACCATTCTTGGTCAGGCCTGTCAGTGGTGCTGCAAGGCCTGAAAAGTCTTGTATGAAACATCTGAAGTATCCAGCCATCCCTAGAAAACTCTTATCCTCAAAAAAATTTATCGGATCCTACCAAAAAACTATAGCTCTCACTTTCTCGGGGTCTACTGATACTTCTGTCTCTATGAAAACATGACCCATGAAGTGAATCTAGTCCATAGACAAGTGGAATTTTGCGATCATAGCATATAACTGATGCTCTCTCAGTGTACTCAGAATGATCTTAAGATGGGTAGAATGGTCGTGTCGAGAGTGAGAGTACAACAATATTTCTTCCACGAAAACCACCATGAAGGAATCCAAGTATGGATGGAACACTCAGTTAATCGAGGACATAAAAACTACTGGCGCGGTTTTGAGACCGAATGGCATGGCCATATTCTTATATAAACCATACCTTCTCCTGATGGCTGTAAGAGGTATATCTGACGGTCTAACGTGCAACTGATGATAAGCGGACCTCAAATCGATCTTCAAAAACACCCGGGCTCCTAGAACCTGATCAAAAAGTTCAGCGATCAACAACAATGGATATCAGTTCTTGACCGTCAACTGGTTCAACTTCCGATAATCCACTCAAAGCCTAAGGGTTTCATCTTCCTTTTTCGCAAACAGGTTAGGTGAACCCCAAAGAGAATTACTGGGTTGGATGAAACCCTTTTCCTGAAACTCCCCCAACTACTTCCCGAGATCTTGTAACTCAGGTGTATCTATCTTATAAGGTGGAATGGACACTGGTGTCGCTCCTGGCACGAGCTCAATCGATAAGTCTATCTCACGCTCTGGAGGCAACCCTGGAAAGTCCACTAGGAAGACATCCCTAAAACGATCCACCACTAGAAGAAAGACTTACTGTGAAGTCCCCTAGTAATCCAAATAAAGAATGGAGATCCAAGTGGTAAATCCCCCTATCCCATGACACTCTAGTCCAGCTCTACCCACCTAGACATCACAATCACCTCTGTGATGAAATGATCCACCCTCTGGTGATATGAAACTCACCCTATGGTGATAGCAATCTATGACTTACTGGAAGGGAACTATCCAGTCCATACAGAGAATGACATCATGACCTTTCATCTCTAGGACATGTAGGTCCCATAAAAAGTGACACCATGAAACCTCAAGAGGGAACTCTCTGTATTGACGTACACTAGACGTCCTCGTTCCCAATGGTGTATCAAGAGTCAACATGTCGGTAGACAAAACGATACAAAGCTCAAGGATCTCCACAACAGCAATAGAAATAAAACTATGTGAGGCACCAATATCGAAATGATATGAAGATAAAACTGAGGTTACTAAGATCATACCATGAACTATATAAGGGTCAAGATCCTGCTCCTGATAGGTCTGCTCCACAATGAATGTTGGGCCTATACCACGACCATATGCCCCTGGCTGTCCATGCTGAGCTGATCCACTCTTCTGTCGCTGATAGTCTGATGACTGACCACGACGGCCGTGACCTACACCTCGGGCCGAACTGCCAGCAGAACTCTAGTTCCCAGACAGGTGAGAAACTTACTATACATCTCTTGTACATGGGGTCATAGAAAACTCCAACCACTAGCTGTAAGAAAGAAGATCTGAAAAAAACGCTGAAGATGGCCCATCTTGCTGCATGAACGACACTCCATCGGGTCTCTCTGACACTAAGGCCTAGTATGCCCACTCCTACCGCACTGGTAGCATACTACCAGGTTGCCTGAAGATACATTCAGCCTACCTGATCTCCTCGATCAGACTCGATGCGACGCTTCCTATCATCAGTAGAAGGAACTCTGACTCTGGATGTGGAGCCGCCCTGGATCACTACTCTAGAATCTCTCAGATTGCGCTCAGTGATCAGCTTCTGGTGAATGATAGATGATATCGAAGTCAACATGAAGATATTCACCTCGGAACGGATCTCCTACCTGAGACCATCCTCAAACATCCTAGCATGGAACAACTCATCACCTGCTAAAATCAGCGTGAAGCGATTCAACTCAGTAAAACAAGACGAGTACTCCATAACAGAAAGATTACCCAGCTCGAGACTCATAATCTCTCGGGCTCGGTCGGCCCTCATGGTCTCCGGATAAATGTAATCATAGAAGATGAACTGAAACTCGTCCCAAATCATACTCTGTTAGCACCCTGACTATGAGATCACATTCCACCATCTCTTGGTTGTGTCTTAGAGAATATAAGTATCATGAATTATCCTTTTCTCTAGAGGTATCTCCAGGTCCTCGAAGATTGTCTGGGTTGCCACTAGACATGACTCTACAGCCTAGGGTCTTCCATCCCCTAAGAATGTAGAAGGATGTTGCTGCTGGAATAACTGTGTAAACTTAGCCATCGGTGGGGCAAGAGGCGGTGCTCCCTGAAAGGTATCAATCATCTTTAAAAAGTCCTCCCTAAACTGCGCATCAGTGCCAGCAATGGCTTTAACTGCTGGTGCCAAGGCCTGCACAACAGAAGGATATGCAGGAGGATCTATAGGAGATCCCTGATTGGCCATATACGGTGTCTGATCACGGTCTGCCAGATGACGTACAACCGTAGGATGTCTCAGAGGCATAGCTCTGAATGATTAAAAGAACTCCTTAGAATAGGATTATCAAGGACAATGAACACCAGAGCACAAAATGGGAACATGGGAAAAGAAAAAACATGTTATAAAAAACACGACTACACGACGTGTATAATACTACATGGTGTGTCCTCTTAAGCCAAAAACATGGGCATGTACCTCCGCCACCAATGGTCGTGTAACACCCATTACTACACGGTGTGTTGTCCCCACACATGGTTTGTACTTGAACTCCACTCCCCTGCTCGATATTCTTTACATGGCTAACCCATAGGGTCCTATTAACCCTAGACTACACGACGTATTCACTAAGGACACAGCGTATACCAGACAAGGATTCAGTAGCCCGTGTTATTAGTTACATGGCTGGATACATGGCTAACTCTTACACGATGTGTTCCAAACAAACACGACATGTATAATAGAGATAACATTGTCCAGTGTTGTTCGTTACATGACTGGGTACCTAGATCAAGGCGACACTGTGTGTTCATACCAAATACGATGTGTAATACACGAGCATCCCTGACCCGTGTTGTTAGTGACACGACCAGGTACACGGATCACTTGTACATGGTGTGTATCTACCGTACAAGGCGTGTTCATGAAAACATTTTCACCACCCTGTGTTTCTGCTCACACATTTAGTGACACAGTTTAACACTACATGGCATGTAGTCAGGCACATGCCATGTATTCTAGGTTTTCCGGAATAGTAGCTCAGAAACTGCACCAAAGCACAAAAAACACTGAAAAACAAACATGGGGTAGCCAAATTCCGATATGTTGGGGCACATACACCCCGTGAATCAAATCTTGGAATCTCTTACATTTCAAATGAAAGGTAAACAAGTAAATGATCCACCAACTCCGATTCATGAGGGCCAATAAAAACTCCAAAATCAAAATTTGGAATTCACATAAGTAAAGGTACAATACATACAATTTCTCTATCAAACGACATAGATTGTATCAAAGCATCTTTCATAACAGCATGAAAATTATACACAACATCTATCACAACAACATGAAATTGCTAACACACCCTAGATGTCATGGCAAGAATGCTTGGCATGAAATTTCTAAAAAGTTACAATATGATGCATGAGATCGCTAACCCTTATCTCATTAGGTTGCAATATAAATAGAAATGAAATAGTACAACAATAACAACACAAGGCATGTGAATCACTCTAGGCAAAATCATATCATCCATAAAATATAAAAACCATAAAACTGCAATAAACTAGGTAGATTGGCTTTTCCCTGTACACGTGTTAGCTACTCCCGAGCACAGATTATTACCAAATACCGAATCCATCCTAGCCTAGGCTAAAGGATCCAAATAGTAAATCAAGAGAAATGAATTCCTCTGATAACACTTTGTAACGTCTCGGTTCCGGAATCCACAAAAGGCACCCCATACCCAGTTGGTCACATGGCCTCCAGCACATTTCTCTAAATGCTAGAGGTTGCTGACTAGTAGAGAGGGCCTTGGCTGTGATAGTGTGAGAACTATACCCTCATTGGCAGAGTACACAATGGATGTAAACAAAGCATACAATAGCGGATGCAGTAAATATCCATCAACAATAAACATCGGAATACTAAAACAACAAATAGCTGGAGCACACAGGTATATATTAAATGATGCATGATACATATGTCTAAAAAAGCATCCAAACAAGCCACAATGCTGAATACAATACTAAACCAAAGTTCAATGAAAAGCAAACAGATAAGCAACTCCTCTGCATCGCAAGCCTCGTTTTGGTCCCATGCTCTCCTACTCCAAAGAAATCATGTACCAGAAGTCGAAGGGTTCTTTCCCTTTTCTATATCTGCAACAACATAGTCTTCTTGGGTCAAAAAGCATGGCCCAAACAGGGTGTGAGACTAAAATCTCAGTAGGAATCCACCCAAAGATCTGTGCCTAATAGTCACTGAGTATATGAAAGGTAATAATACAGTAAGCAATAAACAGTAACAGTAAATAGCAGGCAGTGAACAGTAAGTAGTATACAGGATGATACACAACATTAATCAATCCATAGAATAATAATCAGCATAGAAGCAAACAGTTAACCACAACACGAACCCCTCTGTGATGTACTCACCACCAAACCCTTTGGTCCTATCCAAGAAGTACCAACAAAACTCTGGGTAGTGCACTCAGCCTAAACCCTCCGGTTTGGTCATACGAAATTATAAGAGTGTCTAGGAAATCTTTCTCAATCAATTCCCCTTATAGTATTGGTTAGTCAGGGACTCTAAGAGGAAGATCAAGCTGTCTAACCCTCTTATATCCCAAAGGTCTAGAAACTCTCTGAGGAAGCTTGCTTGTTCAATTCCTCTTATAGTCTCAGGTCTATCATAGACTCTATAAAGAAGCTCTCTCAGTCAATTCCTTCTCTATCCTAGAATGATTTTAATGAAATTCAAACAAAGTAAATACTCTCTAAGGAAGATCACTCGGTCTACCCTCCTGTAGTAAATAACATCTACGACTCTATAGGAAGCTAACTCATACAATCCCCTATAGTCTATAATGTCTAATACTCTCTTAAGAATCTCACTCTGTCTATCCCAGTATTTCGTATAATATACAAGACTCTATGGGAAGCTCACTCGGTCTGTCCCTTACAGTTTATAACACCAGGTTATCATGGTCTCATGCCAGTTAGTGCATAGTAATTCTATAAGGACAATGTTCAACTAAAGAGCTACTTGGTTTACCAGTGTACAACATTACAAGAATGTCCAGAATATCATTCCATCCTATGGTCACAAGGCATGGAAAACAGGTATAACGTCCATAGGCTAACAAGACCCAAAGGTTGTAACAAAAACAAGGAATGGGAAAAACATCCAATAATATCAATTATCCAAAAACATGATAAATTACCACTACAAAATCATACAAGCAAGGAAGGAAAACAAAAAGGTCAAAAAGATAAAAATACAATACCCCGTTCATGGGTATTGGTGGAATTTGAATATAAAACTCATTATCCTCGAAAGGAAAGGAACAAACCACCTACCTTGATGCTATGAGATCAAAATACTAGAACCACAAGGATTGATTTTACTTAGAGCGTCATAGATGTGAAAAATTCAAAAAACGTTCAACACACGATAACTTGAGAAAGAGGGAAAATCATGGAATGAAACTCAAGATGAAGGAAGAGCTCACTGTTGTGGTTCCAATGCAACCGACGACTATCGATTTAAAAAATAGACAGAGGATCGAGGGCTCGGAGGATGTTCGCGGCTATATGGGTCAACCTCGATCGAGGAACCTAGAGAAGAATGTGTTTTTGTCAATTAGGCATGACTCTGGTCCATTTAATGAAAAAAAGAAACTACACGGTGTGTATTTGGCCTTTTCGTACTCCGATTCAAGTGGCCTCCACATCTCCCCTACCCACTGTGTGTGCGACCCGGACATGGCCAGCTGACGGCCTTGCGCTGCATTAAAGTACACAACATGTACTCTTAAAGTACATAGCCTGTTCTTTGGAAATATCAAGATTTTCCTCCTTTTCTAAAAAATGACCAGAAAAGGATAATCATACCTAAAAAGAAGATCCTGGTTCTTACAATAAATATTCTTATGTGTCATTAAAATTGATTTGGATATAACAAAAAAATGGGGTTCGTGTGCTTTCAATAACCATAAGACATTTAACTAAATCAAAACGTATAATTTTTTCATAACATATTGGGTTGTTATACATTTAGGATGAAATGGATGATAATGTGATGGTTCCAAATAATAACATGTGTTGCGGTTGATATTTATTAATTAAATTTCAATGTATATATTTATCACTCATGGTTAACTATCTTGGTTTAGATAATGGAAGTAGAAATTATAAACTATATTAATAAATGATGCAATGGAAAATGTAATGATTTTCCCAATAAAAAACAAAATGGGATGGAAAATTGTGTTAAAAATTTTATAACAATTTTTTCCTAGTTTATGATAAATATCATGATCAAGGTTGAGCTCCCAAACACACCAATGAAGAAAAAATTTCAATCATGTTTTTAGGACACAATCTCTAACATCATTTATAGGATCATCAAATAGACTTATTTATGATAAATGGGTCATTATGGTGGAAAATATATTTTCCATTCTATAGTTATTGAAACATGATAAGGTTATACTAGTTGTCTATCATTTAGAAGGTCAGTTAAATCAATGATGGTATTTCATTAATAAACAAAAATGAAAATTACAAAGTATACACTATGGTTTTGAGGAATTCAACAATGTTTTTTCAATAAGAATTGTCCTCATACTCGATGCATGTACATGGAGATAGAATTCTTGGAGTTGAAATAAAGTGATAATGATCCCATTGGCACCTATGAATGAAACTACATGAGGATCACAAGGTATGACATAGGATTTATCATTGACCATTAGAGTAAAATTTATAATTTCATTACTAGATTAAATAAAATAATTTGCATGGAATAATCTATATGTGAGTTCTGAATCTATTTATGGGGTTTTCTATGAGCATTGAATGTGTAAAAAACCTAGAGGCTCAGAATATTATATACACATAAAAAGATATGTAATTTTTCAAGGAATCTCTGAATATAAGACACTACTATGGAATAATCCTACTTCTTACATGTAAAAACCATTTTATAGAACACCCACAAAATTTCATACAAGTAACAAGGATGTGTTTCAATTTTGATAAGACCATCAATAATGCAAATTACTCACATAAGAAGATGGAGGGGCCATGCAATGCAACAATGATAAATAATTTCCTAACTAATTCACCACCCACAATTTAACTATTTAAATTGAAGAACAATGGGTCTTACACAACTAAATTCCATAATCCCAGAGTTAATGAAGAGAATGATCCCCTGAAACCACCAAAACCAATGTTATAGTGAATAGTGCATGTTTTTACAACCACTATGGTGGATCATGAAATGGAACTACTATGAGGTATACTTATTCTTCATTAAAAATATGATGATGTCTTGTGTAGAGTAATTTTTCACAAATTATTTTCTATAGAAATAAAAAAACTAAAGGTAGAATTATTGTATATATGAAATAAGAATATTCTTCATTGTTTTTGAGATTACTATTCACGAATGCCTCATTACCATTTCTTTATATGAACATTTTTGTGATTTTTTAAATGGAGTTTCTTTATTAAAATATGTACTATATTAATCAACAAAATTGGGAAATAACCTTTCCAACACATTAGTGAAATTATTTTTACTATCTAAAATGGAGAACTAATTCTATTACATGAATTCTAATTCCCAATAATCAGTGATGTTTAGCTCAAACAATCAAGAAAAACTCAATATCATAATTAATAATATCATAAAGAAGTTATATAATATCAATATTTGTAAGGTTATTATTTATATATAAGTAATAACTTGAGATCCATGACTACATTTTCTAATACCCTTAACAATATTGATCATAATTTGATGGTTAATATGAGGATTTAATTTATTTATATAGGGATAACATATCGACATGAAATTATTTACCTTTTAAAAATAATGGAATATTTGGTAAAATACGTAAAAACCCAAAAAATTATAGAATACAATTTTTATTTTATACATAATAAAAACTAAGATTGTAAAATATAAATATTTATTATCATTTGAAGATAAATAATTAATATGATTTAATATTGAAAATCTTAATTTTAAGTATAACTTGTTTTCTTTATACTATGTTTTTTATTTTCAAGAATGAATTTAATAATTACAGAATTTAAATTTGATATATAAAATTTATTTATAAAATATTTAATTTAAATATTACTTCAAATTAGTTTTTGGGTATTTTCTAAAATTGATGTTTTTTAGTTGAAAACTATGTTTTTTGTGGAAAACATAGTTTTTAATAATTTATCAATATATAAGCATATCCTAGAATATAAGAAAACATTTTAGGAAATAACATTTTTTTAAGGAGTGAATTTATATATTTAAAAATATTTTTGAACTTATAAATCGTATTTAAAGCATTATTTGAACAGAATTAAAATGTTACTATAGTAAAAATTAATTTTGTTCTTTTATTATAATCACGTATTTTGATGATGAAAATGAATTTTAATTTTATATAAATCCACCTAAATTTTAATTTTTTATAATATAAAATCTACGGTCATATAAATAATTATATGTGATAATATTATCCTTTAAATTATTTATTATACATAAAAACACAATTTTTTAAAAAATTCTATGTGTTATCAATTTATATTTTAGAATAAAAATTTATAACCGTATAAAAAATATTTTCTAAAATTGTTTCAATTTTCTAAATATAAAGTTAAAAGTATGTAAAATTCACAATAACAATTTCCATGATTTATATAAATTAATATAATTATAAGATTATATCCAAGGTAAAATTAAATTTATTTAATATTTAAAAAAATGTAAATAAAAAAGTATATATTCAATTACAGGTTTCCAAAAAACACTGGATGAGTAGAATATATAACCAAACACATATACCAACATCGTTTTCTATTTTTGTGGCATTTATCCTTTAATAGTTAATCTATATTATTGAAAATTTAATGGGTTATTTCAGAACATCCCTTCTCTTCACTTATAAAATTGTATCAATTAGACAAACAAATGAATCAATGATACCTCTAATTTATTATTAAAAATATGATAATTTTATCCTTATAAAACCCTTTCCCACATACATACTCTTTTTTACGTCTATTTTAAATATGGACGTTATTTCATATGATATTTCAATGGAAAAACTCGGGCTTCCAACATGAGTTTTAAATTCACATACTCTTTTATTTTAATCTTCTCCTTAATAAACAATATAAATGATTATTAATATAAATAAATAATTAAAATAAATATAGTAAAATTAAATTATAGTAAATGAAAAATAATTATTTGATCATTTCCATGAATGAAGAATATAAAGTATCACTAATAGTGCGCGCGTGCAGAGTACCATTGCCACGAAGAAATGTTGTTGTTTTATCATCACCATGACACCAGGATTGTAAAACAATTTGATGTGATTAATTATAATTTTTTATATTTAAAATCTATAATTATTAAATTATAATTTATTATATATATATTAATTCCAATGATTCTTTAATAAATGGGATCATTAATCATGCGTACATGCAAACTATGACCTACACGAACAATGAATTTGATTTTTCATAACCACCCAAAAAAGATTTTTAATATAGTTTTTTTAATGAGGATATAATATGTTTATTACAGGTTTAATAGTCTTTATATTTCATGTTATTATTATCTAAATATATCCCCTTTATCAATAAATCATTATAAAAAATTACCATCTGTGTTGATTTAGCTGAAAATGCAAATGATGCTATAATGATTATGTCATAAATGATTATTGGTTATAATATGATTGTAAAATAAGTTGATAATTATATATTTTATATTTTTTGATTATTTTGGAATGTTTTTTCTTGTATTTAAAATATTTATATATATTTACCACATTTCAATCGTTAAACATGTCGAAAATTAATCCATCACAATTTTGATTTTCACATATTGTATTAATGTATTTTACATGATAATATGGGAATTAACTAATTATTGAAAAAAATGTTTTTACATATTTAAATATTAGGTAATTTTTATCTATAAACCACGTAGTGAAAATCAATCCCATCATCGTGAAGTATATATGAAACTAAAAACCAAAATTTCTAACACTTGATAATGAAAACAAACTATAATCAGTTTATATATTTGTAATATTTGAAAAAAATGGTATAATTATTTTATAAAAGATATTATATAAGTTATTAAGAAAATTTTTATCATTATATCTGTGTTTACAGATTGGTCGAGAAAGAAGTATTGCAAGGTAAGGGTTTCGTCTTAATATTTCATTCTTTGAGACACATTTTCTTTTATTCACATAATTTCATTTACATAATCTCTATATAACCTATTAGATATTTAATTTCTTGAATTATATTAATTTATACATATTGGATATTTAATTTCATTAATTATATTTATTAATACCTATCAGATATTTAATTTCATGAATTATATTTATTCATTGAATTTTAACTTCATATTCAATCTCTCTCTTTTAGATGGGGTTTTTATTAGAACATTTCATAATCTGTAAGTTTTTTTCTCAAATTTTTCTCTCTAAAATATGTTTTGTATCATTCATCTAATTTATATTAGGTCGTATTTATGCTTTATAATAGTGACTAAATATCATAAATTACCCTTTATTCAGGTAATTAATGGTGAATTTGATGCTCTATCTCTCTTTAATTAGGTTTTGAGTTTAATGTCTATAAAACATTAAGGGGATTTTTTGACTCAAATCATTTCCTAAGGTCATAATAAATCATAATCGTATAAAAACTTTAATGTTTAATATCATCTAACCCATGATTATGTTAAATTATATTTTCACCATATTCTCTAGGTAAAACATTTATCACAAAAAATTATTATTTCGTAATGAATAGTTTTTTATAAAAATAGTTATTTTGTTAAGAATAACATATATTTTAAGGATTTTATCCTCCATATACATGTTTTTTTACTTCCCACCAATTTTATTCTTTACCTAGAACAAACAAAAAAATTATCTCTAGTGATCAATTTTCTCCCATTTATTCATTTTAAAATGACTAGTTTTTAATTATTTTAATGATGTGGGTTTTCAATAAATTAATTATTTAATATTAAAAAAGGAGTTTCCATACCATGATATTGTATTCTTCCCATATAATTCATATTTATCATATATGTTTTATTTCTTATCAAGGAATGTTTATTGTATTTTTTAAATGTTATTTAATTATTTTCATTATAATTAAAAAATTGGTTTTTTGAATTTGAAATGAAAATCGCATCTTTTTGAAGTGATTTTATGAAGGTAAAATTAAAAAATTGTGTTTTATATTCCATTTTTTATGGACTCTCCTTAATTTATTTATTTGTTTATAAATCCCCATATGTGTTCTATTATAAATTTTAATTTTTGGTGATCATATTTTTGGTATGAAATGATCATGTATTGTTTTTTCATACCATTTGATAAGGTTATGAAACCAATTTTATTCTAATGTGTTATTTATGATAAGATAATTGATTTGATTTTATCTAGAAATCATATGTATGGATTATGATTGGTGGTTTCATATATCATCCTCCAATTATTTGGGTAATGATTTGCATTGCATGAGATAAGGATGTTAATTGTCGAATTATTCTTAGTGCAACATGAAGCATGAACATTTTCTTAGTTCACAATATGAAGCATGATTTTTTTCAACATAAAGCATGACTATTTTTTGTTCACAATATGATGAATGAATAGTGTTTTGTTTAAAATATGAAGAATGAGAATTTTGTATTTTGATAACATGAAACATGGGAATTTTTTTTACAAGATATCAAAGGCTGTCATTTTTTATTCACAAAATAAATCATAGGATTTATTTTTCAAAATGAATTGTTTAAAACAAATTCACAACATGATGCATGGAAATTTTTTTTTCACAATGTTATAACTTCCCCATGCTTATTGTTGTTCTAACGTTAATTATTATGATATTATTCAAGGTCATGTTACATTTCAAAGACATGTTCCTACAGTTATACTCCATTGAACTTGTTTACCATATTATAATTTCACAAATATTGGTCATGTTATTTTATTAATTGATATTTCAGGTCCATATTACATGAAATGTTGAAAAATATTATTTTCCTTGTTTTTTTAATATGATATTCCTATCATTCTCATATTTTCTTATATTCATATGATATAACCATTGATAACATAATGATAATTATTCCCCGATGAAGAGTTTTATATCACCCCTTTTATATGTTTTCTCTACCTATGTTATACAGATTAGAATATCCTAATAGTTGTTTAGAAGTGGATCCAGTGAGGTTTGAATATGGAGAATGTTTCATAAGTATCGTAAAATAATTTTCATATGTAACTTATCTAAAAATCACTAAACCTATCATTATTGGTATATTGATATGATTTATGAGTTTTAATGTTTATCCTATGGTAATTTTTTCAAATAATTATATTTTTATGTCACTTTATATCAAAGATAGTGTTTCAAAAGGTATTTTAAACACTAGATCTAAGATTACGTGTCTAAGAAGGCATAATCAATATGATTATTTGAACACTATTTGTTGATCCTCATGATAACATGGAAATAATTTTCATGGTGAAATGGAAAGTAGAGTAATGATTATAATTAAAATCATTTAATTTAGTATATTGTCCCATATAAGTTAAAAATGAACATTCAAGAAAACATCCTATAAATCCCAGAAAAAATCTCATAAGCATGATGAATATGTCTCATAGAACATTTGACACATAATATTACATCCTTTTAATATAACATCCCATATTTTTGTTTGACTATTTTTATCCTTCATGTGTATTATTTCATCATTTCAAATTTTAATTAATATTCAATGTTTTTTTAAAAAATAAAAATAAATAGGTATGTTTCATGATTAATTTAAATTTTCAATTTAAAACATTGATAATGATTATAGAACAAAATAAATATTCATTATATGTATTTAAATTTTTATATTTTAACCATTAAAATTGCAATGATTAAAAGTATAAAATTAAATAAATATATTAAAAATTATATTTAATGTTTTTGTTAAATTAATATAAACTATTATCTTATGATGTTTGAGAGGAGTATTAAAGTTGTCATTTATGAATGCCAAGACTATTAGATCAATTAATTTGATCTTAATTTGGTAAGAGAATTAAATAAAGGATAAATAATTCTTTCGGAGTATATTTTTACTTGAGATAGGAGGGCATACAACATTGGGGACATCATTGAGGATGTTATGGATAGGTTGTAAACCTCAATTGAATGTAGTTTATAAAGGGTGAATGATTCCAAAACACTATTTTTTTGAAATGTTTCTATTTAGTATTACGCAGTTTGATATTCTATTTAGATAGGGTTCCCACTATCCCTTAAATGTTATATCAGAAATGAAATTTTTATATTTTTATCTAAACTTGAAACGATTATCTATAAAAGAGACATGTAATCTAATAAATAAGATAAATATTTTCTATAATGTTATGAATATAAAATGAATGAAATATTTTTACCCGTAGGATAAATATAAAATCTATAGAATGTAAACATTTATTACTAATGACAAAATAAAAGTTTTATATGAGAATATTATTTTTAGTATAATTGTTAAATATATTTATCTTTAAAAAATTGTGATGTATATAGTTCCCAAATGAAAAATCAATGCTATTTTTTATAAAATAATCATTATAAATTACATTTATTATTTATATACAGATAGATATTTTAAAAAATATATTTTATTTTTTAAATATTATGTTTATATATATAAAAAATAAATTCCATTTTATAGAATAATAATGAAATGACAAAAAATGCACTATTAACACTTGTAGAAAAAAAATTCCAAATAAATTAATTTTCATAAATTATAAATTTTTATGTTCAATATTAATTTCTTATATTTAGATTTTTTTATATTATAAAATAGATTTAAACTTTTGATTCATTGCATCAAAATTATCATTATGTGAAAAAAAGATAATTTGAATTTTATTTGAAAGGTTAAAACACTATTATTATGTATACCATATGTTTTATTACATCAGTATGATGTATAATATACAAGAAAATTTATATAAAAATAAAAATATCAATTTTATTTTATATATAAAATAAAATATTTAATACTTAAATATATTTATAATTTTTTTAATTAATTATCATATATTAAATTATATTTTACTTATAGAAAAAAAGATTTATTCTTTACATTCAATAAAAATAATTCAATGATTTCATTGGGTAATTACTATATTTATTTCAATATAAAACGTATTTTTTTAATTAAACACATCTAATACTCCTCAAAATTAGTATTATTTATAGGCATGAGATAGAATAATATATTATTTAGTTTTTTATTCAGTGACTCCCATCGCCTTTTACTATAAAATCACCCCTTCTCCACCCATTTTACATCACTTATTAATCATATTATATTAATAATATTAGGGAAAAAATACTATCTAAACACTAATATACATATTTTTGAGGCCCTCTTCTATTTGAAAACCGCTTAGTAAAAGGATTAAGACTTACACTAAAATAGGCATCTCAAAGAGGGATGTATGGGTTTCAAAACCCATGTCTTCATTTCTACTCTCCATATAAACCATATATATCATATGTAATATTTAATGTAACATTAAAATATTTTTATTATCATATCATAATGTATATAATAAAATAATTTATTTTTTATTTATAGTTTCTTTTTAATCCTCGTAAATGCATTAATCACCTATGTTAGTATTATATATACTATATAATTGATGTTTTTTAATTATATCTTATAACATTCATAGATTAATTGAAAATTTATTCTATTCAAAAATTATAAAATAAAAATAAATTTATAACACGTTTATGATTTTAAAATGATAAAATCAATATGATAATTATAATATCAAATGTAAAATATCACAGTGTTTTTATCTTCCAAAAACTAACATACTGTGAAATGTGTAACATCTCAAACATCTATGAGGTACATTTTTTAAAAATGTTTTAAAATTACTTTAAACTAGTTAATGGATAGAATCCCAGAAGTAGAGATGGTCTTTTTAGTGACTCAGTGTTTTGGTACATGAAATTGGGGAAAATAGGCCATGACCTTCATGGTGCACGATTTGTGCACGATTAGAACTAACTATTCGCCATAACTATATGTCTAGGTGGAGGATGGTGCATGGTTTAATCCCCGTGTGATTGGTACCCAATAAACCAGGTGGATTTTCCCCTTTTATAGAGGAATACCCACAACTAATTTAAAATTTATCATACCATGTGGGTGGATAGGAAAACAAATTGTAGTCTATTTTCTAATTGAATGGAGGGAATTATACAATAGGTGCAAGGTTTGGAAATTTGGGAGGCCAAAACATAAAACTCTTAAAAATATGGAAATTAATAATTTTTCCTCCCAATTTATATTTATTTTCACCCATCCCATCTCCCAATTTCATCTCGAACAACATGGGTTACTTTCCAAATCCTCCTAAGATATATAAGGTTAGTTCTCCCTCGATACTTAGGTTCTTGGAGTGTAATTTGTTTTGAATCCATGTTTCTAGTAATTCATCAACTCTATTACATTCTATTTTATTGGAGAATAATTGTGGGTTGTTCTTTCTTCATATAAGGATATAAACCCCTTTTTTTTGGGAACAAAAATTCCTTAATGTTTATTGAAATTCCTCAAAATAAATATTTATCAATAATGAAAAAAATCCCAACAATAATAAGTTGTGTAATTTCATATATTAAGATAAACCGAAAACATAAGCACATCGACACATCTAAACTAGGCCTATAATAAATCTAAGTATAATTCCACACATACCAAAATAAATTGGTATTTATGGTTAAGGAGAATATAACAAAAACATTAGATGATACATCAATGACACAAAAACAATTGAACATTCACTCATATTTATGTGTAATTAAAGCATCCTCAATTTCATTCTCTATTAAAATTTAATCAACGGAAAAGATATCAAATGTTTACATCCCTTATGAAATATATTGACCTATATTATAATTGGGATGGGCATAATATATTGATTAGTTATCCTACCCACATCTTGTTAAAACTTTTTAAAAAATACAACTTATTTCTAGTTAAAATAATTCTAGAATGTACTAAAAAAATATTAGACCGGTTATTTCCACTGATAAATCTAGAATGAAAAATCCTTTTATTTTATAGAAATTCCCCAAAATTAACAGTAATCAATAATGATAAAAAAATAATTTCATTAATAAAATATATAATGATAAATTGTACAAGTAAGACCATTGAAACATCTTACTAAGAAAAAAAATCTATGAAGAATTACACACATATATAATAGTAATAATCGAAGGTTAAGGTGAATAGATCATATAAATTAGATCATATATGAATGAAAAAAATTAAATAGACCACATCCACACATCACTATGAGAATGTGAAGCACCCCACAACATTCCATTTTTCAATCTGAACCAATGTAATGATATCAAATAGACAAATAACTTATAAAATAGCTTGGCCCATAATATAACAGTAAAGATTATAAAATGCCCATTAGGTTTCCTGGCCACATCCAGTTCACACATGTTAAAAATAATATGATTTCATGCTAGTTTAAAATATATATAAAAAGTATTTATTTATATTATTTTTTAAAATAAATGTCATAAAACAAATATAAAACCTTTAAATAAAATCCATAATTTAATCCTTTATATAGTTGAATTGCATTTAAGAAAGAAAAAAATTTAAATTCATAAATATTTTGAAAACATCTAATCATGGTAGATGGTGTATTTAAAAATTTCAAAGTATATAAATCATGGGAATTAAAGAGACCTATGACAAACATACATAAATAAAAAATTGATTCCATGTTTTAGATAATACATATCACAAATCTTCTCACAATATATGGACCAAAATATTTAGTTTCTTGGAGACTAGGTATATAAACAATATAATTGTTAAAATTTCTCTATAATCATCCTCATATATACCCTATTTTATACATTTTATATGATATGATCATATTTATAACATAGGGAATGGAGACATAAGAAATGGGTGACCTTGAATTCTCATTAAAGAAGAATTAATGACTAGTCATATCAATTAGATCACAATCATGGGGGAAAATAATCAAGGTATAATTATTATATAAACAGATCAAAATATTATGGGTGAAAATAAAAAATCATGATTGATAATCAAATATCATGGAATTGAAATATAACAAAAAATAAAGATCATAAAAATGAAGAATTATAAACATATAATGTAAATAATAAAACTTTAAATCATTATATTAAAAAATAATAAAATATTTATAATAGTTAATATACTATACACTTGGCAAATCGTGGAAATAAGGAAAATTTTGGAGTTGCGACATAAATATAAGAATACAAAATAATACGAACAAATAGTACCACAAAATATTCAATCCCAAACTTGTAAAAAAATATTCCCACATATTATTATCAATAAGAGCATGTGAAAAAACATTCCAAATATCATTCACAAAAAATAATTGTAAAAAATATTCATGCATCTCATTCACATAGAAAACATGTGTTCAAATCTTCATGCATCACATTTATGAGAAAACTAGTGAACAAATAATCATATATCTATTTTATAAAACATATCATCAGATAATTTTATATAATAAAGTAACTAATTAATTTTGTTTTATATAGACCCCACCCATCAACATCCATACATTTTAATTCCATGTAAAATCAATCAATAATTGTATCATAATTAACATGTGGAATAATAATTGGTTTCTTAAATCTGTAAAAAAATATCATAATATAAACTTATGAAATAATAGGATATCAATAATTTTATTTTCAGAAATAATTCACTTCATAATAACATATATATGGTGATAAAATCATCACAACATGATAGATATACCTTAGAGGGTATGTAGAAGTGGAAATACAAAATATTTGTCAAATACTTTTAAAACATTGATGTACATATGACTTGAAATGAAAATTTATGTGAATGGAAAAAGAATACTTTTTGAAACATATTTATAAATAGAAATAATTAAAAAACATTGAAAATAAATAATGGTTATATTGGAGTGTAAAAATACTATTTTAAAATGGAGGAAATCCCTTTTTATATTTTGTAAAATGTATGTTAGAAAACTGTCATCGTAAAAATTGTAATAAACTTTAACTGTGAAAAAGTATAATAGAATTATGTGATTCACATAAAATAATCCATACTAAATTTTATAAAAATATGGGATAACATTGGGGTGTAAATAAATTATATTCATGAAAGAAAAATACATTAAATGAAATTGAAATTATTCTTCAAAAAAATTTATTTTTATGAAACAATGGATTCATCATTGAAGAATACTTCTATATAAACATGATTTTAAGATAAATATGATCAAAAGAGAAAATAACATCATTATCATTTAGGATAATTAAATCATGAATGATTTAAATAAAATTTATGTCCTTATGAGTCATGATTAATATTTGAGTCATGAAATCCCCTTAGCAAATGGAAATATTATATGGAAATTCAAGGAGTGAATTCAACATCAATATACCTGCAAAAAAGGATTATGTTAATGGATTAATTAGTGATAAAGATAGTATCTAAAAAATATGGAATCGTTAGTATTCTAATGGATTTATTATGGACACATGTAATCAAAATAACATG
This sequence comes from Viscum album, assembly GCA_963277665.1. NCBI lineage: Eukaryota > Viridiplantae > Streptophyta > Magnoliopsida > Santalales > Viscaceae > Viscum > Viscum album. The sequence continues at coordinate 141,914 of CAUJRU010000341.1, forward strand.
GATATCAGAAGTCTTATAACAATTAATGATCTTGAATTGAAAAGAGGAGGGGAATAATCATAGAGAAATTTTGACTAAATGATGGCTATAAAAAAGGGAAAATGAAACGATATTGACGTTAGATAAGGTTATTTTATCATTAATATGAAAATTATTTTATAGAAAGGAATTTTTTATGAACATACTTTGAATTAGCACATGGAATTCAATAGGGATTATCACAAAAGAAGTACTTGAATAAAAAAGAGGATGTGGGGAACACTTGCATTTCAATGTAGATTCTTAAAGACTTGGAGGACTCATTAGATTCTTATAAACTCATTGGTAGGTATTTAGAATGTTATATTAAATATAACTTCATGATAAATTCCTCTACTGTGTAGAGGGATGGAAATTTTTTTTCGAGTGAGCTCTTTTAATCGGTGAAAAAGAGGGGATTTTTAATCCAAACATGAGTTAAGTAAGGGGTAAGAATAAAATAACATAGGTGTAAGGTGGGTTATATACGTTTTACTAATTAGATGGGGAAATTTTTTGTGAGAAATGTGGTTATGAAATTTATGCCTAGAAATGTATTATCGATGGCTTAAGTTCCATTATCTATATCAAATTCAATAAAAATCTGACTGGCTAAAAATTATTTTTTGTTAATAAAGACACTTTTTTGGTAATAGTGAGAAACCATAAGTATCAAAAAGCACCAAACAACAACAAACTTAAGGTCAGAGACAACCTCATCCAAGAATAAAGAGCGACCACTAACTCCAAAGAAGGACCACTTGGCGATCCCATGTGAGCATGGTCCCTCCCAATGGCAAGCCATCCCTGTGTATCCGCCACATCCCAAATATCTTGCAGAGGAAGAAGCAGCATGCTCTAGCCCATCTGAGACGAACTAACCCTTCAACATTATCACACAACATGATTGGTAACTCCACAAAGCATAAGTTAGGAAATAAGTAAAATAGAGTCATTGAAAATCAGTTGGATTCTACCAGAGTCAGCATCTCTAAACAGCCTCCAGGATAAATTAGATATCTGGAGAAGAGGATCCCCCCTTATCATGTCTTCAAAGGAAGAAGTCAGTTTATTCTAGATCTATATATACTCTTAAAGTCTGATCAACCCCTTATTGAAGCCTCCAACCAGGATCATGTCCTGTTTATCAACCCAAATATATTGTTTCTCATTAAGCACCACTGTAAGATTCCTATCCATCATCTTGGATGCATCCTCTTCTAAGGCATTGAGGAATAACACCTTCTCTAGCACCACATCACCCGAACTTAGAACCAAATCCAAGGAAGGACCAAGCTGTCCAGGAGACTTTAGACTGATCTCCTTGTCCATCTTCTCAACCAAAAGTTTCTTTGTAGACCGGGTCATCATAAGAGTAGGTAAGGAGGAGTAATCCTTTCTACCCCTCCTCCCCCTCGTCCTCATGATACCCCTTGAACCGGATTCTACTTCTGAGAAACTTCTACAGACCACGTTGCGTTCAGATTACCCTCCACCATCTTCACGCTCTTCCTCATCTTGGGAAGCTGATTCAGTTCTGGGATCCTCATCGGCCAGCCACTCGTACATGTTTCTCAAGACTACTGGATTCCGGGCAGGAAAAATAACCTCTGGTTGAAAGGCAAACCCCGACCCCCCTGCATCTCCAAGGCTGGTCTGGGCCTTCACCTCTAAAACATTCCCTATCATTCCACTAGTGGAGGTACCCAGAACAGGCCCTACCCCACTGGTCCCTTCATTCCCCAAGACACAATCTTCCCCAACTCCCGATCCCTCCAGAAAAACAGGTTGATCAAAACCTCTACCCATATATTGGGGCTGGGGATTCTGATCCTCTCAGCCCCTGACCGGAACACATATGGCCTCAATTCTGGTAGTCTCACCTGTCAGCAGGGAGGGACGCTCCAAAGCCCCAACCGCAAGACCCCTACCCTCATTCCCCATGCTGCTAAATGCTTGAGAAACACCCAAATCCTTCTTGGGACCTTCTACAACCGTCTCCACCTGAGGTTCTGAAACTTTCAACGTCTCCATCAACACTGTACCTGCAGTCCCGCCCTCCCCGAGTTAGTATAAACCATTGCCGACTCATTAGAAGTACTGGGACACTCCACCCAAGGTTGACAAGGATTCCCCTGGTCCTTGACACCCAAAAGTGCTTCAATATGTTCACTGGTATCCGAAGGCACCTCTTGTGACCTTAGTGTGTGTGCAACAGGATCAGAGCCACTGCCAGGACCAGCTCCAATGCCCTCACCCTGACCTGATTCATCCTTGCTCACCGAAGAAGTGCCAGCCACAACCTCCGAAGTCCTTTTGCGGCACTCATCAACATGGTGGCCCTGTCTATGGAAGAAGTCACAGAACAAGGACCATGATTCATAGAAGATGCTTTGCACATACCTATATTTCACTTCGATCACAACCCATACCTTTTCAGGTGGAGGTTGAGATAACTCCATTTCAAAACATATTCACGCAACAATTGGGTGCACCATGGAATCGGTCTTCCAATCCGCATAGAGGAAACGACCTATAGAATTACCTATTGATCAGAGGAGTGCTGGATTCTGAAAGGGAAGTGGTAGCCCCTGAATTTGAATCCAGATTGCCGACGATGAAGAGTCACAATTCATGTTCAAATCAAATGTCCATCGATGTTAAAAGAAAGTAAAACCTCTCACGGATCAGCTTGTACGAGACCAGGCTAGTGCCAGGTCATCTTCATCCACGAGAAAAACAAGAATTTGAGGCGTTCCATGGAGTCCGACAATCGCACAACGACATAAACCTCCTTCCTGATTCACTTACCTGTCGAACATCTCAACTGGTGGTCTACGACGAGTGAACGTTGCGACCAGGGACGTTAAAAGAAGTGACGAAGCTTCAGAAAACTCTTTGGATGAAACCGGGACAACTGGATGTCCGTTGCAGATTCCAGGTACCCTTGGAGAGACGTCGATGCTATGTAGGAGAGGGCTTCTCTTGGGTAAAACATCCTGAGAAGGAAGATGATGCAATAATTTTTAAAATATGACGCAATAACTTTTAAGTGTTCTTGATCTTATTTGAAATTTATTGAAAAATATATTTGAGTTAATTTATTTATATATATAAATTATATTATTTAGTTAATTAAAAATATAACTACTGGATTAAAAAATATAGACACAATTTTTAGAATATGTTATTTCCGTTAAAAATAACTATTTTACCATAGTTACAAATTTTTACCTAATGTAGCTTCATATATATATATATATATATATATCTATTTAATTGTAAATTGTTTCTTATTAGATAAATAGGGAATCTTTTTTATATATTATAAATCCATTTATATATATTCGATTCCTATATTTTATAAATATAAATTTAATATAATAAATGCAAAATGTTTTAAAACATTTTTTTAGAAACCAATGTTCTAAATAATAAAATATATGATTGTAAAATATAAAAAATAATTTATAATTTATAATTTCAACTATAATGTTTTATAAAAACTATTTTATAATTTTATAAATCAAACTTGTACACTTATAATGCTTTAAAATATGAAAGTATAGTGAAAATGGTATATTTCACTATTAATAATGAAATAAAACGTTTCTAAAAAATCAAAAATATTCAAATTAAGTTTATATTATTAGGAATAAACCAAAAATTATATTCATTTTTTGAAACTATATTTTTAAAATTTTATAAGTTTCTATTTAAATAGAATTCCAAAATAGAGTGGAAATTGTTTATATTGGATAATATCTATTTAAACGTCAACTATTCTATATTATTATTTCTAAAAAATTAATAATTAACTTATTGGATATATATAATTCATATAATAAATCCAATTTATTAATATTTAATCATAATATACAAAGTTTCTCGATATAAAATTACAATAAAAAACAATTTTTAAGGAAAAACTTGTTTTCTTAGTATTTTTTCCAAACTGACTAAATTAAAAAATAATTAAACGTATAATTTATTTTAATTATAAAAATATTATATATTTTGGTTACTTGTATTTATCAATAATAATTCCAAGTAAATGTATTAACGATAATATTTATTATAAATATTTTATTGAAATATTTTTCAGGTTTACTTCAGTGTTGTGTGTGGATAAAGCTATCGAACATAATATTTATTTATAGAAAATAAACAATTAAATATTATTTCATTATATTAACGTAACTTAAATAATTATCCTCATTTTATATTTTAATTAACTCTTTCTAAAAAAGATATATACAAGGGTGTCTAGAAGATAGATATATCTTCAATGTGGTATGAAATCTGAGTGTGGCTATGAAACTCATTTATTCCTTCCATAGAGGCATATCCAAATATTATGTTCATTTTCAACTATTTCTTCTAATCACCTTTCATGATTAATTTCTCAAGAGAGTTCATAGTAAACCATTATATCATAGATGATCATATACTAGTTTGAGATATGAAATGTTATTTTCATATTTATGAAATTCATATTGAGTCTACGTGGGAATAACCTATAATTTCTAAAAATCACTTTATGTTCATATAAATATATAATTAAATGAATCAAATTACCAAAAAAATAAACATAGGAGTAAATATTCCTACAAATAGAAGTTTATGTTGATGCTAAAATCATTAGGTTAGTGATTTAATTCTCTTTGAAAACTTACTGGATAAATTATAATGGATATAATATAGTAAAATCACAAATCTATATTGAATGTTAAATGTTCCCTAATTTTTAAGATCTACATTACTCGTCATTTCCCAACCATTAACTTTTTCAATGGTCATGGTGGTTAAAGAATCCCATTATCCTTATCATCATTTAGTTTTGGTAATTGAAGGGGATAATTCCAAATCACCTAGTATCTAAGGTGTTTTATATTCTTTTACTCTATTATAATAATTGGATTTGTCACCATATGTTGATAATTTTGATCATGTTATCCAATCCATCCATACATGGATCAATATTTTGTTCAATTTAGGCATTCCCTTTAGTGATTCTACCAACATTTTTTACATGTAAAAAGTTGAGCCTTCATTCGTGTATCATCATTTAATTTTATGATTATAAAAGAATTAATCCTTCACTTCATTTATGAGTCTATTAGTTTTTATGGTATTGGTTTTTTTCCATGAATAATCTTATTTGGAATAATATAACTATAATATCATCAACATAATGTTTATCCCATTCAGTTTCCCATTAGGAATATCATTCCATTATTCATCAAATCCATTATTAAATTTTATTCTCATTTATTCAATAATTTATAAAACTAAAACCCTTTATCAAGAGTAAAATAGGTTTTCAACATAAGTTAATTATAGAAAACTCATCTAAAAGATGTGTGACTCCCTTAAACCATCACAATATAATTTTAGATCAACCTAAATCAATCTTGGTTCAATATAGGTTTATTTAGGATGGGTTCTCTCATATTCCATAATCAAATTCCTTAACATAATAAATCGTTCATAATGGATTATAATGATAATGAGATTAACTAAAGCATATCCCTCAAGTGTGTGTAACTAGGTTTCCATTCTTAGGCTCTCTCATCATGCATCAGGGTTATGATTGGTTAAATGTCCAACAAACCATTTTCCTAGTTATTAAACCAATGTGAAATTTTCCTATATCCACATCCCTTTAAATTATATATATAGGGTTGTTTTTTCGGAAAACCACTGAATCAATACTTTACCAATTTTTTAAGATATCAGCATTTACTTACACTCATCTCTATGATTTTAAATAAGGTTCTCCAAAACATACAACAATGGTAACTGAACTAATCTCATGAAACAATTAAACTATCAATAAATACCTACAATATTAAACCAAGCCAAACATATATAAATAATGATTTTATTCCATGTTTTGTATAATATATCTCACAAAAAGTCACCTACATGTTGACTGAGAGGTTTGGTGTCCTAGAAAATAATTATATAAATATATTACATGTTAGTATTTACCTATAATCATTCCCATATTGAAAATCTTCTAGAAATCAGTTATGATAAAATCATCATCCTAACTTTGGGAAATGAATCCTAAGGAGTGAGATCAAATTCTAAATAATAGAAACGTATCCACAACTCATACCCATTATATCATAAACATGGTGGAAGATATGAGAAAGGGATAATTTCAGATAAAATGATCACAATATTATATATAACCATCATAAAACATGATTGAGCCTTACATATTGCTGAACAAAAATATACGACCACCAAATGATAATAAATTTCATGTATTAAAAGGGTAAAATAAAAATAAAATAACATAAAATTATTTCAAAAGAAGGTGAAAAATATTCGGAATATGTAGTGAAACAAATAGTTGGGAAATATTGTAAATAATGAACATTTTAGGGAAGTCTCACAAACATAATCATTGAAAATATTATGAAAAATATTCATTCCTCATGGTCACAAAAAAATAAGTGGAAAAAAATTCCTATATCTCATTCACACATAAAACCTGTGAACAGATCTACCAATATACCATGAACATTAAATTTTTATGAACAATGTTCCCCACATCTCATTCAAACAAAAAATATGTGAACAAAGCTTCCACATCTCATTCACACAACGAACATGTGATCAGATCTTCAAAAATATTATTCACGCAACATTTCATCATGATATTTGATAAGAAACATTAAATTTATCAACTGATGGGTGATATATAACCCACCTATATTTATCCTTATTGGTCATAGTGATTATATTATGAGGGGGATGATTGAGTACCCAATAAAAATTTCTATCTAAAATGGATTATTTTGAAATACCCCATATATTAAAATAAATAGCCCAGTTTATCAAAATTTTTAGTATTATATAGATCATAATCTTTATAGACATTTCTCTAAAGATTTACTAGGTCTTGGATTATATATATAATATATTATTAAATACATTGAGATTAGTTAACTCGATTAAAATAGTATATTAATAGAAATAATGATAAACTATAAAAGTTTTAATATTTTATTTATAGTGATAATATCTTTCTATTTTGAACTAAAAATAAAGTAAATGAAAATTAAACCTTGTAGTGGAAAGAATGAGTAAAAGAGGTTAAATATCAAGTGGATACTTAGTCTCCTCCACCCAGTGATCACCCACCACTATGAAGTTTGTATAAAATAAACAAATTCACCCACTACATGTATTGGGTTTTACAATAGATAAAAAAATTCTAGGTCACACATGACCTCTTCCATAGTTATTCTTAAAAGATCAAGTAAATCTGCAACACAAGGACCTCTACCACTCTTACCTTTGGGAGAAACACATGTTAATATATGATGAGAAGATGTCATGTATCATTTAGTTTAGCATCTGAGATAGTTTTTGTGTTATAAAAAATAGTATTAACACACATGCCTAATGAAAATAATAAATTAAAATAGAATAGATAAGTCTATAATATTAGAGTTAAGATATTTTTGGACTGATGAAATCCCTCTTGTGAATCTTGAGTTGATTCGAAAGAGAATCTATAGTGGAGATGTTTTGAAAACATTAGATAAAATAGATTTTCATTGCCTCTTGTTACTTGACTGAAGGTAGTCACTAGATTTGATGGTTTAATTAATATTCTTAGTTAAATGATTGCATTGGGTTCAACTCTATGTATGTTAAGGGAGTGATTGATCTTTTATCTTTCCATTAATTGAATTCATTCACTATCTCATATCATACATATTCCTCTTTATATAATTATATTTTTATGATAATCTATACAAGGGATTATGTTTTACCTTACTGGTAGTAGCAAGGTGAATATCATACCTCGTACTTCATGGTTTGATACCCTCCTCAATAATTTCTGTCAAAAATTAAAGAGATAATCATTAAAATAGTAAATATAAGTAAATTAAATAAACAAAGTCATTAGAATAACATAATTAAAAAATATATGTTGAGAGAATAGTGGTTGTTTCTTATACTGGTGGCGTCTCAAGGTCAGATGGTGTCTTGCTCTAGCGGTATGACACTAGGAGTATCTTAGTATGGCCCAAATTTCTACTGCACCAGTAGCATCTCAACTAGTAGTGTCTATTCATGTTTTATGAGGTCTAACGGTGTCTAGAACATAGCTTCATTATTAGGTTGGTCAAATTATATTAATGGGGCCTCATCTGTCATTATATCATATGTACCATCAGTTGAGTTCTGGTGGAATGACATTCGGATGGTGTGTTGACTTAAGATGCCTCATACTTTGTCAGTTTTCAAATAATCGATTTGACTTTATAACAGTGCAATGTCCTAGCAATGAGCCTTGTAACATGGTGTCTCAGGTTTTCTATTCCAACCATAATAGTTTCTTATACTTAAAAAATTATGTCACACTGTATAGAATACATATCCCTTAAAGATAAGCCAAAAACATATTCATAACATCAAAATCGTGATTTTTTTATCATTAAAACTATGTGTTCAACAATCCCCCACTTTTGGATGATCACTAATCATTCCATCGAAAAATATTATAAATGTCAAAACATGTCATCAACATTATTATAAATGGTCAAACAAGATATCCAAGGTAACATCAAAATATAAAACAAGACTTATCATTCACATTTTTTGTAGATTGCATCAATGAAAAAATTAAGGGAAAAGTTTGTATTAAAAGTAATTATCATGAATAGAATGATTATAAACATATAATGCAATATCAAAAAAATACAGAATTGTAATAAACCACAAATTCTATAATTTTTTCCATAATACCATAATAATTATACCCCTTTTGGGATTACAAAAAGTTAAAGTGTAGAAAATAAAATATATTAAATATGGTAAATTAGAGAGAAAGAAAAGGATGAAAGGTATTTAATAGAATGATAAAAATTTTATTACATCCCAAATTCTATAAATAAGATAGTCTAATCCAATAGAAAAAAGATTCAAGATTTAGTAGAGGGATTCATCTATTATTTTCCTTTATAATTGGCTTTCTCCTGGTCCTTATCCATGGCAGTACAATCATGTTAATGTAATATAGATGGAGCAATAGAAGAGAGTCCAACTATAGTCCAAGTATGATATTCCATGATAAAACTAGACAATTATTTATTAAATTATGAGTTAATAACATTGGTAATAGATGGAACTAATAAAAAAGGATCTTTATAGATCATGATCAAATCATGGTATGAGAGACAATTGAGGATTAATTATAACAACTACTTGGTAATCCATTGTGAGTCCACATACATGAAGAAATGGATTCATGATATTAATAAAATCCTTTTTGATTTTTCCACCTATTTCTATTTCACTAAAGAAATAATATTTATCTTCTATTAAATGGTTCAACACTGGGGTTATATATTTGAGTTGTCTAACTTGTTCTTTGAAAGCCTACCTCATATGAGGAATTTTCATATTCTCAACCATGAATTTGAAAATGGTATCCATTGCATTCTTGATTCAATTCCAAGAGAGATAGTACATAATGGATTTCGTTATGGTTTCTTATTCAGCATTATATAATGAAAAAAATCGTAAACATACAGACAACATGATCAAAATTTTATAAATTCTACTCGATGTCTTTTGGGGATGACTACAGACAATCCCTAAAGTAATGGATGAATAAACTCTAAAATCATCTCTAAAAATCGCCTTTAATTGATGAACATAAAACATTTGAAGAGTATGATCAATAAAAATAGAAGTATTGAAATATTTATCTTCAATAATGTTAATGATACCTTCAATAGTGGTAGTAAAGGGTGGATTTATGTCCTCAATCATAGCCATGAATAATCTTACTCAGTTGCAATTTTTTTATTCTCAATCACAATCCCATAAAATGTGATGCATCATCTTTGGATAGATATATTGAATAACAAACTCAAATATTTAACTTCTATCCTTTTAATACATGAAATACTCCTATGGATGTAAATTCATTTACTTTAAAGTAAAATTAGATATTAACTTCTTCCCAAAAAATAAAATTCACACTTAGTTACAACATAAACTGGAATAAAAATAGGTTATGTTGAAAGGCCAGGTAATGGAGTTATATAATAATAGAACATTTTAAAAATAACAATGAAATCTAGTTATCTATAAATTATTCCTTAGGATCTCCAACAATTTGAACTTCAAGTCAATCATGCATTGAATTAATTTTACTAAATTTATAGCATTCATCAAACATGGGATCAAAACATATCTTAGAAACATAACAGATACTGAAGAAGTGGTAGGAGGGACCACAATAGTGGGTACATGTACCATTATCTCAATATTTCAATGAAAATATGAATTCTATCCAGCTAAAAACTATATAATGTTTGTAGTGATTTCTTTTGACACTTCAACATCTGAGTTCTGTACAGCAGCACTATTTGAATTGACATCTAAATGTGTTCCCATAGTAGGAGAATATATCTTATGAATATCCAAAATCTCACCCATAGAGAGATTATAAACATCTACAACTTCTAATTGTGAATCATCAAATTCTTCAATATTTTTTTTCACTTGATTAACAATGTGTTTTTCAACAGTAGCTATCTCACTAAACTATTCCAACACCATAGAGATAGATATTGTTTGACTAGCTTCAATATAATTGGCCTTAGGATCATCAATAGCTATTGCGTTATGAAACGTATCATCATATGTAATTTCTCCCCCTCAACAACTACATCTTGATGCTATATAGGAATTTCTACAAAATCATTTTTATTCTTCCACATGCAAAAATTTGGTATGATTCTTCATCACATATATTCACATTTTCTTCTTCTTCTATTCGCTTCTCATTATCTTCCTCAACATCAGCATCAGTTGACTTGGAAATTTTTCTTTTCTCTTATCCAAATAACACACTCTCTTCTTCATCCCTTTTAATCAAAATTTCTTTTTTTAGGTGACCTTATGAGTGGACTAGGATATCAAAATGTAATGGTAGAAGCTTTCTAAGACAAATTAGGGTTAATCCCTATATCTAATGAAGTTTCCTTTTCTAATTTCTCAACATAAACTCATTCTATATCCTTATAAGAGTATTCTAGCACTTTATATGGGCCTAATACTAGATCCACAACATCCTTAGGTATGGATTAATGATTAATTAGATTATACTTACCATATAGATTCTTGGAATAACCAAATCACTATATTTTACAATGGTACCAAAAACTCATAATTCATGAACAAATAAAACCTGTGATTTAAAAATAACTACAATCTATAATAGACTTATCATCATCACGTACTAGGAACCTGACCATTAATATGGAATAAATGAACTTACAGTAGGTTAATGAGTTAGATATTGAGAATGAATTGATTGTCTTGCACATATAGACATTGAGATATCTATAAAAATTTATCTTTTATCCTTATTTAAACACAGATAGAAGATTGTAAACATGGTTCCTTAGTGTAGTGAAGTCACCCTTTATTAGGAAAATCAAATGCTTCATAAACATGATAAGAATCTTATATTCTATATACAACCTAGTGGCAACAATCCTTCTAGTTGTGTAATCTTCTGTTCTCCCAACAAGATAATCCTCATACATAATCAAATCACTAACTTTTTTAATTATAAAATGGTGGTCCACATAGAATATATCATGGGGTACACCTAAAAATTTAGCCAATCTACATAAATAAAAACCAATCACATGTCTTCTAATTCTACTTCTCATCCAATCAGAACCATATTGATTAAATGAAACATCATCATTCCTATAAAACTCATAGACCTTCATAGTGTATAATTCAGTTTTACTTAAAGAAAACCTCTCAATTCATCTCAGATGAAAATTTAATTTAAGTACCAACGACATAGTGGAAAACAACCATTTCAATTCAACTTCCTTTTTTGGCACAAAATATGTATTTCCAAAATATGGATTTAATGGATCTACTTGATTTACAATAATGGGTTCCTTCTTCTAATTTGTTTGAGATCTCAACATATAATGAAAATTATTAAAGTCATGCTTCATCTTTGGTATATAGATCAGTTTGGAATGTTTGGTCAAGGGTAAGAGAATATTTCAAAAATGGAAGGCAAAGGGGTTCACTAGGCTTGAGAAAGAGATATATAAGAGGGTATCACATGAGGAACATGATATATTGGAAATTGAAATTATTCAACTTTAAATCATTTATGATATTAGGTATTCTAAAATTGAAATAATTAATTAAATCAAAATTGAAATTTGAAGAAAAATTTGCATTAGCTTCACAAAAAATAACATAAACTGGGAAATAAACCAGTGGTTCAAAGCATCGAGAAATAGAAAATTTCAAAAATTCATAAGAGAAATAGTGAAACAAACTAATGGTATGATTATCCAATGTTATTACAAGTCACCAGTTTGACAATCCAACAACATTTAATCACATATTTATGTTAACCACAATAGAATGTCACAATAATGTTGACTCACCATAGTGGTTTGTCACCATAATTGTGTGTCACTATTGTGTCTTGTCAGCAATAATTAAACATATACACACGTTATTATTCCTAACTCATGTTTGATATAAATAATTATCTTATAATTGAATGTATTAGAAAAAATATCAAATAAATGATGTTCTGTGCCCATAAATTCAAGGGTGATATCTCTTTCTGGAAATTTATCACTCAAAAATTGATGTCATATATAAATGTGTTTTATCATATAAGGTTAAACATGATTATTATAAATGATAATAGAACTTGTGATTTCATAATTTATGGGGACATGTCTAATTTGTTATAAATAGTATGTTAGAGAGTGTTTCACTAAAAATATTTGTGCACAACAACTACTTGTAGTTGTGTACTCAACATCACTAGTATAAAATGAAAATGAAAATGTCTTTTTTACTATAAAATGAGACATAAAAATTTCATAAAATGTGACATTTTCTAGTGGTTATTTTTTATCTAACTTTAATCCACCAAAATCATCATCTAATCAACTTACTATTTAATATTCATATCATCTTGGGTAAAGAAATCCAAAACTTGTGGTATATATGATTTATTTGCAAATTATTTTAACAACAAATAATTGTGACTTTTTGGGGTATTCATGAAAAGAAGAAAATATTCACACACTAAACATAATATCTGATTGGGTATCACATATGTAGGGAAGACTTCTTATCATGCCTTTGTAACTTGTTTGATCAAATGGTTTCCCATAATCATCAAAATCCAATTTGTAGGTGGTCCCCATATGGGTATCACTACTTTTAGTGATATCCAAGTTAAAATCAATTAGAATATATTTTGTGTATTTACTATGATTTAAAATAATTCCATCTTAGGTTTTTAAAATTTACAATCCATGAATGACTTTTTGTTCAGGCATTAGACTCATTTCCTATTCATTTTGCATCATTTTTTGAAAAATAGTACATAAATAATTTCTTGATAATTTGAAAATAATATCATTAAAATATATTTTTACTGTGAATACATATTTTGAAAATTATTTTATAGAATATGTAGGATTATTTATTCATTTTTAAAATACTTTTGAACTTAAGAATTTTTTTAGTCTATCCTACAAATTTCTATGAGTTTGTTTTAAACAGTATATATCATTATTTAATATAAAAACATGATTTGTAAATTGAGGGATTCATTAACTTGGAGGTTTTTCTACAAAACATCCTCATCTATAAAACCTTTTATGAATTCCCATTTATAATTTATTTGATAAATCTTAAAATATTTATGTGAATTATAAGAACGAAATATTCATATGGATTCAAGTATTTCTATAGGTGGAAAGGTCTCTTCAAAGTTATTTCCATCTTCCTAACTGTATGTTCCGGTATCATGTCAAGCCTTGTTTTTGTAATATAGTTCCTCAGTCGTTAACTTTATTTCTAAACACCATTGTAGTACATATAGTCACAGTGTGATCTAGTTTATATACAATATCACAAACTTTTTTATATGAAATTGACTTAATTATTCATGTATTTGTATTACCCATAATTCAACATTAATAGATTCATTGATGTTATTTGGTTAAATATGAGACAAGAAATCTTGATGATCAACCTAATTTCTAACAAAAGTGATATTTTGACCTCCTCTATTAATATTAACAACAAAATAATCAAAAGGACGGTAAATAATAGTTGTAATATTTCTATAGAAGGAAGGACTTATCACTTCTGGATTTTCAGTTTTTAGTTTAGGATGTTCTGAAAATTAATCTGAATGGGTTTATTTTTATACTATTTGGAATGCAGAATCTAAGGGTTTGGAAGTCATGTTTTGAGAAAATAATTCATTCTCAATATTTTATAAGGAGGTATTAAGCTCATGTCAATTAGATCTTTAAAATTTTATAGGGGTGGATTCTTCCATGATTTAGGTATTATTATTATTAACTCTATAGGATTTTATATAAATTTAATAACCAAGGAAAACCCTTCATCAATTTTGGATGAAATGTTTTCCAAGCTATCCTCTGTGTTATATATAAAGACTTTCGAAACAAAAACTCTTCTATAATTAACTTTAGGATTCCTATTTTTTCAAAACTCATAAGGGGTTTTCATAAGGAAAGGTATGATTAAGACTATATTAATGATATAGTAGGATGTATTGATAGCATATACCCAAAAATATATTGGCAGGTCAGAATCATTCAACATGGCCTCAAATATCTTTTGTAAAGTTCTATTTTTTTATAAATACATTATATTGGGGCTGTCCTGGGATTAGAGATATTTTGAGTGTATTCACTTTGATAGAAAAAGTTTTCAAAAATAATTATTTTGAAACTCATGACCATGAGCATTTCTTAAGGATTTAATCCTAAGTCCACAATGATTTTCTATAGAATTAGAATACATGGAAAAGTAAGAATAGGCTTCACATTTGTGTGAAAGAAAATATACGCAAGTTTACCTAGAAAAATCATCTACATGGCCATAAACATAATGATTCCCATTAATATTTAAAATCCCAGTTGGTCTAAACCAATCCATGTGAACCAACTCAAATGTTTGATAAGCATAAACTTCTTTATTTAATTTAAAATAAACATTGTGTTGGATCCCTTTTTGATTGGGGTTATAGACAATATCAGTTATGAACTTGAGATTAGGTAGATTTATAACTAAACCATTCCTAATTAGAAACATATGTTACTTAATTTTACAATTTAATAGTCTTATATTCCCAATCCATGACTATTTGTGAAAGAAACATAATCATGAAGCATTTTGAGAATTCAGAGAATTTAAATATAAATTATAAACATTATCAATTTTTAAATAAACAGAAACTAAAAAATTTTAAGAATAAAACACATTAATATCATCATTATCAAATTTAATATAAAATATTTCATCACAAAACTGATAAATTATAATAATATTATATATTCAACCATCAATATATAAGACTTTAGATAATAGAACTGAATTTTTGTTACCAATCTAGCTGAGGTCTGTGATATTTCCTTTTTCATTATCACCAAAGGTGTCATGTTCAACATTAACCTTTATCAAGATAATTCAAAATAAAAAATATCATGTCATATGTCTTGAATTCCCACTTTCCATGTACCACAAACTTCTACGGGAGGTCTTCAAGAATTTCTCCTTCAAGACATGTTTTTAAAAAGAAATGATTTTGGTAGAAAAAACTATTTGGGTCTATAACTGTTAGTTATAAAAGCTTTGTGAACCCACATTTTTCCAATATGCTTCCTATAAATTTATCGAAAAATTTAGAAATTAAATTCTTGTGAGGATATTTTGAAAAATTAATGGTAGTAGAACATTCAGGTCTGGATTTTGGAACAAGGGTTCTATTAGATATCATTCATTATTCAGGTTCGTACCTTATTCCTATAGGATATTTGGAAGCATATGTTTTCCCAAAATATTGATTAGTGTATCTCTACCATTTTTAAATTTTTTAAGATCATTATTTTTTAAATCATTTGATAGTTTTAGTTCATTGTTTTCTTTGTGAATTTGGGAATTTTTATCTTTTTCTATAGGTAGTTTGGTTTTGTATTTAAAATCAGAGCATACTACCTTTTTCAACATTTATACTTATCGTTTAATTAATAATAGGTATCTTATACCTTATTACAATATTCAAATAATTCATCATTTGAAATATTATTTTCATCATGTTGTTTATTTTCAAAATTATCACACACATGCATAAGAAAAACACTATATGAAGTAGGTAAAGAAGATACCTCATTGAATTTAATCATAAAAAATATATTTTTTATGTCTAGTATATCATCATGTAATGAATATAAATAACATGAGATATCACTATATACATTCTAGGAGGATTTTAGGTCATTTTAATGTCTCTGGTTGTTTTCCTTATATTTCATTTTTTTCTTGAAATTTTTGAAACCAAATTTTATGTGAACTTTTTTTTACACAAATAGATGAAAGTTTCTTCATGGTTATCATACTATTTCCAATCATTCATTGAATTTAATTTTTTTCATACATTCCCTTATAATTTTATTTTCTGATGAAATTTTTCTTCTTATATAACATCATATATATTTTATCGAGGGGATTCATTTATTTATCACTATCTTAAGGTGATTCCCTATAACATAAACTAGAGCTTGTATCTTCTATTTCTCTTTTTTAATATTTTTTTCTAGGTGTATTAGTCATGAAAGATATAGAATTTCTGTTGAGGTCCTCATCTACTTCATTGATTACCTTTAATTTTTATTCTTACATCATAATCCTACCAATCATTTATTTTTTATGAAAAATTATTTAGTATCTTGATTCTATTATTATAGGTAATGTGCATCTCTATATTTCTAGTAGGAAGCTCAGTATCCTCATAATTAGATCCTTATCAAATACTATTTTTCCAAATGATCTAATTTTATTGAAAATCTCATTGAACCAAGGATACATGTCTGAAATGGGTTTATTAGGCATTATCTTATACTTATAATATTTAATAGTGTATGTATTAAGGTTCATTGCATTAACATTTAAAGTTCCCTCATGGGAGACAAATAAAGTGTCCCAAATTTCAAATGACGTTTTATAAGAACATATCCATTTAAATTCCACATCAATTAAATAAAAGAATAGGGTATTCATTTAATTATAATTATTATTGTAAGATAATTTTATATTATCATACCATGTTCTTCTTTGAGAATCAGGTATAACATATTCAACTAAGAATGTGGACAGAATTTCAAAACCCAAACTTTCAATAAGCATCTTCTGGTTAGTATTCCATTGGGAATAATTTTTACCATTGAAGAAGGTAGGTCTGTATGTATAGAAACCTTTATGATGAATATCTACATTAAAGAACTAAATTTATAAATGACAGAAATTTTATACAAATTAATGATACACTTAAATTATAGATAAAATGATATAAAAAACCATAACAATAAATAAATAAGTCATATGATACCAAATATTGGATGGAGTTAGTATCTTAAGATGGGGTTAATTAACTAATCAAGAAAAATTTTCTATCCCAAATGGATTATTCTGAAATCCCTAAATAATAAAAAAATGTTCATTTTGTTAAAATAAGTAGAATAATATATATATATTAATCTTTTAAAACATATCTCTAAAGATTGATTAAGTATCTGATGAATAATAAAAATTATTAGTAAATCCAATTAAATAATATTAATTGATTTATATACTATATGAAATCAAATTAAGATAAACTATACATATATATTTATTATTTTTCTATATAACATAATTTTTTTTAAAGTAGAAATAAAGTAAAACAAAATTAAATCACACATGTGAAAGACTGAATACAAGAGGTTCATTCTGAAGTCATCACATAGTTTTATACACATAGTTATCTCCCATCACCAAGTAGTTTATATAGTATAAAAAGTTTATTCACAAACTCGATCAGGTTTTACAACAATTAATGACTACCCTGGTCACACACGACCTCTTCCACAGTCATTCATGGGAGAAAAAATAAACAATCCACCCATGTACCACTAATACTCTTTTCCAAGTAAGAAAAAAGTATTGAATAATTATGAGTAGATATTGATTATCCTTCATCTTAGCACTAGAGATAGTGTGTGTGTGATAAAACAGGGTATGCACAAAAACTGCCTAAGAATATAATAAATAAAAATTGAATAGATCAATCAATAATTGTTGAGTTTTCAAATGTATGGTTTAATTAAATTAATATTGTGACTCGTAACATGATTCAGAAATAAATCTTGAGATGAGTTATTTTAAAAACATCACAAAAAATAAGGCGTCACAGAATCATGTTTGTTGATTGAAGGAAGTTTCCAGATGTGATGGTGCAGTTCAACTTCTCAGTTGAATATTTGTAACAGGTCCAGCTATATATATGTTCAAGAAGTTTTTGAGCTTTTAACTCACTATGATTTAACATAATCCATTATCTCCTCTCATATATCTACTTTGATATATATTTCTATATACACGTATCTATTTACAAGGTAGTGTGCTCCAACATTATCAGCAGTTGCAAGGAGAATATCCCTCCTCGTACAACATGGTCTAATGCTATCTTCAATTATTTCTATAGATCATTTAATAGATGATGATTAAAATTGTAAATTTGGTTAACTTGAATAAAAATATCCATTAGAATAATGTAACTAAAAATTTACGTTGATAAAAGAGTGGAAGTTTCATAAATTGGTGGTGTCTATATGTCGAAAAATGTCTCGCTCTGGTGGTATGACACTAGTAGTATGACATTAGAAGTATCTTAGACATCATATAATTTACACTATACTAGGGGTGTCTTAAGTTGCATTTTCTATATTAGTGGTACTATGTCTTGTGGTTTCTCATACATAGCTGAATGTATGTGTTTGTAGTATGTTATTGGTGACGCCTCATCTTGATGTCTATCAAACATAGTGAGATTTTTGTTTGGGAGGCATGGCATCCAAATGGTGTTTTTAATGACAGTGTCTCATAATTATTTAAACATTCATATCAGAGATACTTCATTTTAAGGATGTGATATCCTATCCCTGTGTCTTAGATAATTTTTCCTCAAGTTAGTTGTTCCAACCTCAATGGTGTCTCTCACTTCAACACTTTTTCAGCTGGATTAGAATATATGTCCAATATAGATAAATTTGAAACTTATTTATAATATCTGAATCAATATTTTGGTATCATTAAAACTAGGAGAAAAATATTCCATACATTTGAGTGCCATATAAAATAAATTATTCATTTTATAATTAATAACCCATAAAAAAGGAATGGGTTTCATAATACATTAAAAAACTACAAAACAATGTTCTTATGAATTCATAGGATATCAAAACTATCATTTTAAAATATCATAATAACATATACAGGGTGATCAAAATATCAATTCATAAAATATATATCTTGGAGGTTAAATAGAATTCAAAATACTAATGTTTTGGCAATTCCTTTTAAAAGATTAAAGTATAAATTACCATCAAAGAATAATTTTTTTGAATGGAAATAGAATACTTATCAAAACATTATTATAAATAGTTTCAAATAGATATCCCTAAAATAATGATTTCTTATCAAAATATATATGGAGTGAAGGATAAAAAAATTTATTTTGAGTGGATGGAAAACCCTTTTTGGTATTATAAAATACAATTGTTTGAGGAAAAACATCACAAATTAGTTTTAAAATATAATTTTGAAAAGTTTTAAATAGAATTTTGATAAGAATTGAAAATATTCTATATTATCTTTAAAAAAATTGAGGAGTAAATTTTAGGGAATTATTGTGTAAACAGGGAAAATGAAAATAAAATTAATGGGAATTATTCATAACAAAATTATATTATTTATGAAACAATGGATTGACCTAGGAAAAAGACATTATTATGAAACATGATTTCCCTAGAAAATAATATATAAATAAAAAATAACATTGTCACAGGGTTGGATAATTCATTATATAGATATTATAAAATAATTTCAGTGATTAGGACTCATGAAAAATATTTTAGTCAAGAATATACCATACAATATGAGAATGATACATCAAAAATCATGGATGATTTTTTGCATCATTATAACTATTAAGATTGCTTATGGAAATAGATTGGTGAGATTGAAGATTTTATCCCATAAATAGGGTTTTATTAAGAATTTAATGTATTTATTACAAACATATGGTATCATAATCACATTGAAATCATAATTCAAAAAAACGAGGAAGTTCGTCAATAAAAATGATGAGGGAGAGTTTCAAGGAGTTATTTCAGTTGCATGACATGTGTGTAAAAGGTACTATAAAATGAGATTAGTGTGAGATAAGGGTATTATATCATCAATAAGAATTATATTTTACAACAATGGATTGATTATAAACACCTGAAAGCATAATCAGATTAAATTCAAAATGAATTGACCTATAAAAAGTCAAAAATCAAAAGAAAGAGGTGGAGAAACATTACCTTTCTTAGAAACATATTAAATCTTCCAAGGACTCGATAGAACCTTAGGAACTAAATTGGAGTTAATTATATGGGTCTAGGTAGGGTAAATTCAAGATCATTACTTTTAGTTTTAGAGGTATGAAAGAATGGATATGATTGATCCACTTTTATTGGTGAAAAAAGGGGATTTTCATAAAAACTAATATTATGTATGGGATACGAATGGAATCACATGGGTGTTAGGTAGCTTCGGTGTGTTAGGTAAGTTAGGTGGAGAAATTATTGGTGAGACGTATGGGTATAACTTATATACCTGAAAAGTATTTCTATAAGTTTCATGTGACCTTTTAATTATTTATAATTTAAAATAATTCATTTAATCATTTGTAGCTTTAATAATTTTGACTAAAAATTAATCATGGTGATTTATTATTACTAAAAATATAAAATGAATTTTATACACAATTTAGATTTGATGAAGTCTAATTTGACTACCATTTAATCTAACTACCATTCGATGTTGGAAAAATTTAATTTCTAAATCATGATATATAATGTGTAGATAAAATAATTCTTAAAAGAGAGGGAATATTAATATCTAGTTGTAATTAATATTTTTTAACATTTATTTCCAATTAAATGTGTGTTAATTATATATATATACTGTATTATAGTAACCATTTAATATAAATCCAATTAATTTAAAAAAAAATAACATAATATTTAAGAAAAGTATAATTCCTTGATATATAACTCTTTTCCCATAGTAATAACATTTTGAAAAGGTAATTTAATCTTTATTCAAAAAAAAAAGTTTCCCGTATTAAATATTTTATACCCAATGATTCTAAATTTGATATCCATTTATTTTGATTTAGATCCTATTTGTTTTATAAATTAATTTCACTCCATAAAATGTACAATATGTGAAAACAATTATAAAATATTACTTGAGATTAAAAATATAAAATGGAGTTTTCTAAAACATAATAAATATTTTAAAAGATACATATTCAATTATAGAACTAATTTTTTTCCAGAAAGGGGATTCAAAAATTATCAATTCATAAAAATATACATAATATTTAATAAAATCTTCAATATTAGTAAAAAGGATATATTAAATATGTAACGCCCCGACCCCAACTACCCACAGTCGGTGCATTACTTCGTAACATTGGCATGATCACAAAAGATCAAGTCTCGAAAGACCGATTAGTTTAGTAGACTTGGAAACACTAGATACATTCATAAGTCTTTCATCACATCAAAAGTAAACAAACTACAATAACATGGTCTCCATAGTCCACACTCATATCCTCTTCTCACAATCCCTGCAGGTCATTCATAAAATACTTCTTCAAATCCTGGAAAATATTAAAACATTGAAAGGGGTGAGCTCAGATACTCAGTAAGGATAACAATATTGCAGAAGCTTTCATAAATAAACATAAAAATTTAAGGCAATGTATAACTAAAACAAAAGCCTTTTAAACTTGAACATCAACATAATATGGAAAAAGTAAAATGAGATAATGCCATTCACTTCTCCACATGGATATTCTATTGGTCGAATAATCACATGAAATATCAATAACCACATTCATAATGAGGGAATGTATAATGCCAGAGATTCTGAAAAATTTTGTCAAGGCCTCGGCCAAGACATCTAAAATGATTAAGGCCTCGGCCAAAACCATAAATCAAATTGGGAAAGGGCCTCGGCCAATTCCACATCTAGTTGTCTCATGAGACCGACCGATGCATCGAGGAGCTATAGCGGGCTCCACCCGTCACTTATTAAGTCCAATACATTCCTCATATGAACAGGTTTAAACACCTCATAAACCATAACAAAATCCTATCACATAAAACATGCATAAAGGAAACATAACATCTACACATTTCAATCACAAGATATAAATACAGCACATTGATATAATAAAAACTCTTTCAAAACCATTTTCAATACCAAAATAAAAGAAAGTTAAAACTTTGTATTTATTTTTCATTAAACAAAAATATGGCTTGTAGAGGAAGCCGAAACTCAAATAATGGTCACGACGACGGAGAAGTCGTTGTCGCCGAATACATACGACAAAAACATTCCCTTTTGTCGTTTAGTAAACGCTTCGTATAAAAAGATTCCTTTTGAATAAACGTAAAAGTCAAAGTGGTTTATACACCGTATAAAAGAAATTTGTGTATAAAACCAAATATGCCTCAATGGAAGGAGATTGAGACGAAGTCCTTACAAAGATCATTTTTAAAATAAAATAGATATATTATGTGAATTCACTATGGGTACACATAAAGAAAGTAAAAATACCAAATAAGACATAATAATATCATGACATAATTTGAAAGTAGGAGATTAACCCAAAGAATGGTAATTGGGTTAAGAAGTTCCCTTACCTTGTGTCCGACTTGACTCAACCGTTCTTTAACCTCCTGAATAATAAACTAGAGTTAATATATACCTTATTAAGAACCATTTTCAATTTCATTATCCTTTTTATATCACTTATTACAATGTTATGAACATTATGTAATTATTTAAGTTAATAACGGTCGTTTTGTCGATCTTTGGTAACTTGAGTCAACAATAAACTTCTTATAATTACAAGTTGTTCATGTGGTAGAATATCCATTATATCCAGAATTATATTCATGATTTATATGTCATATATATATTATATATCCAGTATATACATTCATTTATAATATTACGTAACATTTAGAGGTAAGAAATGAAATGCATCGTTCATGGAGACGGTAAGCAGTACGCACGCATGAACGCTACTTTCATTTCAATTTCATATTTAATGGAACTAAATCATAATTATATAAATGTATAATATAATTCCAATATAATATAGTGTATAATACCATTTACTCCATCCTTTATACATCCCACATATGGCATTAACGATTCAAATCACTTTGAGGGGGCGGTAGTCCGCACTTCCTAAAATGAAATTATCGCGTTTTACCCATAATTGAAATCATAAAGTATGCCATAAATGAGAAATACAGAAGCATAAGTAAAACATAAACATATTATATTTCATATATAAAAATAGTGAAATCTTAATGGCCACCTTTGAAGGTGTTATATGAGTGTTGAACAATCATCATTTCGTGAGGCAGAAATTCGCCATCCACAGAAACCATATGTTCTTTAACCATTAGATGTAGGTGTGTGTAAGTGTAGCTCGAATAATTCTTATAACAACATCCTAGTATATTGAGGATAATGGTGTTGTTACAAATGAAATGAATAAAAAGTGTTTAGGGGGTTGTAGAAGAAAAATAAAACAAAACAACATTAGAAAAGACATTACCTCAAAATCGGGTAACTATTTTTGATTTGAGCCAAAGGCTTCCTTGGGAAGATTTATGCCCAAAGTGAGGCTTTTAGGAGTAAGAGGGCGAATTTGGGAGAGTATTTGGTCAGAGTTTGGCCGAGCCAAATGGATTGAAAGTGTAAATGTGGTGGGAGAGGTGGGGGCCTTTTATAAGTGGAGAGGAGGGGCACTTTTGGAAAGATTGAAATGTTACATTATTTCACAATGCTTTTCGGATTCTAAAGGTCCCACACATATATAATTCGAGGCTAAGGTGATAAGGTTTCGAAATCCCCTCATCCGATAGGCTTTGGACATGTGTAAGCCTTGGATTTTGCATTATCTTCTCATTTTATTTAAATCGTTAAATAATGAGGTCATCGCTGCATCATAATGATGTCATAAATAATTTAATTTATTTAATGTCTAAAAATTATAAAAAAAATATTATGATGTAGGAAATCTTTTTATCTTTCTAATGAATATTTATAGTCAAAATTTGGACTTGTGTAACCCCACTTAAAAACTCTTTTAGTAAAATAACTCATGTTTGTGTCAATTTAATTTTAACATTAAATAAATATATATTAATGTCATTTTCCAACTAAAGTGGCTCCATGGGTCCCCAAGTTGACCCATGGGTTCTCTTGGTCGGCCATGACTCATCCAATAGGAGTAGGACAACTGTCATTCTCATCTCATATTATTAAAACAATATTTGTACCTTAAACTACACTAATTACCTCTAATCGCGATTAAGAACTTAAAAGTTACTATTCACCAAAAAATTATTTTAATCTCATTGAACCACATTTTACTTCTTAATGACAACCATGTATGTCGGATTTTTGAAAATCAAATCACAGAAGTGGTAATATTTCATTTAAACGAAAAATCAGTTATTTAACTACCACTTAGTGGTTTCACTATTCATCAAAAATTGAAGTTTTTCAGAATAAGGCCAAAATTTTACCCTAAGCTATAATTGATTTTCCGAATTCAAAAATGATGTATATTTTTCAAAATTACAAACATATAAGTTGTATTAATTAATTTCATAATTAATTCCCGTTGTTACAACAAATAGCGTGTTTTTAAGAAACAATTTATATCAAAAGATTGGCAATTGTTTATGTCCAATTTCAATGTTAAATTAATTCTAATGACCACCTTTGGATAAAATGGTAAAAATATATTCTAATTATACTTTAAAACCACTAAATATTATAATTTATCACTATAAATTATTTTGATTAAAAAAGTTGTTTTTAAGTATTTTTCACTATTCATAAAAATTTAGAAGTTCTCAGAAAAATACCAAAAATTCAACATAGGCTAATTTCAATATTCCGAATCCAAAAATGAAGTCCATTTTGAAATATAAAATTTCTATAATTTTAAAAATTGGTTATTACTATTCATAATGGCTACTTTGATTAGTCGCGGTGTTTTAGAACTCGAAGTTGCGTACAATGCAAGCTATTTCATTATTGAATGAGAAGCGTATCGTGGAAGCTCGGGGTGTTACATTCTCCCCTCCTTCAATAAATTGCGTCCTCACAATTTGAAATTTTTCTTTGAAAATAAAATTTTGAAAAGAGACAATACCTTTGAGGAAAACCCACATCGGAAATAAGGTTAATAAATATATAACATTAAAAGAAAGCAGGATAAGTACCAAGGTCACCCGATATAGCCCATTATAGGATTATATGAAAATAAGGATATGGAGGAGAAACAAACCATCAAGGTCTGATGGAGAGTATAGAAAACAGTATTAGGAGAAAGTTTAACCACAAGAAAATCACAATCCTGTGATTGGTTAAACGGTCATTGAATCCCAAGTTGGAAAAGTTAACCGACAACATTTTTGTTTTAAGTTACCTTTTATAATGTTGAGGAATTTATTTAGGAGATTTACTAAGAACGTAAGGGAATATACATACTTGTTATGTATACTTTCATTCGTTAATAAATTTTTACCACAAACCTAACTTTTACTCCAAATGTTAACGGAACTCAAAAATATTCTATTTATCCTAATTGTATAAGGTTCAAAATGTTAACACATACCGTTTAGATTAGTAAAACTATTTTGTAATAACCAGGGACTTCCTGTAGGCTAGTGGTAGGAAATAAAGGCTTGTCGCACTATGGTTGTGGGTTCGATTCCTGCAGCTTTGTCCGACGCGACGGGTTATTCCCCACCCTGCAGGTTGTCCTTTTCCTAAAACTATAGTATTATAATATTCAAAAAATAATCATCAGAAATTCTTTAACCTTAAACAATACTATCCATGGTTCAACTTAATCCATTCCAACCTTAATAGTTATCCCGAATACCTCCGTCCAGACTTTCTCTAAAAGGTCTCTAAATTCCAAAATCAATTGTAACATCAGATTCCCCAAACAAAGAAAAGTTTCTCTTATTGTCACATACTAAAAATATGATTACCTTAATCATATTAAAACCTTACTAAAATCAACAAGTACTGCAGTACAATCCATATATATATATCACATTATTCTTATAACCAGAATATAATCCTTGAGTCCAAAAGCACCAATACATTAATTATTCCGCTTCAACTGTAGTCACAGCATAAGATTGGCCTTGATCCCTTGGCCTTTTCTGAGGTAAGTTTCCTTGATGCTTAGGACATTCATTTGCATAATGCCCTGTTTCCCTACAATTGTAGCATTCAACTTTGATAGCCTCTTTCTTTCCCTTGCAATCACGAGCCTGGTGACTCTTTTCTCCACATTTATAACAAACTCCCATTCCTTTTAGGCAAGTACCAGGGTGATTCTTCCCACAATTATCACAAAATAGAAAATCCTTCTTTCCCTTTTCCCCTTTATCTGTCTCTTGTTCCACCGTTCTCTTCTTCTCTTGCTTTACTTTGTTGTCATAAGACTTAGAGAATTCCTTTTCTGTCTTGATAGCACACGAGACAATATCTTCGTATGATGAGAAGGATTGTGATACTAAAGCTCGACGGAGAAATGGTTTTAACCCATCAAAGAAACGATCAATCTTACTCCTTGGGTTACGTATATAATCGGAAGCATGCCACGCTAACCTTGTAAAGTTAGCCTCATACTTTGCGACATTCTCATCCTCCTTCTGCCTCAGACTCAGAAATTGCCTTTCCATATCTGCTCGATGGTCACGAGGAAAGTATTTTTCTAAGAAAAGCTCTTTGAACTCCCTCCATTCCTTATTAGATACGTCATCATCTTCCTTTGTGTTTTGAATTAGTGACCACCATTGATCGGCATCTCCAGTGAGGCGGTAAACTGCCATGACAACATTCTCCCTTCCACTACTCCCCAAGGCATGGAATATTTTCTCTAAGGAATTTATCCATTGCTCAGCTACTATAGGATTTGTACTCCCATTGAAGGTTGGTGGTTGTTTCCTCATGAAACTCTCTAGCATTGATCCTCCACGTTGCGGATCAGGGTGCTCCATACGAGTAAGGTTGTTATTCATAACCTGCGTGAGTTTTCCCAGTACGGTGAGAAGCTGATCAGCACCAGTTGTATCACTAGCTCCACCATAATTATCTTGAGCAGGAGGGCAATCCCTACACGGAGTGCGTGCATTGATACAGTTTCCATTCCTTCCACTAGGCGCCATTTCTAAATAATGGCATAAACTAGATTAGTTCATGAATCAAAATACATAATTCCATACTTGTAAAACACTTAACATAAATTGAACTAATTATGGATATAATCCATAATTATAAAAATGTTTTCTTTGAGGAAGTATATACTCGTAACCCTTCATAGTGGTTTGTAAGGAAAATGGGAATTATCCAAATCATATCCCTCAGGAGTGTCGTAACCAAGAGTGCAGCAAGGCCCGTTGTCGTGCACCAGTTCCCGTTCGAGTCTAGCTCAAAGCGGTGTTTTCGGGTTTTACCCTTAGGTACATCTTTGCCCGAGCCGCCTCTACCTGCTCGTATCCAGACAGGGATGTATTGCTCGGAAAACTCACAACATCTCTACAATACCAAAATTCTAGGAAGTTCTTCTATACTAATCCTCAAAGTCTATCTTCGGGATATGTGCTCTAATCCGAGTTTATCTAAATCTAGCTTCCAAGGTTAGTACTAAACTTCCTCTAATACCAACTGTAACGCCCTGACCCCAGCTACCCAGAGTCGATGCATTACTTCGTAACATTGGCATGATCACAAAAGATCAAGTCTCAAAAGACCGATTAGTTTAGTAGCCTTGGAAACACTAGATACATTCATAAGTCTTTCATTACATCAAAAGTAAACAAACTACAATAACATGGTCTCCATAGTCCACACTCATATCCTCTTCTCAC
Organism: Viscum album; assembly: GCA_963277665.1. NCBI lineage: Eukaryota > Viridiplantae > Streptophyta > Magnoliopsida > Santalales > Viscaceae > Viscum > Viscum album. The sequence goes on from CAUJRU010000341.1 coordinate 170,095, forward strand.
AATCCCTGCAGGTCATTCATAAAATACTTCTTCACATCCTGGAAAATATTAAAACATTGAAAGGGGTGAGCTCAGATGCTCAGTAAGGATAACAATATTGCGGAAGCTTTCATAAATAAACATAAAAATTTAAGGCAATGTATAACTAAACCAAAAGACTTTTTAACTTGAACATCAACATAATATGGCAAAAGTAAAATGAGATAATGCCATTCACTTCTTCACATGGATATTCTACTTGTCGAATAATCACATGAAATATCAATAACCACTTTCATAATGAGGGAATGTATAATGCCAGACATTCTGAAACATTTTGTCAAGGCCTCGCCCAAGACGTATAAAATGATTAAGGCCTCGGCCAAAACCATAAATCAAATTGGGAAAGGGCCTCGGCCAATTCCACATCTAGTTGCCTCTTGAGACCTACCGATGCATCGAGGAGCTATAGCGGGCTCCACCCGTCACTTATTAAGTCCAATACATTCCTCATATGAACAGGTTTAAACACCTCATAAACCATAACATAATCGTATCACATAAAACATGCATAAAGGAAACATAAAATCTCCACATTTCAATCACAAGATATCAAAACAGAACATTGATATAATAAAAACGCTTTCAAAACCATTTTCAATACCAAAATAAAACAAAGTTAAAACTTTGTATTTATTTTTCATTAAACAAAAAGATGGCTTGTAGAGGAAGCCGAAAGTCAAATAATGGTCATGACGGCGGAGAAGTCGTTGTCGCCGCATACGTATGACAAAAAAATTCCCTTTTGTCATTTAGTAAACGCTTCGTATAAAAAGATTCCTTTTGAATAAACGTAAAAGTCAAAGTGGTTTATACACCGTATAAAAGAAATTTGTGTATAAAACCAAATATGCCTCAATGGAAGGAGATTGAGACGAAGTCCTTACAAAGATCATTTTTAAAATAAAATAGATATATTATGTGTATTCACTATGGGTACACATAAAGAAAGTAAAAATACAAAATAAGACATAATAATATCATGACATAATTTGAAAGTATGAGATTAACCCAAAGAATGGTAATTGGGTTAAGAAGTTCCCTTACCTTGTGTCCGACTTGACTCAACCATTATTTAACCTCCTGAATAATAAACTAGAGTTAATATCTACCTTATTAAGAACCATTTTCAATTTCATTATCCTTTTTATATCACTTATTACAATGTTATGAACATTATGTAATTATTTAAGTTAATAACGGTCGTTTTGTCGATCTTTGGTAACTTGAGTCAACAATAAACTTCTTATAATTACAAGTTGTTCATGTGGTAGAATATCCATTATATCCAGAATTATATTCATGATTTATATGTCATATATATCTTATATATCCAGTATATACATTCATTTATAATATTACGTAACATTTAGAGGTAAGAAATGAAATGCACCGTTCATGGAGACGGTAAGCCGTACGCACGCATGAACGCTACTTTCATTTCAATTTCATATTTAATGGAACTAAATCATAATGATATAAATGTATAATATAATTCCAGTATAATATAGTGTATAATACCATTTACTCCATCCTTTATACATCCCACATATGGCATTAACGATTCAAATCACTTTGAGGGGGCGGTAGTCCGCACTTCCTAAAATGAAATTATCGCGTTTTACCCATAATGGAAATCATAAAGTATGCCATAAATGAGAAATACAGAAGCATAAGTAAAACATAAACATATTATATATCATATATAAAAATAGTGAAATCTTAATGGCCACCTTTGAAGGTGTTATATGAGTCTTGAACAATCATCGTTTCGTGAGGCAGAAATTCGCCATCCACAGAAACCGTATGTTCTTTAACCATTAGATGTAGGTGTGTGTAAGTGTAGCTCGAATACTTCTTATAACAACATCCTAGTATATTGAGGATAATGGTGTTGTTACAAAATAAATGAAAAAAAAGAGTTTAGGGGGTTGGAGAAGAAAAATAAAACAAAACAACATTAGAAAAGACATTACCTCAAAATCGGGTAACTATTTTTGATTTGAACCAAAGGCTTCCTTGGGAAGATTTATGCCCACAGTTAGGCTTCTAGGAGTAAGAGGGGGAAGTTGGGAGAGTATTTGGGTAGAGTTTGGCCGAGCCAAATGGCTTGAATGTGTAAATGTGGTGGGAGAGGTGGGGCCTTTTATAAGTGGAGAGGAGGTGCACTTTTGGAAAGATTGAAATGTTACATTATTTCACAATGCTTTTCGGATTATAAAGGTCCCACACTTATATAATTCGAGTCTAAGGTGATAAGGTTTCTAAATCCCCTCATCCAATAGGCTTTGGACAAGTGTATGCCTTGGATTTTGCATTATCTTCTCATTTTACTTAAATCGTTAAATAATGAGGTCATCGCTGAATCATAATGATGTCATAAATAATTTAATTTATTTAATGTATAAAAATTATAAAAAAATACTATGATTTAGGAAATATTTTTATCTTTCTAATGAATATTTATAGTAAAAATTTGGACTTGTGTAACCCCACTTAAAAACTATTTTAGTTAAATAACTCATGTTTGTGTCAATTTAATTTTAACATTAAATAAATATATATTAATGTCATTTTCCAACTAAAGTGGCTCCATGGGGTCCCCAAGTTGACCCATGGGTTGTCTTGGTCGGCCATGACTCATCCAATAGGATTAGTACAAGTGTCATTCTCATCTCATATTATTAAAACATTATTTGTACCTTAAACTACACTAATTACCTCTAATCGCGATTAATAACTTAAAAGTTACTATTCACCAAAATATTATTTTAATCTCATTGAACCAAATTTTACATCTTAATGACAACCATGTATGTCGGATTTTTGAAAATCAAATCACAGAAGTGGTAATATTTCATTTAAACGATAAATCTGTTATTTAACTACCACTTAGTGGTTTCACTATTCATCAAAAATTGATGTTTTTCAGTATAAGGCCAAAATTTCACCCTAAGCTATAATTGATATTCCGAATTCAAAAATGATGTCTATTTTAAAAAATTCTAAACATATAAGTTGTATTAATTAATTTTATAATTAATTCCCGCTGTTACAACAAATAGCGTGTTTTTAAGAAACAATTAATATCAAAAGATTGGCAATTGTTTATGTCCAATTTCAATGTTATATTAATTCTAATGACCACCATTGGATAAAATGGTAAAAATATATTCTAATTATACTTTAAAACCACTAAATCTTATAATTTATCACTATAAATTATTTTGATAAAAAAAGTTGTTTTTAAGTATTTTTCACTATTCATAAAAATTTAGAAGTTCTCAGAAAAATACCAAAAATTCAACATAGGCTAATTTCAATATTCCGAATCCAAAAATGAAGTCCATTTTGAAATATAAAATTTCTATAATTTTAAAAAGTGGTTATTACTATTCGTAATGGCTACTTTGATTATTCGCGGTGTTTTAGAACTTGAAGTTGCGTACAATGCAAGTTATTTCATTATTGAATGAGAAGCGTATCGTGGAAGCTCGAGCTGTTACAACATAATTTACAAAAAAATCAAAAAAAATAATAAATACAATTATCACTAAGATATTATTATTATTAATTGAAAATTGATGTTAAGATTTTAATATTTAAATTTGGAAATTTTATAATTAAATATTCAAGTGAAATAAAAAAATATTGTGGAAAGGTTTTCATATTGGAAAATAAATTTTAAAAATGATAACTATTATTTATTCCTATTTTCTAGGAATTATTTATTAATTAATTGTTAATATATTAATCATATTATAAATAGATTTATTAACTAATCATAATATACTTATTTTTTATAATAAAACACCAATGTTATAAAAGTATATTTTTAATCATAAATTGATTTTCCGAGTTAATCTTGCATTAATAAATACATTTAATTAATTTTAATAGTATTTTATATTTTCCTCAGACACATATTTCATATTTTGGTTACTATTATTCATAAAATCTAATACAATGACTTGGTTTTAGTGGTCTAATTTATTATTTATATTTTACATAAATATATCATGATTTTAATTTCATACCAGTGTTGTGTGTAGATAATGATATCAAGAAGAATATTTAATTAAGGTATTTATCTTTTTAAATATACGGTTGTCATACTAAACCCTAAATAAATGTAATCATCACATTTTTTAATTCACTTTAAATGGAAGATGTTAAAGGTTATCCATAATATAAATATGAATCAATATTTTATTTATAATGTGGTATCGACTTTACTAATTCAGGTGAGACTTTGAAACTCATCTATCCCTTCCTAATAAGAATTTATAAATATTTATTTTATTTAAAAACATTTGAAAAAAATACCCCTCATTGTTAATTTTATAAGACTGTTGATAGATATCATTGAATTGATCGATGATCATAATTTAATATGAGATAAGAAATGTGATTTCGCTATTTTAGAAATTTATATAGTCTAGGGTGAATAGAAATTAATTTCTCAAGAAATATGATTATTTTTTTCTCAATAAATAATAAATATAATCACTTTACCAAAAACAACATCTTAAGATACGAAAATCATACAACCTAGAGTTTTTTATGCTCAAATCAATATGGTGTTGAATTAAATCTCTTAAAATCATACTAGATATATTATCGTGGATAAAATAGATTCCAATCAGAAATAAAGATTGGAATATAATATATCCTTAATTATCAGAATCCTCTTTAGCAATCATTTCATAGGAACTCTATTTTTCCAATGTCGGAGGTGTTTGAATAGGTCTATTATCATATCATACACTAGATTAGGGTTTCCATATGGATACTTCCAAAATTCTAGGTATATGATCAGTTGTAAATTCATAACATCTATTTCAATGAAAATCTTATTAACCTTATGTTTTTGGGTATGATCTTGATGGAAAATCCTTCCACATGTAATGAAATTTATGGTTCCATCAATGCTTTCTATTTGGTGGTTCATCCCATATTTATGACAGGTATGAAGTTGAATCTTATATCTTTTATCATTTTCATCATCATCTAAGCTCGTACAAAAATCCATTACTCTATTCCTTGGAGATTCTAGGATTTTAACATGTTTACAGTTTTTATTCATTCCTCATATTAGATAGGCGAGCACAACTAAAATATTTTTTACACCATATTCTATTCTATTTTGTTTCCCATTAAAAAATAATTGTGTAATCCATTGTATCCATCATTAAATTTGTTTATCCTTTCTCAATTCATTTATAAAAGAAAAATAGTTTATCAATATAAATATATATTTAGATTATAAATTCATTATCAAAAAATCAACCAAAAAATGTGTTACAACTTAAAACCATCACATTAGATTTATTTCATCCTAAATATCTCTTGGTTAATTCTATGTTTCGATATTTTGTTTCTCTCAAAAACCTTAACTGAATTTTAGAAAATTATAAATACTTTATAATGTCTTATAAAAATAGTTTTATTAACCAAAACATATCCCTTGGGAGTGTCAATCCAGTTACATTATCTTAGGGAAACACATCATGAATCAACATGATGATCAATTCAACTCTTAACTAACCCTTTTGGGATGACTACACCTAGGTTTATATGTTCCATGGATGCATCTGTTTTCCAATATCTAGGAAAACCTCCCATTAAATAATTTACCAATATATCAATATGTCATTATATACCTAGAATCATCTCTAGGGTTTTCACTAAGGTTATCTAACCCTAAAAACAAAGATAACTAAAATAATCCCCAAAAATAACTAAACCTTCCATCAAATAACAAGTATAGAGAATGAAGAAACACATGAATAAATAATACAATGATGCCATATTTTAGATAAAAAATCACACATAAATTCCCATGAGCTGAGGACCAAAAGTTGAAGTGTTTTGGAAACTAGATTCATAAACAATATACATGTTAATTTTTTTGCATAATTGTGCTCCCATTGACCCATTTTTAAAGATCTCATATGTTTTAATCATCATCATAACCAATGGAACAAAAACAAAATAATTAATTGGGTTCAAATATTTATTATGGGAAACATTTCAAGTATTTATACCTGATAAACCATATACATGATTGAGAAACTGAGAAATATATAATTATCATATAAATAGATCATAGGATCTTAAGTGGCATTCATAAATACTGATTGTGCATTAAGAATCACGGAATATAAACATAAGACCAAAGAAATATCATCAAAATCATGTCCTAAAATTATTTAATTAAAATAAATCAAAACATGAAATAATGACATACTAAATAATAACATATTTATAACATCTAAATAATTGGGAATGTCTAGAAATATGGAACATTTTAGATTAGTACACAAGAATAAGTATAGAAAAATCTAAGAAAAAAATTCATGAATCAATATCAGAAAAAAACTTGTCAATAAAATATTCCCTCATCTCATTCATCAAAAGCAATTTAACATATCTTCTTACATCACATTCACACAAAAAATTTGAATTTTTTCAACAACTCATTCACTAAAAAACCTGGGAATAAATCTTTCACCCTCTCATAAACACAACAAACTTGTGAACAAATCTTCAGGAATCTCCCTCGTGAAACATTTGATCATATCATGTTATATGAGACTTCAACCAATGAATTAGGGGGAGATATATGACCACAATCCTCATCATAAACATAAATGTTTTACACATAAAATAGAACATTCATCATATCATAAAGAATACATGGAAAATTAGGGGTCTCTTAAACCTTTCAAAAACATCACATAAATTGAAAATAATAAATAATAGGATATTAATAATCATGTTTTTTAATAAATCATTACATAATAACATATATATGATCATTAAAAATTAACATCATTAAAGATATTCTGTGGATGTTAAATAAATGTGATGACAAAAAGTTATTCAGAAGTAATTTTAAACATTAATGAACAAATTAGTTTCAAAAAACATTTTCAAATTGGGAAGATTTTTTTTCGAAAATGTATAATGAGTTTAAAATAAAATATACATGAAAATACTTAAATATTATTAAAATTAATAAAAAGTGGATTATAAAACATTTTATTTTGAAAATATAGAAAAATAATTTTTAATATATTGAAATACCATTCTTTGAAAACCCACAATGTAAAAAAATTATTAAACCTTTATTTTTAAAATATGTAAAGGGTATTATAAGAATGATATAAAATATTCAATATTTTATTTCAAAAAAATATAATTTAAAATTTTTGGGATTGGAATTAAAGACATTGTAGAAAATTCAATTAAAATAAATTTTAATTATTCATAAAACAATTACATTTATATGATGTAATAAATTCATCATGGAAGAATACATTAGTGTTAAGTATGATTTCTATAGAATTAATGATATAAATACAATATAACAGCAAATTATGGTAAAATAATTAAATATTGAAATATTTATTCATATTGAAGTGATTATGAATCAATAAAAAAATGATTAAATAATAACCCATAAAACATGAAAATATTTTAGGGAAATCATGGAGTTATTTTGGGATTATATCGGCTATACCAAAGGATTATGGAAAAAAATTAATGAGATAAAAATATAGACTCTTTTAAATGGGGAATAATTATCATAGAAAATTATGGATTATGAACATATGAAAGCATAGTAACATGTAAATAAAATGTATTATAAAAATGGATGTTCATAAATTGAAAATTGGATGTACAAATCAAGGAGTGATTTCACTATCCAAATGATTATAAAAAAGAGACTATGAAATGAAATTAATGTGATAGAATGGTAGTACCGCATCAATTGGAAAAAAATTGTATAGTAATTGATTTATTATAAATACATGTATGTATAACCACATGGAATTCATAATGGATTAACATAAAATAATTAATTGAACTAAAAGAGGTGGTTAATAACCTTCCCCTTATATGTGGAATTTTAATATTGGGAGGTGTCCATAGAATATTTAGAACTCATTGGGGGGGATTTATTGAGGGATATTTAAAAAAATTATTTATAAATTCAATAGGTTGGGGAGGAATGTAGGAAGGGGTGAGAGTGATCTAATTTTATAACTGAAAAAGAGGGGATTTGTTCATGGAAAATAAATGTAGGTTATGGGTTAGAATGAAATCACATGGTCATAAAGTGGGTTAGGTTAGTTAGGTGAGTTAAGAGGATTGATGGTGGGTGATTCATGTGAGTATGGATTTCATAAAAATAATATTTATATAATGTGTATGTCATATTTTAATGACAATTATGCATAATAATGATTTCTAGAATGTTTATGTTTTCTTGTAGTTATATAAAATTAAATATACTTCATTTACCGATTATTACCTGTAATAACCTTGATTAAAAAATAAACATGGTTATTATTTTATTAAAAATATAATATTATCCTTATTATCATATTTATAAAAACGTAATCAAAATTTGGTAACCATTTAACCTAATTACATCCCTAAATATGATAAAATTTGATTTTAATTCAAAAAAAAAGTGTTGAAAATCCATTTTTTATTAAAAGATGGTGTTTTTATTTTTTGGTGCTCTTCATAATATTTATGATTTATACAAAATTAAATGAGATTTATTGTATTTTTATCTATATTACATTAGATTACTATTTTAATATATATCTCTTTAATTAAAAAATTTACATAATATTAATAAGATAATAATTCATTGAAAAAAATAGTTTTATTGTGGTGACTAAATTTTAGCTAATGTGAATTAATATTTATAAACAAAAAATAAATTAGACCATATTAGTTAGTTTGTACCTAATTATTATAAATTTTAAATACATTTCTTATAATGGAATTCGGAAATGTTTTAAAATTTTATTTTAATATACAAAATGTATAATATTTTAAAACAATTTTAAAAAAATATTTCATGTGTTCTAAAATACCAAAGATATGTTTTTAAACATTAAAAAATATTTAAAATTAAAGGTTTTAATTAATAAAATATTTATTTTTCATGAAAAATGTTTTATAAATTTATAAGTCATACTTATATTCTTATATTGGCATAAAATCTATAATATTACTAAAAAAATATATTGCACTATTTACCAAAACATTAAACATTATAGAAAAATACAAAAAAAAATCTTTAGATTATATTATTATCGTTACAGATAACTTTTTTTCCATTTATTAAAATAAATTTTATAAAACATGAGAAATTAATATTTAAATAGAATCCCAAAATATAATAAAAAACTTTTCATATTGGAAATTATCATTTTAAAATGTTAAATATTATATCCTCTTATTTATAATGAATTACTAGTTAATTTATTAGAAATAAATAATTCACATTACAAATATATTTTATCATTATTTAATAATAAAATAATTAGTTCCATGAAATAAAACGGTATTTTTATAAAAACAAAATTTTTAAGCATAAAAGGATTTTGTTAGATGTTTTAGCAGTACAAATTGCATTAAATTTGTATTAAAAGTTTTATTTGATTTAATTATACACATATTTTAAATTTTCATTACTCAAATTAATACCTTAGAATTCAATGATTGTGTTTTATTAGTCATGTATAATATTTATATTGTACCTAAATATATCATGGGTTTCATTTTAGTTTGATGTTTCTTGTGGAATAAGCTATTGAACACAATATTTATTTAAGGAAAATATATTGTGAAATATTATGTCATTAACCATATTTTATAAAATAAAACCCATTTTGGGAAGCATGGAGCTTGTTGGAAAATCAAAAATAGAGATAACATAACCAATATAAATAAATACCTCCATCTGAAATTAAACAAACTTCCCTAACACCCAATAGTAACCTTATAGGTCTAACTAAAGAAAAAATCCCTTAAGTACTACAAATCTTATTTCAATGCCACTGGTTAGATAACGATACTAATGTAGTGTAGAATGTGTCCCTAGAATTCCCATCATACATCCAAGTGATTACCATGATTTCAAACATAATGTGAGTACATCAATTGTCCAATAATAATAATAGTAATACAATTCCCTGTAGAAAACAAACTATCCATCACATTGAAGACCCCATTATAGAATAAAAATCATTTTACATTATCATTATATAGTAATACATAAATTCTCAAATAATTGTATACATATACTAAATGTAATCATATACTAATTTCTCATAACATAAAGTGGCATGTTCAAAGGGTCCATCTTTTTAGAACAAAAAAATTTATGAAAATGAGAAATGTAACTTTTAAAACTACTATTTATAAATTCATGTTACAAAACATTTTGAAAACTAACCACCTATATCTCATAAATTAGTTCATCCCCTTCAAAAGGTTCAAAGAACCTTTTAAAAATCTAATAATGCACATAATTTTGATTGAAAACTATTGATAAAAGTAATTATTTTACCAAAATACCTCATTAATAAAAATAAATCCTACTAAAGGTCCATAAATTAATTTTATCAAATAGATGGTTTAGATTTAATTTAAAAAAATATTTAACGTTCATGTTTCATGACAAACCTCCATTTCTTATCCATTTAAATCCATGTATAAACTATTTTCCTTAAATAAATAAATAAAACATAAATGATAAAACAAATAAAACACCAAAAATATCATTTCAAAAACTCAATAAGTCATGGTTCTATGTTTAAGGATCAATTATGGCAACCACCAACCTATGAACTTAGTACTTTCATAAACAATGGTGATAATCCACCTCAACGAGACCCAATAATGTCTATAGAACAAAAAAACCCAAAAAACACTAAAAAATAAAAACCCCTAATTAAAATTTGATCTACATCATACCATAGGTCACCAATTAATTTTTATAGCAAGGAAAAGGTGGTGAATAAATGATAGTATGTGAGGATGGGATATAAAAGGGATTTTCTCGTGAAATTAGCAGTATACATGGAAAAATTTTCATTGATCTGGTCAATAAGGATACAAAAATCAAGTAGGATTGTGTTGGGGGCCATGGAGTTTTAATGGGGTGGAAATAATGATATTTGGGTTATATATAATGCGGGTGTAAAAACATAAAATCTAGTTGTTAATGAGTTAGACAGGATTTATAGTTTTACTAGATGGTTTGGAAAACCATGTGCAACACATGAAATCCTCACTAAATTGATCGATGAAATATTCACAATTTTGTCACGCTATTAGGAAAATATTTATCCAACCATGTTAAATAGTTCTGTTAGGAATTTTTTCATACATTCGTGGTTGTTCCATGGGTTCTACTAACAATGTTAATAAAGGTTAAATAAAAAAACACTTATATAATTAAAAAAATCAAACTTAATGTATCAAAACCCAAGGGAAAATAGATAAAAATATAATTGTGTAAAATATTAATGAAATTAAATTTAAAGGATTTACATGGATATATCAATTGACTTCATTTAATATATTATTAATACAATATTAATTTTTATACTTAGAGTAAAAGAAAAATAAGAATCATCATTTATCTAAGTTGGATGGTGTTGATATAACATTTAAAATTGATGGTTCACTATGAAATTTTTATTTGGAGAATACATTCAAGACTATTTACGATTTTTTCATGTGGTTTTTATTAAAATATTTCCCATGGTAGAGTAAGAGGCCACTTTGATCTTATATCTAATAATTAATATGAAAAAAATCTAGGTAAAAACATTTATATTATAGTAATGTATGAAACACATTATAGGGGTTGATTATAAATTAATTATTTTTAATTTAATTAGAAATGACCATTTGGTGTGTTATAGTTTTATCTATAATAGGATTTATACCATGGGGAGACTAAGAACAGTAATATAGTCTTTTAAGTATGTCATTTTTTTGTTATAATGCCTATATTATGGCTAACCATTGTTTTTGAAGATTAGGTATAATTTAATTTTTCACCATAAGGAGGATAAAAAATGGGAGAAGAACATCCTTTTGAATGAAGGAAAATACCTGTATATAATTCCATATAAGAGAATTTGCATAGGATTACACTTTTTTATTTCAGATTTAGGGGTATTATATCTTGAAATGATTGTGGGGAGAAGAATGATATTTGGATACATATCACAGTTATATATTAATTTATCAATACTATTTCATGTATATCTATGAAACATCATGGTAAAAATATATGTATTTTTATGTTATTTATTAATACATTTCATGCATCAATTTTTAAATTAAATTTGTTTTAATTTTTATTGACAATTTTTTATGTTGTTTTTATTTATATATTACATTTTTGGTTATTTAATATTTTAAAATTAATTTTGAAAAATTAAAATAAAATGAAGAAATATAATCATGAATTTGGAATAAAATTAAATGTCTAAAATGAATATTTTTAAGGATATTTTTTTCTTGGACGCTGGAATTTGTAAATAAATAATGTCAAATATATTTTTTAGAATTTTTTTTTCTGAAATACAACAGTGATCAAGTTGACCACAAGGAAAGAAATCCAATCATCGACCTTGGTCATCCAGTGAGCATCAGATAATGGTAAAGAGAATGGTGCATATTTGAAATAGGACAAGATTAATACCCATCACAAGTTATAAACAGGAATAAAGAGCTAGGGCGGGGATTCTATTAAAGAAACTTATCTATGTGAGTTAATCCACCAACACATTTTTAAGTAGTAGCCAAAGGACTTGGAATATGATGTGTGATTGAGGTCACCTATGTACTATGCATCATTACCAAAATTTCATTGTTTCAATGCAAATCATCATCTTCATCCTAACACAAAACATTGGTACTATAGAAAATCATCCCTGAATTATTGATCTTCCATGGAAACTGAGGAAAAAATTGAATTGCAAAAGTCTACATAGTTCCTCACACCGTAGGGGATGGTTGTGTATCACAGCTCACTAAAGAGCTTATATTCATTTTTTATCTTATTATAGTAAATATATTTCACTATATTCCATTAATAATGATTATTTGATGTTTTAATGCACAAATTGTTTTCTATGTATGAATGATCGACACCATGGACACGTGCACCCCATTAAGAGAGGAGCAGAGATGGTCTACTTATTATTAAAGAGTTGTCTAATTTCATTGTAATAGTGATGAAAGGCATGTGTAAAGTTATAGCACATGAATTTTATGATATATAAATTTTACTGTGAGGTCTCCAAAATGTAGAATTCATGCTACATTAGTGTGTTTGGTAACACATAGAATATAATATCGCACTAGAGAATTAACTATATGAGAAATATAAAATAATGATGTTTGTGTTGAGTGTGTAAGTTTGTGGCCATGAATTTTTTCAATAGTGTATATGGTGGAAAAATTTCATTGGTTTGATGTTTTCATGGGAGGAGTTTAATGTTTCAGGATCTAATCCACATTTTAGCTACTTGTAAATGAGTCTAGGTTATGTCCCAAGAATATTGTCAAATCATAGGATATGTCTATACAAGTATATTTATTCTTCTCAATATATCTACCATATATTTTATAGAGTATATCTCAATGGAACTTTTAGTGTATGGTGGCACATGGATTCCATGAATACCAATTATGATTCAAAGGGGAATCTATATCAATGATAAAATCATGAGAACATAAAACATGTGGATACCGAACAAATATTATGATATATAGGTTTGGCTATATAACTCTCTCTTGGATAATTAATTTTTTTTTAAAAAATAAAGATATTGAGAGTATGTTTCATGAAGTATTCATCTATAATCATGGACATTAAACATATATGGACATGATATATAGACTTGATATATAATATATAAACATGATACATGATGAAGATATGTTATCCTATAAAGTTTGGAGAGTGGTGTACTGTGAAGGGGATCATTAACATAGGGGAACATAGAGTTCCAACTTGAGAAGTGTGAGTGAAGGGGGGAGGACCATATAAACCACCTAGGGAGTTGTGTAGTTTATTCATTTGTCTTCATTTTTTGTAAGTTTTTTAAATTTGTAATTCATTCATTGGTTATAAAAAACTATTCAATTAAGAATTATATTTATTACATGACACATATATTTTTTCCAAATGGTCATATTACCATATCTATTATGTATAATACATTCTAGATTAAAAACCAATTGATCATGATTTGATAATTGTTTTAGGGGACGGTGGGAGTGATGAATAAAATTCATACCTTATGGTTATAATTCATGTATGCTGTTGAATTTTTTTATTAATTAGTATCACTTTGAGATTATTCTTTATCATAATAACTAGTTCTCTAGAGAAGTTGACAGTGATAGGGGAAACCCATTCTGATTGATGTGAGTGGGTACTGAAGGATAACATAACTCATACTTTCTCTTATAGAGTGAACAAAATTAATCTAGGTTGTTTATATATTACCTCAATCAAAGGGATCGATGAGACTAGGTATTTTTATTTTGTGATGAGATGTAGAAGTAGATAACCCAAGAATTCTAATAACTGTTTGTTTTATTTATTTCCACTAGTGTATTTAAGTTATAAATAAAAATGAAATACAATTTTTTATTCAAATTTTACTATATTGTCTATTTTAATTTTTTTAACTAAATTGAATATTTATTTATGTTTATTTAATATAATTTCATTCATAAATTAGTGATACATTCCAATGGGTTTATATTTGTCATATTGTATGTGGGTTAAACCTCATAACATGAATATCATATACTAATTTATAGTAGTCATAGTGATTTATTGTTTCATATTTTTAAATTAAAAATAGATTTCATATTTTATTAGGTAATGACACATATAGACCAAGTTAGTTACCTTATTGTGAATTGAGTGAGAAGAAATATTTACATTGTTGGATATACATTGGAAATAAAATTATATAGGGGATAGTTTTTGGGTTATAGAGAATAAAAAAGGTTCATAGTTAATCTGAAATTTATAAGAACATGAGGATAAAGGGAAATATTTATCGGTCCATTAAAAATTAAAAAAAATTCTAACATCTATGACTTGAGTCACTCTATAGTAATCAAACCATGTTTCCACATTACCTCATGCTCACCTCCCTGTATGCTAAAGGCTACCAACTAGAAAAAAGAAGTTTATTATGTTAATTTGGGGATACTATACCCCCATATTGTAGTTCACTATAAAATTACAAAAATAACCAAATAAAATTCATTAAAACAAATAATAATCTGATTCTCTAGAAGAAATAAACATAACATGATATATCAAATGTAATTAGGAAGAATACGGTCATAAAAACCCATAGTCATGCTAGTATAGTGATAATGATCTCCCATAAAATAGATAATATATACACTAAATAAAATAAAGAAATTCACAAAGCCTCTTCTATTTTCACTGATCAACACCTAATACATATTCAGTCTCTGTCCAAGATATCCATATTAACAATACAATATCATACGTTTTCCCAACCAGAGTCTACAAAAATTGAAGTCTACTAGATTACCCATGTACAAGGGATACCTAATATAGGTGTGAGTACAACTCCACAGGGAACAACCAATGGGGCCTAACACCTAACCAGTAAGTCAATTGTGCCCAATGATGTGCTTGACATAACAAATTAATAGTTAGGAATATAAAATAAGTAAATAACCACTCTGAATACTTAGGTTGTAACATGAAACCCAATATCGACCCAAAACTTCTTTGTCCAGTGTCCAAATATCACTAAGCACGTCATGTAATCAATTAATCCCATATTAGGCCCATGCTTGATTGCACAAAGAAAGTCCAAGTTAATAAAAAGTAATCATGAGTTGAAT
This sequence comes from Viscum album, assembly GCA_963277665.1. Lineage (NCBI taxonomy): Eukaryota > Viridiplantae > Streptophyta > Magnoliopsida > Santalales > Viscaceae > Viscum > Viscum album. The sequence goes on from CAUJRU010000341.1 coordinate 185,872, forward strand.
CCAAGGAGAATTACGAAGGATTCCAAACATAAGTACCCAAAATCAAAATCCATGGAGTGCATCCAAGGAATTATCACTCAAATATCAAAGAGCTAAATCCATATAGTGTGTCTAATTCATTCCAACTCCAATACAAAAGAGATTAATCCAAGGTGTATTTCCATAATATTTCATCAATAATACCAGTTATTTAAATAAAAAGCGTTTTTCTATGGTATTCCAAGTCAATGAACATCTAAATCCATGCAGCATGTCCATTGAATTCAAAACCAAAACCATTAGCTATATAAAAGGGTGGCAACCCATATCCTTGATTCTAAGGACCGTGTCCAAGGGAAGATGAACTAGTATGACAAATGAATTCAAGTATCGTGTTTATGTTATTCCCAACCAATATTAAGAAAAATGGATGGATCCTATGATCATGTCTTTGGCCTCCCATTAATCTATTTACAACCCATAAAGTATTACATCCCTCCCCATTCATCTAACATAATTCATCCCAACAATTTACCCACCTTCAATAACATGTCCCATAAATCTATGGTCGGGATCTCTGGTGAAATAAAAATCATCATCATATCTTTAATAAGATCTTACTGTCGATTTGATTTATAATGTGACACCTCCAATCATCACTACACGTTTTCCATATGCAGCCACACTAGGGTCAAAATCCCATTGGGGCACCCACTGGGTTCCAATACGTATTATCATATCTAAGACATCGCACATATATCCTCTATAATGGTCTCAACTCTAGGGACAATGAGCATCACTTATAGGACATAGATCCATTCTTTATCATCATAATCTCATCATATTGCCTCATTATCCTCATTGGTAATATCATATCAGTATCACACAAGGAGTATTCCCTCAATCCCATCCCCTTCCCAATTATAACAATTTCATTCCTCAAGATGGACTTACCAATAAATCTCTATAGGGTATACCCACTTTGTTAATCATAGATAAGTGGGTGAGGAATAATTTCCCCATAGTTTTCTCTACAAGGCTGAAGACTGTAAGGAATCTCAAGGGTAAACATTACCCCTTCCTTGTCAACCCATCTCAATTCAAAACTCACCTATATTCAAATTTCAATAAAGATACCTTTGAATATGGATTATAAAATTACTAATTCCTTCTCTATTACCCCCATATGTGTATAATTGTAATAGGGAAGGTAATTAAAATCAAGGATTTGGACATCTGTGGCCAATTAATCCATCTAGTGAGTAAGGTTAACCATTTCCCTCCAACATTATTAATTTCATAAATATTTAATTAATTTATATTAAAAAATTTATAAAACATAACATTTAAATCACCCCCTTTATGAGATTTTGCATATCAAATTATATATAAATCATGCATAATTTTATACTGTAAATGCTTTTGAAAAACCAACCTCAATAAACAACTTATTCCCCATTATAAGAGTTCTTCTCCATTATTTCCAAGACCCACCAAAGCTCGACTATTGCTCTTCAACCCACATGATTCCCTAACTCAGTCCAAGTCATCCAAAATAATTAATTATAATCATTTATAATTATTTAAAAAATTGTAATTAATTTAATACTTAATATTATTTAGCATAATCATTAAAAAACCCCTTTGGAAAACTTCATCAAAGAAAAATCATAGCCAAATGTTGTTAAAAGGACTGTATTATCATCCTGAGATCAACCTAAGATAAATTCCTAACAGTTAGAACCGCGTTGTTTCCATAATCATCCAATTTAATCCAAAACCTCAAATAAATTCACTAGTAATTTAACCATTGATTAAACAAATTGTGATTTTGTGTGATCATAATCAAGTTACATCCTCTATCTATCACATGGAATGACCTGTAATATTAGGATGATTATATAATGATCTATTATAATCATCCCAAGAACCACATATAATTATTATTGAAATAAAATGATAATTTAATGAAATAATAACAAAGAGATGGTAGAAGACAACTCATCATGAATATGTGAATAAAATGAATCAAACTCCCACACAAATCAATGTTAATCAATGTAAAATAGGGATAGATTTTTCCTTGGATCAATTATATGTGGGATAGAAGAAATGGGACCTAATAAATGAAATAAACAGTGGGTAAGAGATCTAATTTCCCCCAAATTTTCAAAATATATAGGGAAAATTGGTTGCACCATATCTTTACTCTCTCAATAATGCACCACCTAGATTATCCTAAGGAACGTAACAACCCTCACACTATGATCGTATTGACTCCCCCTTTTCTCATCATTTTATACAATGAAACCCTTAGAGAATCACTCCCTGTGAAATGAAATCAGTTATGGAAATACAATGCGCTATCATACACTGGTTTCATTCTTAACTAGTGTGAAATAGAATCTATCAAAATGAGCTTCCCACCCCCCATTATTTTTCACTATGGATCCTCATGATTAAAATACCAAAAGGGCAGGGACTATGGCATATCGAGTGCCTTTTTTTCTCACTGGAAACTCACAGACACCCCAAGAACTATTACATTATCCATACTAAAGCCTCTCTAGGATTGGTGTTCCTCCCTCAACCATATATGCCTCTTTGCTATGGTCCTCCCATGAGTTTCTCAATTGCAGTGAAATCCAACTACTAGTCCACATGTCTCCACCCATATATCCTCCCGAGAACATCAAAAATTCACAACATTCAAACCACATACCAATAAAATCTCATTAAGATCTTCTAAACATTGAAAACATTATTTTATCTCTAATTCTCATAAAAACATTACTCTAAAACACTATAATTTATAATACCCCAATAAATTATCTACTCATATGAATGTGGGTCTTTACATACACCCCATTATAGAACTTCTCATCCTCAATAAGACTTAATGACATTTCAATAACCAAACCAACATGTGTCGATCATCAACCCTTATCTAACTCATCATATTAAAATATTGAATTTCAAATGATAATGCAATGTGAAACACAAAACATAATTTAAACTAATCATTATATACCAATCAACTAATCATCTTCATCACAAAAACACCAAGATAGTTTTCACTCATTCCTATATATCATGATATACAATGGTGAACTCAACCAAATCACTTCTAGGTCTATAATGATCTCCACCATATAAATCAACTCATAATGGTTAATTTCCATGAAAAGTTTCTCCCCCCACTGTAAGATCTTATAGAATAAAATATTCAAGGGTATAAAGACATTCTAAATGTGGTTTCCATGTCACTTCACTTAAACATAAGATGAAAAAAATTGTTGTTATACCTTTTTTAACCATTTTTAAAAAATAATCTTCTGAACCAACGAATGTGTTATCTCATGACCTGATTAAGAAGTATTAACTACCTAATAGAGTATCATGATCAACCATACACCAAAATTAATGTTTGAATCCAAATATCAATCAATTCCCATGGATGAATCCTCATCCATCTGAAACTATAGCCTTAATATCACTTGATAATTGGAACACCACCGATCAAACTCTCCCTTGGATCGCATCAAGGCCATGATAAAATCATTACAATCACATATATTTTATCATGTATATATATATAAATCCTAAACCTATTATTTGAAATATTATAAGATAAATCATTTTCATTATTTTTATGCCATCCAACACCACCTTGATCGACCAATCACGGGTCTCGTCACACCCATATCTCTACCAACATAACGGTTATAACTAAATGGCTTATGATTCATCCATTACAAAACATAATGATTGAATGTGATTAACCCAATTATATTTGATCAACAACATGAAACGCCAAATGATAATTGATCCTGTATAACTAAGAACATCTTCTTTGCTACTCTCTAAAATTCCATTCACAACGAGGGTCACACTTTTCAACAGCCAATGGTATACTCAATTCTATATGGATTCTTATATACCACTCATCATGAAAACTCCCAATAGGATCTACTAGATGAAAAATCTTTCTTGAATTAAATTTTAGTATTTTCACTATTCATTAAAATACAATTCATCACAGAAAAATTCGATAAATGAACCATAAATTTTTTTTAGGTTTATATTTCAAATATGAGCTAAATTTTGTAATATTTAATTTTTAAAGGTTCTAAATTTCGATTTATAGTAGGTTATTTATAAAAGGCAGTACAATTGATTCAATAAAAATATACGGTTTTATATGTAAAATTGAGTTTATACTTATCATATGTACATCGAATCTATTGGATTATTATAAGAAATATTTTATTCAACATAATATATATATATATATATATATACTTATATTACTCACTAACTATACTTAATTTAATTTATTATGGTAAAATGGATTTTTGGGCATAAAAATAATTATTTATTAAATTTCTTCCTTTTATATTCAATATGTTTTAATATTAATTTCTATTTTATTTTTAATCAATTGATACATTTTATATTAGTTTAAACCATATATTTGTATATATTTGTTATTAATATTCACAACTACAAATTTATCTACTAATTTATATCTTATTCTATTGTATAATAATATTTAATAATATATTGATTTTTTGTAAAACTCAGTCATGCTTATAGTGGGAGCTATCAAAGAAACATGATGTGACGGGTGATATATTCTATCTCAGTCTCTCATGAATTGAAATCTATAAAATATATATAAATTATTTTAAATATTTAATATTTTATAAATTCTCATGATTTTACACTCCCCTGCATGCTTGTTGTATTGTGTCAAAACGCTATCGAATACAATTTTCATTATTTAAATTTTTTTGGAATTACATTCTCCCAAACATAATTAAATATTATACTCACAATTTATAATTGATCTTCCTAATATAATGTCTAATATTTCAGATGATGAAATCCCACTTCATGATAAGGGTTCGTAAAATATCCTATTGATACAAGATAATGATAGGTACAAAGGTAACAAAAATAACTTATAACCAGGACCATAAGTAGGAGAACATTATCGGGAAGAAGGGATACATACTTGGAGTAAAAATTGAATTATTTATAGAGAGTGATTTAATACATTATTCACAAACATGTAAATGATGAATAGAATATTTAGGGATTCAATTCTATAAATCATTGATGATTTTGAAACAACTGGTTCAACAAAAATTAAGGTATCATGGAAACATTTATTTGTTCCTTTTATTAATGTCAGGTAATTCAATTAATGAATAAAGATATTAGGAAATATACTCACTTGATATATTTTGATGAACACAATTTCTCCATTTGGTTGTTCTTTGATCAATTTTATTATTCTTCCAAAATTTAATTTTGAAGTCTGAAGAATTAAAAATACGTTTTTAAATGATCCGAATTCCTATAAAAGAGTGAAAAGAACAAATACTTGTCCCTAAATATTTTCAAAAAATAATACGGTTAGGGCATTAATATCTATAAATAAATCAACACTACTTCTTTATCATTAATATTCATAAATTTTATTAACTAAAAATGAGGAAATTTCAGCCAGGACATTGCCTAGGTTAGTGCTTGGCATGAAACCCTTATCATCATTTCTTCATGCATTCAAGACCCATGGTCATGCCATATTTGATTTGTTTTCACGTTTTATATAAGTTATCCTTTTCGAAAACAATATTAATAAAATAAAAAAAATATTATAGAAATACATGAAATATGGTTCATAAAAAATATCCTTTTAACATTGGTTTTCAATACAACCCCAATACATAAATACTTTAACAATTTATTTTGACATAGGTCTTTATTTGGTATATGGTTTATTTATAATATCATTTATAGGATTCTAAATCATGACACATTATCTTTAATGTAAAACACCTTAGGTTTTTCCTGGGTTATTCATTGTCAAAATCCATCATAGTTGTCTGTAAACAAAATTTGAATTTTTTGAAGTGTATCCCTCAAGAGTGTCAATCCAAGTGCATAGTAAGGACCATTTTTGTATACCAAGTTACACCAAGTCAAGATTGACGCACCATTTTGGTGTTGTTGCTCTTATGTATATTTATTCCACAACCAAATCCACTTGTAGTTTCTATACATGGAAGTATTTCATGAAAAAACACAAAATCTCTATCTAACTGAAAAAATATTATGTTATTCTATACTAATAATTAAATTACACAATAATTCATTGTTATGTTAACTTTATTTAAATTAATATATTTCCCATGGTTTCTACTAAAAATCATTTGATACCAACTATATCTCCATAACCCCAGAATCTCAGAGCTTGTGCAATGTTTTATTACATTATCATGATTAAAATGAATCCAATACCAAATGAGAAATAATTTAGTAGTATTGGTAATATAGATACATAAATGAGTCTTTTATTGCAAATTAAAACATTATTTTGTTCCAAATATTTAAATAAATAACTTTGAGAATAAATTTATTCCATATAATATATCCCCACATATGTATCATAGTATGCTTTGTTGATTCCTGGTGAAAGGACACATATTAAAGGAGAGATCAAATGTTTAGTAACGGTAGCCTACGGAGGAATAAATAATGAATCAATGATAATAATAATTATGGAATGGTAAATAACAACAAAATGCATACAATGTAATAAAAAAATTATCAGGAAGTACATAAATAATATAGAATGGTAATAACTAGAAAGACATTTCATTTGAGTAACTAGATGGAAAAAAATCAATATGGAAATGTATGAAACTGAAACACATTATATTTCATAAATTAACTCAAAAATAAATAAATATATATATATATATACATATTTTGATGAAAAATCTTTTGGTTGAATAATAAATGAAATAAAATAAGGGAAATTTTTTATTATTGGACACCATGTTCCCCATGTACATTGTACTGTTATTGTCAAGAGCTTTCACAATATGTTTTACAACATATTAGGTAAAAACGTTTATAAGAAATATAGTAAAATGAATCATCCTATAAGGCTACTGATGCATCAAAGAGATATCTATAAATGATCCCCACTCATGTCATATAAGTCCAAAACATTTCTCATATATCAAATAATCTATTTGAAAATGTTCCTTATCAAAAATCCATAAGGAGTAAGAGATATAGATTTATGAATATTTACCCAAATAATAAAACAACATTCAATGTGAATCTTTATAAAAAATGATATATACTTTAGTCATTCAACATATCAATGATATATTATATGGGGAAATAGGGGAAATTCAAGGTTCAATGATCATATGAAATTGAATATTTCAAGATGAAAAAAGTAATCAAGGATGTGAATGTGAATATTTTTCATTACCTAATCAATAATAACCCATATAGAAGAATATTTAGGATTGAATCTATATAATATACCCTGAGTAGAGTAAAATAATTTTTTTTTATTTATTAATGGATAAATTATAAAAATATCTCTTAAAACATTATTATAGAAAATATAATTTTTTGAATATTATTTTTGAAAACGTTTTCTTGGATAATCAATTCTAATAAAAATTCCCAACAAAACCATTTTAACCTATAAATGGAAGCCTCAATTTAATTTCAATTGGTAAATAAATACATACCGAAAAAGGTACAAATAATATTCCATTTACACGGTAAGAAGTTTTTAGAAATGATTTTTTCAGAAAGTGACAACAAGATTCCATTTTAAAATATTATTGAAGACTAAAAGTGTAAAAATTTCATTACCAAATAATTTTATTTTTTTATAAAATATCCTAATAAAACATGGATTTCTGATGAAAATAAGTTCTCCAACTAAAGAGACAAATGTGCGTGCATTTTCTTAAAAACATTTTCCAAAACACCTTGAGTAACAATGATTATTAAAATGGAACTGGCACATGAAAAATTTTATGAATAACCTAATAAGGGAAAAAATAATGGTTTTATTGAACAATTTTTATATAGATTTCTAAAATGAAAATACCATTGAATGATCATTAAAACTATTATTGAGGAAAATAGTCATTAAACATTACAATGTAACAAATACGAATTTGAAACAATTTAAATCCTAAAACTCATGAAATAATAATATTAATTGAGAGTATTAAATTTCATGAAGATAAAGGAATTAATTATATAATATATAAAATGGGTAGTAGATGCACCATATAACAGAAGTAAGTGATCAACATGGCATTTATCTCACAGAAGTCAAAGGTGAGATGGAAATACCTTAAATATGAATCAAAAGAAAATAGTGTAATAATAAAAAATTAAACATCTAAATACCATTAATAAAAAATAATTCATGACATTATATATCAAAATGTTTAGTAGTTATACCACACAATATCTGTAAATTTTAGATAGGACATTTATCTCATGAATGTGAAAAGTGAGATGAAAACCGCATATATTGTGCTTCCTTTTGGTTGAAAATACTTTACAAAAAATTCATTTTAATTATTTACTAGATTAAAAACCATTTTCATTCCTATAATTATTTTTTTCACTAATTATTATGTTTTATAAATCTACTTAAACAATTATGTTAGAATCAGTTCTTCTGAAAAAAAATCATTTTATATGCCAATAAAAACTTTGGTTGGTCATCTACGGTCAAATGGGTCATTATATATTATCTCAAGAATAAAAATCACGAAATAATTATCATATTTATACATCAATTATACATTTAAACCCAATCATTAAATATGTTTATGAAAAAGTAATCAGTGTTACAATCATGAAGACATGGGGTTGTACGTATGAATGAGTAACGTTCCCATTTTTCAATAAGGATTATGGAAAGAAGGTAAGTAACTACATATAATGAAATAATTATAATAATATCATAAAAAAATTTAGTTAATCATATAAACATATATATATAATTCTTGGGATGAAAAATGAATCACATCATGTTGATGAGGCGGTAGTCCACACATCCTCGAACGACGTTATAACTTTTTAAGTGTGTGAAAGGGTAGTAATGAAAACTATATAAATATATATATATTATAGAGAGAGATAATTATTTTATTAGTATCATATATATTTTTTATTCATCATGTCTTTAATTATATGAATCTTTTATACATTTTATGTTTCATGTGAATGAATCATATCGGTTTGAGGGAGAGGTAGTCCACACTTCCACAAACAATGTTATCATTTTACGCAAAATGGAAGGTATAAATATATGACATTTAAAATAATTATATTATATTGAATGAATAATAAATATCATATATATCATATATAAAAATTTTTCCCTCATAATTCCCACCATGAGATGTGTTATGCGAAAAATGAACAATCCTCATTTCATGATGTGGTTGTTCGACGTACACAAAAACAGTATGTTAATTACCCATTAAATGGAAGTTTGTGTGAGTTTATATCAAACCCTTAGAATAAAAAATATATATTATACATTGGAGACTGTTATTTTATAAAATAATGAAATAATAATATTTTTTGAATTGGAGAATTTAAATTAAACCAAAAAGATAAAGGAAATATGTTAACACTTAATTGGGTAACTCCTTTTGGTTTGCACCAAATGGATTCCTTCATTCAGTTTATAAAGTTAGAGAGGGTTATAGGTTATGATAAGTATATTTAGGATCTATTGGGGTATATATTGGTCAATTCAATATTTCCTGGTATGTGTGAGAATGTTGGAGGAGATGAGGCCTTTTTATAATAGAGGAGGGGCACTCTTGTAATATTTTTATAATGGAATTCCAACAATTTTTTTCATGTTTAAAATGGATCTAATAATGGTAAGATGTTTATAAAATAAAGTATTGGTACTAAATATGGCCATATAATAGCTCTGGTAAATTTTTATAGCTCTTTTTGGGTTATAAAGTTACTGTTTACTTCTTATTAAGCTTAATTTTACTTTAATCATTGTAATTAGTTCTTATTACATTAACTAGTATTATTTGAAAAAAAACTATGCTGAAATTTTTGGAAATTATAAATTAAAATAAATCAAATATGAAATCAATTTATCAAAATTCCGATAACATAATTTTCATCAATTAATTGAAATTTAATTCCATAGACTAGACGATAATGAGGGTTTTTAATGTAAAAATGTATGAATGTTTTCTATATTTTTTATTGTAAATATCAATGTGAAATTTATTCTAATGAAAGAAATTTGATTTATTTATAAAAAATTAATATACTTAAACATTAAAACCCATTACAATTCATTTTATACTAATAAATAACATATATTAAAAAGAATATTTGAATTAATTTCAAATATATTTCAGTATTTATTAAAAAAAGGAATCCACATAGAAAAATACAATAAATTCCACCTGACATAATTTTTATATTTTTATTTGAATTAGGAAGTTTATTTTAACATATTAAATTTATAAAAGGGTCAAAATTGGATTTAGAATTAGTTCTCTATTAAAATGTGGTACAAGTGCCTTAATAAAAATATAGGTTTTAATTTTTAATATTGAGTATTTTTTTAACTAATTTCTATTGAATATAATGGATGACTGCAAAAAATATTTTATTAAATTTAATATATACTTATACTAGTACTCACCGGTGCTTTTGCATGGCATATTTGATTTCTGGTTTTTCATTTATTAAGAGAAAAATATTTATAAAAGTTGAAAAGAAACTGTAATATTGAATAAATTTTATTTATAAAGTAATATTGTATAATAATTGAATAGGAATGCATATAATATGATGAAAATATTTATATAGTTGATAAATAAAAAGGATAGAGTATAATTATAAGATTTTTTAAATTTTTTAGAAGAAGATTTGAATTCATTTTCAATTTTGAAGGTTTGTAACTGTAATACGGGAATTGATTGTTTATTCACTAAATTTCAACAGTCTTGGGTTGTATATCTCTATTTAATTAATGATTATTTTTCTAAATAAATTGGGAAAATAGTATCCTATATATATTTAAAATACATGTATGTGAATACATAATATTAAGTGAGAAATGGTAAAAATTATAGATGTCTCGTATGAAATTTGAATGTTATTTCAAAGAATATATATATACATGAATTACAATATAATACATAATGTTTATATACAAGTAAACTAGTGGTGCATAGTATTGGAATAGAAGTTAGTGAAATTTTTATGAAATGACAAACATCGTAGAAAACATTTAGTTGAATTAATATGGAATGAATATTTATATTGTGCATTCATGATTGAGAAATAAATTACATGAATGAAAAAATGATGTAATTGGATAATTCAAATTTTGATCATTATAATATTTGAATTTATAATGAATGCCATATAACTGAAAATAAAATTCTTCTGTAATTTTCTATCTGGAAAAAACCATTCCATGTAAACAAAAGTTATTGAACAGTTTTTATTTTTATAACCAATTTTCCAAATCTGACAAATGCTTCCTTTATATTAGTTTCATGATTGTTTAAAGAACTATGCTTCTCTACCCAAAATTCGATAGTATCTAACTATAAAACACTATTGTGATGTAAAAAATAAATAATTTTAAATGTGATGAATAAAATCTATAACCAATCAAAAAATTATAATTTTCCTTCTTTCTCATACCAATCATGATTAAACTATAAAATATGAATTACACATGATCAATAACGAAGCCTAATCTGAAATTTAAAAATAATATCTGTTGTGTACTAATTACAATTCATCTACTAAAAAGGAAAACAATTTGAAGCTTTATAATGGTATCAAATTACCACTGGTGAATCAACCCAATGGAAATGGAGCATTCAACTGCTCTTCAATAACAAAATTCAGTTTCTCCTCTGCCAAACCCATCTGTAGTATGGTTAGTGTAGAATAGTGTTGTTGGGACACCTTTACTAACTAACCATCCACATAATAGAACCTTTAGCCGAATGGATGATGTTAAAGGCCCCAACTAAGGGGCTTTGTTCATGACCATTGATGTAAAACATTGAATGTGGATACAGGCATCGTACCATTTGGATGTGCATATTTTGTGTGTTGTAAATTAATTTTTATGAAAACAATTTGTATCTGCATTACTGTTTGGTGGTACATTTTGGACATTTTAGAGCTAGAAGTAATATGAATTTAATGATTAATGTTGGCCTTCATAAATCAGTACGACTTAATTTATTAAACAACTAATGAAGTTCTTGAAAAATAGATACTCATCCAGTAAAATTAAATCAAAATTAGGAGAAACTGTTTACTAACATATGACATAGCTTTGACGTGTTAAAATTATAGAAATCACAATGTCTCCATTTTGTACATTGAGCTCCTTCAAGACCTTAATCTTCCACATAACTTCTTGATTCATCAACAAATTAGTGCCCTTCACCTCTGTGCATCTTTCATCAACATCTGATTCTTCCTATGATGCTTGTGCATCATTCACCAATACAGTAACAAAATAGTCTGGTTTTGATATCCCAAAACTTGTGCTAGTAGTCATGAAGTGCTGTGAATCCCTGTATTCTTTCTGAGAGCTCAATCCTTGATCCTTGACTCCCCAAATATTCAAACTTCTAAAAATAGCTGACTTGGAAAAGAAAAATAGAATCTAAACCAGCATCACAAAATTCGTTAATAATGGATCCATCCGAGGGTAAACTAAGAAAACAGGGAAAACTCACCTTTTTTGTTCTCATTATAGAATCCCTGGCGACACTTGAGATGGGTATCATCTGCATCTTAACAAAATCTTGGCTTTGAAAATATTTTTCCCTCTCCAGTTTTCCTTCTAATCCTTATTCCCACCGACACATCAGTTTTTTGTTTCTAATTAAAACAATGTGATACAATATGTCACATCAACCTTTCCATCACTGATTCCCAAAAAAATGTTCTGAGTAAAATACATTTAAAATATGAAAACATAACAATTAATATTGAATTAGGTATATTTCATTTTGAATGAAAGCCTAAAAGAAATACATTGAAATAATGAAAACATTACAAAATGTCAACACATAATCCTTTGTTTTAGAAAAAATAAGGTTGACTTACATAACAACATAATAATTTTTTAGAGTATTTGGTGAAGGCTTCTATTAGTGGTTTGATTTTTTTTTTCAAAGGAACCTCTATACTGGATGTTGGGTTCACGGTGTTGTGGATCCCTGAAAAGTGATATGAAAATCCCATACATTGTGCATCCTTTTGGTAAAAAATAAATTAAAATAAATTCATTTTAGTTATTTAAATGATTCAGAACCATTTTCACTCTTATAATTAATTTTTTTCACTTATTACTATGTTTTATAAAACTACTTTAACAATTATGTTTTCATGAGTTGTTTTGACCAAATTCGGTTTGTGTACCAAAAACAACTTTGGTAGGACATCTACAGTCAAATGGGTAATTATATATTATCTCAAGATTAATAATAATGAAATAATTATCATATTTATACCTTAATTATACCTTTAAACACAATAATTAAATATGTTTATGAAGATGTAATTCATGTTACAATCATGAAGACATGGGGTTGTACATATGCATGAGTAAACGTTCTAATTTTTCAACGATGTTTATGGAAAGAAGGTATGTAACTATATATAATTAAATAATTATAATATTATCATAAATAATACATTAGTTAATTATATATACTTATATATATAATTTATATGATGTAAAATGAATCACTTCATGTCGATGAGGTGATAGTCCATACATCCTCGAACCACATTATCACTTTTCAAGTGTGTAAAAGGTTAGTAAAAAAATTATATATATATATATATATATATATTATATAGAGAGATAATTATGTTATTAATATAATCTATTTCTATTTCATCATGCCATAAATAATAATTATCCTTTATACATTCCATGTTTTGTGTGAATGAATCATATCGGTTTTAGGGGGAGGTAGTCCACACATCCACAAACGAGGTTATCATTTTTACCCACACTAGATGGTATAAATATATGATCTTTAAAATAATTATAGTATATTAAAAGAATAAAAAATATCATATATATCATATATAAAAACTTTTCAATCATAATTCCCACCATGATAGGTGGTAAGGGAAAAATGAACGATCATCATTTCGTGAGGTGGTTGTTCGACGTATACAGACACAGTATGTTCATTACCCATTAGATGGAAGTGTGTGTGAGTTTAGATCAAATAATTTGAATAAAATAATCCTAGTATACATAAGAGACATTTATTTTATAAAATAATGATAAAATAATATTTTAGGAATTGAATAATAAAAATTAAACGAAAATGCTAAAGAAAATATGTTACCTCTTAATCAGGTAACTCATTTTGGTTTTCACCAAATGGATTCCATGAATAAATTTATATACATGAGGAGATATAGGTTTAGGATAGGTATTTTTACGATCTATTGGGGAATATATTGGTCAATTCAATGTTTCTTGGTATCTATGACAATGTGGGAGGAGATGTGGCATTTTTAAAGAAGAGGTGGGGCACTCTTGTAATATTTTTACAATAGATTTCCTACAATGTTTTTCATGTTTAATGTGTATATAATAGTGGTAAAATTTGTATAAAGTATAGTATAGGTTATAAATATGTCCATATAATAGCCATGGGAAATTTTTATAGCCTTTGTTTGGTAATAAGTTTATTGTTTAGTTCTTATCAAGATTAATTTGACCTTAATCATTGTAATGAGTTCTTATTACAAGCACAAATATTATTTGAAAAAAAATGATGATTAACTTTTTATAAATTATAAATTATAATAAATAAAATATTAAATCAATTTTTTAAAATTACGATAACATAATTTTCATAAATTAATTAAAATTTAATCCCACATACAAGATAATAATTCGGGTTTTTAAAGTAAAAATGTACGAACGTTTTCTATGATTTTTATAGAATCATTTAATGCGAAATTGATTCCAATGACCTTAATTGGATTAATTTATAAAAAATTAATCAAATTAAACTTTAAAACCAATTATTTTTATAATTAATCCTTATAAATAACCTATATTAAAAAGCATCTTTCAATTAATTTTTATTATTTTCACTATTTATTAAAAAATGAATCCTCATAGAAAAATACCAAAAATTCACCTTATCTTAATCTTTATGTTTATATTTGAAATATGACGTTTAAATTGACATATTAAATTTATAAGATAGTCAAAATTGGATTTAAAATAGGTTCTCTATTAAAAGGTGTTAAAAGTGCCTTAATAAAAATATAAGTTTTTATTTGTAATATTCAGTTTGTTCTTTTCTTATATCTATCTAATCTATTGGATGAATATTAAAGGTATTTTATTTAATATAATATATATATATATATATGTCAAAAAATAATTTTAATTAATTTAATTCTTTACGGTAAAATTGTTTTCTGGGCATAAAAATAGTTTTCTATAAAAATATTTCTTTTATATTCAACGGGTTAATATATTAATTTCTAATTAATTTGAAATCAGAGGATTACTTTTATAGTTATATAAACTATCAATTTTTAAAAGATTTTTATTATTATTTAATGCTACTAATTTATCATCTAGTATATATGTTATAACATTAAATAATAATTTTTAATAATATACTGTTTTTTGTAAAATGCATCCTTGCGTATAATGAAAGTTATTGAAGATACATGATGTGGTATGTGGAATATGATAACATAGTGTCTCCTATAATAAAATATATAAAATATATTTATTTTTTTGAAATTATTAAATATATTATAAATTCTTGAGATATTATATTCTATAACATGCTTGGCATCACATTTCATAGACACTATCAAATACAATGTTCCTACTTTATGTTCTTAGGGTGTTACATAGGGAAATCCAAAGTGGTAACACAAATGAATCTAAGGAACGTGTCTAAGGATTTCCCGACCAATATCTGGCAGAATTTCCAGATTCTAGGAGTATTTCCTCAGTAACCCAGGTATCATAGTACATCTTGGTGGTCAATGCATATAATTCTAATCATCTCACATAATGAATATTTATGGGTTGCCCACCTAACTGAACCCATCCCACAAATATGTGGTTGGAATTTTAAGTGCACAACCTATCATAAACATAGTTTTTATAGGCTCAAACCATTGATTTAAGTTCTACGGTGACACACCCAATAATTACAACCCTTTTCCTATATGCACCCCCACTACTGTCAACATCTCATCAGAAAACCCACCATTGTCTCTTAGGTATCATCATAACAAGGACACCCCACAAAGGCTCATTTATCATGTACCCATTTGTAAAGCAAACTCCCATAAATTATATGGTATATAGTACCTATATTTCACAAATATATCATAACATAGCCTCAGTGACATTATAACTAATATTATAATGATGTAACAGAATGGATGTTTCTACAAAATCATCGCCTTTATATGTCTCCCTAGGTAGATCCTCATCCACGATCTATTTATAAATATATATAGCTTCAACCAACCTATATAATTTTATCTTATTGGGGGGGGGAAACTCACCCCAATTTTTTTCATAATTATTCTAAATGATATAAGGTATCTCAAGGTTCCACATGGACACTTTCTTATATACCCATATCCATTCCTCATTAAAAAAAATTATATGTCTCTAAGGGAACCAATAACTGAGAACTTTATTATTTATATGTTCTATTACATTACACTCCTCAACTTTAAAGTGTTGTATTTAATGTATTTGAAATCATTAATCCATCCATCAATAGCCATGAAATTAATCAAATGCCCAAGGTTCATCATGTCCATGGAACATTGATCATTTCATATATAGACATTTAATTTCAATTTAAAAAATTATATAATTTATTAGGTTAATTTCCCTTGGGGGAGGGACTTCACACATCACAAATCCATATAAAATAAATCATAATACTAATGTATAAATGTTTTTGGACCACCTCCCTCAATAATAAAAACTTTACCAATTATAATCATTCTCAACTATCCTTATTGATACATGTACATTCCCCACTGACTATATTCACCCATAAAAGTCCCTAACACATGAAAAAAATAAAAAATGATTATTTATAATTAATTATAAATAGTTAAAAATTTTAATTTACTTTATATTAAAATTGATTTCATATAATCATTGAACAACTCATTGAGGGACCTCTTCCCACCAAAACCATTACTACACACATGAAAATGTTCATATAACACTCCTAAAATCATATAAATAAATAATAATAATAATAATAATTTTATTAATATAATAAATCATCCAATTTAGTCAGAAACCTCAAATTAATTCACTGGGTGACATACCATTGGAAAAACATTGTGTGATGATGTGTGATCATCAGCATTGGACATCCTCTATCCATTGAACCAAAAATTACCAAAATATTGGGATGATTCATCAATTATTTAGATAAATAATCTCAATAACCCTATCCACTAACATCCAAAATTATTTATTAATGAAGGAAAAAGTAATTATATGGGTGATGTATAGAAATCACCATGAATAAGTGAAGAAAAGTCGTCAAACCCCAACCAAAATTCATGGGATCCAAATTGAGAAAGGGGGAGATCTACCCTTAGCATGGGTGCATATAAGAAGGAATAAAGGGTCACTGAGGTACTAAATATTTTATTTGTAAAATTGGTAAATTATCACAAACTTTCAAAATTCATGAGAAAAATTGTTTTCCTTATATTGTGGTGAGCCTCTAGGCCACCCCTCGAGAACCCAACATGCCTGATGCCAAATTCGTTGGGCCTCCTCCTTTGATATGTATTTCAAATAGGTAATCTGCATGTAAACCCAATCCTATGAATCAAAATAATGGATTTTTAGTGTACTTTACTACCCATGTACCATTCTGAGGCAAGGGAAAACACCCTCCAACATATTGAGTCATGCCCCTCTCCATTTTGTACTTTTATTCCTCCCAGCCAATAGACCCAACTAAAAGGGAACACTATATAATAAATACCCATTTAACTCTATGATACCTCACAAATACACATAGATCCAAATAAATTTACCCACCAAATTCCCTCTATCCTAATAATTTCACCCCCCCCCACAATTTGTTCCCTTACTCTAGGGTCCTCCCCATGGCGGTGCACCTATTGTGAAATATAGCTATAGATAAACATGGCTCCACCCATTCATCCATCATAGAACATGAATGCTTATCATTCCTCATAACTCAAAAAAAATAAATCCTTGAAATTTTCAAATCATTTAATACTATTTTCTAGAAATAGTTTTCATGTGAAACATTCTTTTCAACTCAAAAATAAAAATTCCACCAAAAATGTTCATCCTATATAAATATGGGTATTTTCATATTTAATTATTATATAATGAGTCTTGGATAATTTTCTGAAATGTATTCCTTACTCTTGTGGATAATAATACATGAACATGTATTTTTATATCTCAACTATTAGACACTAATTATTGTCCTTATGATATAAGTAAAATGAGGATCTTTTAAACAATATTATGTCATGTGTGATATATCACTCTTTATTTATCACATTTACATAATTTTCTTAATGAATCATAGATTTAGTAAGAATATAAATAATAAAAATGATACATTTTGTTTTTCTAAGAACTAATTCCCCTCCCCACTTAGTGGTTGTGAATCTCTCTCTTGAGATAATAATTTTATATATCATCATTGTTAGAGGTTTCCATCAATTTGTATTAGATATATGCTACCATAAAGAGTAATGATTTTATTTCAATTATGAGTACTAATGTTTTATTCTTCATTTCTAATATATATTTATTTAATGGAACTATATATAAAATTAATTCATTCGAAAATAAATAAATATACATATATGATGGAATGGTGTTTTATCAATTAAAGTAGGTGGTGGTTTTTTCTCTGTATCTCAAGGAATGGATGTTGTTGACATCTAAAAGAAGTATTTTTATATTATAAATTTTGATATATCCTTATATTTCAATGAGGATATGATTTTTTTATTATACATCATAGAATATATTAATTTCATCAATCTTAGAGAAATAAATTATAAATTGATATGTTATTGTTAAAATAAAATACTATTTGAAAAAAAAAACTATATGATTTACATGAGATATAGAAAATGGTTTTAGATTCATGATAAATATATATTGTGATCAATTTTTATATATTTTAATGGGAGAATATTGGTTAATGGATGAATTTTTTTGGTTAACAATATATCAATCTTGATTTGATTTTATAGAGATGCTCTTAAGAATTATAACATTATAATGATATTATTGATAATTAAATTTTATATTTTTTCTAAAAAAATAGTTAAAAATTAGGAATGAGAAATGAATGATTTGAAAATGGAATAGGTAAAAAATATTTTGATATCCACTAAAATGTGGGTGGGTAAAACTTTGAGAACGAAAGGAAAATTTGATGAGTAGATTTCATTCTATCATTTTAATGATCAGAAATATGCATTATAATGAAAGAATCATTGTCAAAGATAAATAAATGAATTTAATTTATTTTATTTCATTTTTTTAAAAATATATGTGAATAGTAAAAGTAAAATAAAATTTCAATATATGATTTATTATTTTCAATTTTTGAATAATTGGAATCTTTTCAACTAGTTAACACAAAAGTGCTGATGAATATGAAGAACATTATAAACAAAAAATAACATCTAGGTTAAATATGATTGATTGTGGTGAATATAGAGGCAAATATTTCAATGGAAAATTAAATTCTAATGAGATAAAGAAGTTGAAATTTTTATCATAACATGATTTCACATATTCAGATAAATAAAGTGTAAAACTGGAAGATATGATTGAAAATATAAAACTGTGAAAAATTTTATAACTAAAATATTTCAAATTATTCCTCTAAAGAATAAGGAGATAAAAGTTAAGAGGATATAAGTGATGAGGGGAACCAAGAGAGTTTCAATTAATGATTAATATATTATTGTGATTAAAATGATACTGGATGACTATGTTATAAATGAAATCATTGATTCATTATAATTCTTCTAGAAATAAATATCCCAATTAATTATATTATAAAGTTATTATAAATATGGAAATGGATTTATCATAAATGATTAGTGATATAAATTAATTTTTTAATTATATAGATAAGAGGAATCATAGTAATATAGAAAAAATTATGGTTAATAACTAGGTGATGATGTCTCTTGAGGGAAAATGGTTGATGTTGTCAATTATTAAAAATATTTTTAGTAATTAGATTTCTAAATTTTTACCAAGGAATTATTTTCAGTTATTTAAATTAGTTGAAAATTTTGTTGATTCGTACAGCTTGTTTTCTGATAGTGATATGGTTCTTAGAATAGAAAATTTAGACATTTGATTTTGTATTCAAAATTGTAGGAGTAAGAATAATAATGGGGAGACCACTCTAAACTCACAAAATATTTAAAATAACCTCATTAAAAACCAATGGATGAGATAGAAAATTATAAAAAAATTATTTATGAAATAAGAATAAAGATTATGATGATAATAAGTTAATGATATGGTAATATAGAATGATTCTAAGTTAGTTTAATTTTAAATATTGAGGAAAATTTTAATTTAAAAGTAAAATAAATGAGAAGTAATTGTTAATATAAAATTATAACAAAGGATATTCCATTATAAAAGAAGGTTTATGTATTGTTGAAAAATTATAAAAAAATATTATATCTGTTGGTACATTTAGTCACTCACTAAATCAGATGTTGGCCATGAATCTATGGTATTTCTAGCTAAATACTCAATAATCCAGATAAGATGACATTTGATATTTAATGTAAAATTTCAGGTTTATTTTTATTCACTTGGTGAAACTTCTGGTAGGTTTGATAAAACCATTAAAACGAATAATAGGTTTCTCACTATATTATAAGAGAAATTTAATTACAATAAGGCCTCCAAATATAAAAATATTATGAGTGATATTTAATTACCTTTGATTATTGAAGTGTCCTACAAAGTGAAAATTTTCACAATCATAGATTAAATAACAGTGTTTTCATTTAAAAAAACAATAAAAATCCATTTATGAAATGACATCATATATTTTTATGGATATTTGGTTTAATATATAATATATATACCCTAAATGGTTAATCATTAAAAAGAAACCAATTTTTTTAAAATAATTTTGAATCAAATGATGTTCTCTTTATAGAATGTTCGAGGCCCAATCTCTTATGGTGCTCTCAAAATTGTGATAATATATTATATTGCCAAATCAAAAGAACTGATATTTCATTTGGAAGATAAATGATGAAATTATATTATTATAGTAAAATCAAATTAGTGAAAATATAATTTTAAATCATAATTATAAAAATAGTTTATTTATTATCATCGTGAAGGGAAATTTTTTCTACAAAAAAATACATCATCATTTGGGTAAAAATAACAAGTATAATATTATTAAATTTGAATATTTGAGAAATATAGAAATTATGAATCATTAATGAGTCAATTTATAAATTTTTTGACATAATGGAAAAATTATCCACATGAGTCACAAGAAAGTATAGATAAAAACAATGAAATATATTTTTATTAATAAACATATATGTGTGTGGTTCTTCAATAATTTAATAAAAAAATAAAATTAGGTATATCATACATTTTGTTTTTGATGTTACTTGTATAACTAAATTTTATTTTATTTCAATTATATAAGGATATATTTATAGGAATTCATGCCATACTCAATACAAACCTTAATATAATGGGGTACGGAAAGTGGAAAATATATTTTTACTGAACATGGGTAGAACCACATTATTATATCATAGAAATTCAAAAATATATTATTAAAAATGTATCATAGTGGATATTTAAATTATTAATAGGTAATTAATCAAATATAATTCACTGAATTTCATTAATTAAATATCTTTTGGAGAGATAGAAAACTTGAAAATTATAATGGCATTCATCCTCCAATGATACATAATTATTAAAGGATAACATTTGGATATATTTAATGAGATAATTGATGGTGGTAAATATAATGGATATAATCCTTATAAAAAAATTCCCAATTTAAATTAAGAATTTTAATATTATCATTGATAGGTTTGAAAATTAAAATTATTTACAAACATAATTTTTAAATGTTTATAATGTTGAGTAGCTCATACTGGAACTGATGAAAAACATGTGATATATTTGAACATAGAATTAGATGTTTATGATTATTATATTTAAATTTAAATAATAAAAATATGGATATCTTGTATCTAGGATTATCTCTGAACGAAATACATAGAAAAAATTTAATCATGGAAACATCCTTGAAAACTAAATTAATGTTATTAAATGATAAACAATATTTAATAAATACAATTATGCCGACATAATTTCACAATATGAACGTAAGAGTGTTGATGAAGCATTGAAACATGAAAGAGTGTTGTAAATAACGGAATAATTGTTTATTCATATTGAGAAGAATAAATCAAGGGAGATACATTTACAACCCATTGATATGAATTTAATCAATAAGATAATAGTTTTTTAAAATAAATCTGTTATAAGGGAGATGAAGTATAGAAAAAAATATTTTTGAGTGAAAGGGATACACTTATATTTTATGATATATTTTAAGATAAAATTTTATCAAGTTCAATGGAATAATATTTTTAGATTCATCATTTTGATATGATGTCAATACAATTATAAATATTTCAAAATGGTTGTGAATTCATAATTAATGAATTTAGATATTAAGAGGAGGACTAAATTGGATATCCATAATGTTTTATAATTTATGGTGATAGTCGACGAGTTTATAATTTTACAAGTCTTCCTATGGGATAAAGAATGATCATTGAGAAATCTATTTAATATAAGACAACTTTTTAATGGGAGTGAAATGTAGAAAAGAAAATGTTAATTTTGGAATATATTTTATCTTTTATGACACAAATCTCTCATTGGGATTGTAGGCTTTGTTGACATTATTATTAATAGAAATAAAATACATTTTTTTGGGAATTTAATGAACAAATTAGAGAACACATTATGTTATCAATGATTAGAGAAAATGAGTTTTTTTAAACTATGTACAAATTACACCATATAACTTTATAATAAGAAAAATATTCATGTGATCTGTTAAATAATTTTAGAATGGGAGAATAAATATATGTCACTAATTTTATTTCATTAATGACCATATTATCCTTAAATTAATTAAGGGGTAAAAAATATTTTGGTCCATTGGTAGCTTATTCAATAAGAAAAGGTTCAGAGAAGATATTTTATTTTTGGTTACAATCCGTGCACAATTATAGAGTATTCCCAATGATTCATATCATATTTTGTGAAATATATCTTATAAAATGTCAAATAATCTGTTGATTATGTGTAATAACCCAAGGTTTTGGATCATTTAAATTAATCATATATTTGATAAATTATGTCACATACCACACCGGACACATTCAAAGACGAAATAAAAAAAAGGTGTGACATATTAAATAATTATATTAATAATAAAACCTATAGAAAAAATAATAATTTTAATCAATATAATTTGGTTATAATTAGAGGGTAAATAATTAATATTAAAGGGGTTTTGGTCAAATAAATAATTTTATAAATTATTTTGTAATTTACGAAAAATATTAAATTTACCAATATAAAATACTATTAAAAATATATATTATATTTCAATATATTAACTATTATATTAACATTCATTAAATTATACATTGGTGTGAAATTATATTAAAAACACTAAATGTTCAAATATGACAATTTTTATTACAAGTAAATTAAATTTTTATATTTTACTTTCATCGTAAAGAAAAAATTATAAATTTAGAATTTTCATTTCTTAAAATTAAATTAATTTTCCAATTTATAATTTCAAAATTATATAAGAGTTAATTTTTGATATTTTTTTAAAATAATTTATTTTTTTCGTCATTAATGAAAAATATAGTTTTTTCAAAAGATTAAATTTATTTACATTATTAATATATATTCCATACCTATAATTTTATAAACCATTTTAATAGATAAAATATTTTTTAAAGTATTAAAAATATGTTCATTATCATATATTTTATTCATAGAAAAATCTATTTCCATTAATTTAGAACATATGTAATATTTAATATTAATTTTAAGTATTTTATTTTAATTAATCATTTTAATAGTAATATTTGGTTTTTCTATTCTTTTAGATGACACATATATCTAATTTTTTTTGTAAACAACTAATTTAAATAATAAAATTAAATTACATTGATATATTTATACTATATATTTGTTTATCTTAAAAAGCACACTTTATCTAAAACCCAGTTTTAATTCTTTATGTGTGTTAATATTATAATTATCTATTATAAACATTAGAAATTTTATTTTAAAAGACTATTTTAATATTTTATATCAATATTTTCATATTATTTAATAATTTTAAAATAATTATTGTTTATAAATGTATTATTAATATGATTAAAGATAATAACCATGATAATAGTAAAAATATTATTTTCAAGGAATTAATTTATTAATATTTTATATTTAATATATACTAAATTAATTAGTACTATATAAATTAATTAAATTAATATTTTTATAAACACTTATATATTTATATTAAAACACATATAATTGGTAACCAATGCTAAATATAATCTAGAACAATTAATAAAAAACCATTTTTAAAAAAAATAGTTTATCTATTTGTAAAATAAAATTATTTAAAAAATAATGTTCTATTAATTATAAATTAATTTAGGATAAATGGATATAAAATTTATGATAATAACATCTACATTTTTTTAATAGTAGTTACCATATATTAGTAATGAAATATAAATTAGTTTGTAAAAAACAAATTAACAGGGTAAAAATGAAAATGATAAAATGTACAAATCTAATGGTAAACAATTTCGAACATGATTAAAAAATTGTGTAAATTTATTTTATAGGTTTAATTAAAATTATATCAACAAAAAATATGTTATTTTAAATTTTTTAATAATTTACCGTTGAATTGTTTCTTTCTATTATTGAATAATAATTGCTGTTAATAAAAGTTCAATTTTCGTCACTTTAAAAAAATAGCACTTCCACCCCTTAATGAAACACCAAACCCTTCATATTTATACTTTAAAGTCTTTAATTTTTATATTATTAATAATATATCCCATTTTTATCAGGCACTTGTTTTAATTATTCATTCTAATCCACTCAATTCAAAGGATTCATTCAAGAGAATGTTCCTGGTCCCAAAGTGAGCCTTAATTATTTCTTATCTTTTTTTTTCATAATTTTTCTATTTAAAAAATAACCTAAACATAGTAATATTGTAAAATAATTATAATTATTATATTTAATTTTTTATCATTTTAATATAACAAATATTATTTCTTCCATTACTTCTATTTATAAAAATAAAAGAATGTTAACTGCTAGTTCTACGGACTACGCCTCCACGAAGTGAAAATTTGTTTTCTATCTTGATTTTCACTATTTATCAAAATGACATAACTCGTGATTATAGAACAATAAAAATATAAATATTATCAATATTATTTGTTTATTTGTATTTTATAAAATTTCAGTACTATAGTCACCCACTGAGTCATAGAATGTTTTTTGGGATTTTTTTTAAACACCAACTTGAACAACACTGTAAAACTCTACCATGGTTGACTTTGGGAACATGTATAACAATTTTATTATAATTTAATAATAAAGTAATAATTTTTTAACGTTTTTATATTGTTTATATTCATTATATAACTTTTTTAAAAAAAATACAAACTTTCACCATTAAAATTTGCGAAATAAGACATTTTTTATTTAATTTTCTTTAAATAATAAGCAAAAAATATGTAATAAAAACTAAAAATAATAATAAATGTAATATATTAAATGTAATATTTATGAATACGTTTTGAAAAAACATATCTAATATAATTTATTTTACTATTCATGAATATTTTTACATGCACAAAATGTGTGAGGAATACGGTAAGCGTTTCTAATCTCAAATTATTAATCCTTAAGATATATTTCATATTATAGAAATTTTTTAAATTAAATAGTGTATCATAGAAAACATTAATATTTTGTATCATGATTATATTTTACTTTTTTTTATCCAATTTTCAATTCCATGTTTGTTTACTCAGGGGGTTGTGAATAATATACTACAAAATATGCATGATATTGCTTTCTAAAATTCATTTTTTAAGACACATTTTATGATTCACCAATTTTTGATTATATGGTTTATATTATACCTGTTTGATTAATTAAATCAGGGAATATATTTCCTTCATGATTTTATAAATTCAATTTCAAGATATATCTCATTCAAGGGGTGTCAATTTAAATGTTAGTCAAGATTTAAAATTTTTATTAACTCAAATTCTTTATCTTTGATTCACAAAGTATTTACGTGATTTTGATCTTTTAATCCCTTTTATACCAAATCATTCTTTAATCTATGTATTTTTCAATTTTTTATATAGGTATGTTACATATTTTAATCAATATCATCTTCCTTTATTAAATAAATTCTAAAATAAATTTTGCATAGTAGAAGAATAATTCCAATTCTTTCCAACAAATCTTTTATACCGTGTCTATTTTAACTTCCTTAACCTCACTTTTTGGATACATTAATATGTATTATTTTCAATGATCCCTATAATTATATTTAACTATTTATAAAATTAAAATATAGTACTCTTTTTATGGTTTGGGTTTTCAGACAAAGGCATTTCAAAATATTTAATAAGATTTCCATTCATTTAAAATAAAATGTTTTATCAACCACAATTATTTTCTCAATAAAAATTCCATATAATTTTCAAGACACCATTATTGTAGATTTTATAAAAAAAATTGTATTAATAAATCTAAAAAATTAAATCATTTTTAAAGTTTCATTTCAAAATAAATTGGAGACTTTATCACCGATACTTTCTTTAAGAATATAAGAAAAGAG
The DNA here is from genome assembly GCA_963277665.1 of Viscum album. Classification (NCBI taxonomy): domain Eukaryota; kingdom Viridiplantae; phylum Streptophyta; class Magnoliopsida; order Santalales; family Viscaceae; genus Viscum; species Viscum album. The sequence continues at coordinate 212,781 of CAUJRU010000341.1, forward strand.
ACTTATTTTTAAAACATCTTCCTAAGAAAATATTTCCCATAATTTTCAATATATTCAACAATAATTAATGGTTTTAAAATTTTAACTATTTATCTATTATTGTATGAACTTTATTTATATTCGATTTTAGGTAAAATGTTTATTTTCATCACGATTTTCAAAGTAAAATTTAATTGTTCTGATGAAAGTATTCTTAATCAATAATTTGATTCATTACATGCTTTTAAGCATATGAAATGTTAAATCTCTATAATATAAATGATATATCACTATATTTATCATAATCTATCATATTTTCTATATTACCATAATTCTTCTTCTAATTCCCTTCCTATATGAATAAACTTCTTCCTTGATGTATATATGTCTATAGAGATTCAATAAATCAGTTTGTTGGAGAAATTAATGACTTAACCTTATAAAATTTATTTATATAGTTTAAATAAATTATTCTCTATTTTATTGATTAAGTGGTATTTATCTATAATATTATGGAATATCATTGGATACCCATTTCTTTTTCATGGGTATATAAAGTTTGGATTATTGATAGAATTGTGAATGTTTTCCTTATATTATTCTATTTTACTAGTATATGAAAATCATTTTATTTACTTGGTTTATTTATGAAATATTTTTATATGGAACACATATGTATGTATGATGATGATTGGGATCTTATATCTTTATCTTATTAAATGGTTTTTGTTTATATATCATGATGTTGTTAAGAATGGACCTAAAGAGTTTTTCCACATAGGTGTGGGAATAATGAGTTTGATTAAATTTTTAGCATTTAAGTAATGATTATATCCATATAAGCATGGATATAATGGTGTTTCATTTATGTTTTTCCTATACCTATGTTTGTTCCACAGTTTTCTATAAATTATCATTCTTATGATATGATTTCATGGCTCATATTTATTGACTCATTACTCCACACTCTTTAGATTCATTGATTAGGTTATTCTTAAGCATATTAAATTATATTTGGCATATTATTTGTTTTATATATGTTTATTATGTGTCCTAATTATACCAATATCTTTATATTATGCTCCCTTCAGATTTTTGATTGGTATTGCCTATGATTACCCTTATTAAGTAGTTTAACTTGCACATTTCTTTTCTTTCCACATTATTATGTTGTAAAGATGATTAATTCACAAGTTTCTACTGGAAGATTATATTTTATGGAGTATTTTTAAGATATATTGAAGTTTCTTATTGAATAATTTGTTTCTTATATAGTGGTGATATTTTTCATTTGATATAAATAAATTGGTTCTACTAGTAAAATATTTTTCCTAACTCTTTAAAACATTAACACTAAAAATGTTATTGTAATGTAAATATTACATTATTTCTGGGAGATACATTAATTAATGATGGGTATCATCAATATTCTGTAAATTAAGTCATATTTTTCTCTAGATATGGGAGTGCGGGTCTATGAAACCTCATTATGGAATGATATATAATAATGGAACATCATTTATACTTTAGGGCTATTTTAATGATATTTGGATGTTTTTGATGATTGAATGTTAATTTATTGAGTATTATTTTTTTAATGGAATATTTGATTATATTAAGTCATATATATTAAATAAATTGACAATAATAATAAATGAAGTTGATTATATTATGGAATCTAAATATATAACAGAAATAATATGGATGAATTCATATGTTGAATGTTTATGAACAAATTTTTTATACCCAATGATGATTAGGTATTATAGAGAATGTGAAATAACATTTTTTTATAAATCCAGTGAAAATTGAAAACATAAATATATCATGGAAATTATAGTATTGAAAGATTCCTTCATGAACATGATAGTGTTATAAAGAGCACATTCCTTTCGAAAATACATTTATTATTATTTCCATCATTTTTCGTCATTCATTTAATTAAATTTCATTACAAAATAGTATAATATGGAGATCTTATCAAAATTGTGGATAAAATTTATTTATCTTTTTAATGTTACGAAGAATGGAAAAAGTATTATATGTTTTTTTCTTACAATGTATATATGTGGTGGTGGTAGTTATTTTTTTCATTTTATATAAATACATGGGTTTAACTAGTTACATATTTTTCATAACTCTCTAAAAAATTAGTCCTAAAAAATTTAATTGGATTAAAAATATAACATTTGTTGTTAAATATATTTTAATTAAAGATTTTTATCAAAAACATTGTGTAAAATATGTTTTTATTTTCAATAATTCGGGAGTTTAGTTCAATGAAACCTAAATATGGAATGAAATATAATAATGAAAAATCATTAATATTTTATCAATAATTTAATTTATATTTAGATGTTTTTTTATTTAACTAAATTAATTTTCTATATTTACATTTCCTATTGAGGGGAGATTTGCAAATTTGATGTTATAGAAGAAAAATATATTACGAATGAGTGACAATTTAATAGAATTGAATTAGAAAAAATTGAATGAGATGATTATGAGTAAGAACTGATTATGTCACTGTTATTTATATAAAAAATTATAGTGGACAAGATAAAATTTATTTTCTATAATTCATAGATAAATGATGATTTTGTAAATTGTGGTCATTTGATTTATTTCCAATAGATAATTGAGAAAATTTTAATGGATATGGTGACATATTACTATGATGTGGGTGACAGTAAAACCACCCATTTAGAGGAAAAATGTTGTGGTAATAAATTAATGGATAATTTTAATTTTAATATTAGGGTTAAAGGAACAAATATAAATATTGAATGCTATGTTTAGAATGAAAAATACAAATAGTCCATCCGATTGAGGAATGAGACCAAATGAGTTAACTAATTTAGTTTGGATGTGTCAGATAGTATATTGTGGAATGATTCACTATGACATGGTATATGTTTGATATGTGATCGATGGGGGGAGAATGAGAAATGGAAAATGAGGATGTTGGAATCATATAGGTCAATAGATCTTCAATCATATTTATGTCTAAAATATTATTCCTTTGTTAATCAGAATAATATTTAGTGAACATATGCTTATTTTTTTATATATATATCTTTTTTGAGTTTGTTAAAACATAATGATTACCAGATATATATTCGAGATATAATTATAGATAGTATTTTCATAGGATTTAGGGTGAGGAAAAAGGTGACACCAGTTATGAAAATGAGAGACACTTGAGGGGGAATGTTAATGATTTATTGAATTCTCGACACTCTTCTTGGTTACTATTGTAATATATATTTAGTAAAATACACTTACTCTAATTTCCAATTAATGTGGATAATAATATAACAACACATATAATGGGATCATAACAATTTAACATTGAGAATTGACTTTTTTATAAAGAGTTTGTATGAATTTTGTAAAACCAATTATGTCAATTGAATTCAATATATCAATATATATTATTTTTGTTTGATTTATTTTGTGGTTATTAGATCCAATAATAATGAGAATAATCACATTATGTTATTTTCCATTGGTAACCATTGATTCACCAATAGTTTTTAATCATCTCTCACCTAATCTTATAAAAATAGTTGTTCAACGAACTTTTATCATTATTGTTATACTGAAGTTGTTTTGGATCTGTGGATTGATCATCTCCAAACAATAAACCTATACATTATGATGCTATTTGGTAATCAAAAATCTATATAAACTAGTAATAAAATTGAAATAAAAATTCATATATTTATATAATTAATGTAATTAATATATTTAATTAGATTATTTTAGAGGTCGGATGGCATATGAATCATGTCAGGACATGAGGTTAAAAGATCTCATCCAAAATATCATTTGTTTCTACTAATTTTCGTTATTTTCTATCTGAATAACTATATTTCATTTTATAAATATTTAATATATTCCTTACTCTTTTAAATTTATCAAATTTAATTGATGGTATAATTTCCACCCTCATTGAATTATTGTACAAAACTTCTATTTTTCATTGTATTCCTAACTCCATTTAATTTCATTGATACATGATCCATACTCACAAAATAAATATTTTTAATATTCTTTATCCTATCCCATTTCAATATTCAATAATAATTAAATTTTTATTCAGTTGATTTATTATTTATTTTCATGTTCTTTCTTTAATTCTCTTTTGATTCATACGTTACCAAAGTCAGAGGGGGTCTTCTTGAACTCAATTGCCTTTCATTTAATTATGTCCATCATTGATTAACCAATTTCATGTATATTGTGTATAGCCTACAATTTCAATATATAATGTTTTATTTACTACTATATTTTATGGAAATTTAAATTTCTACCTAATGATCTCTTTTTATTTATTTTTATATTAGAATAAATATCATTTTAAATAAAAATTTATACTCCAAACACTGGAAATATAAATATATATCTATTTGAATTTTTACAAAAACATAATATTTTAACTATTTTTAAAATTAATTTTTTTATGAACCTCATTTTATCAAATAGTTTTTAAAATTTTATATTGTATAAATATTTTCAACGTGAATTATTTTAAATAAATATTAAAGTAAAAAAAATAATTTCTTTCATAATCTTAAAATTCCATGTCATTCCCCCAATGTTATTAAATATTAACTTAATTATGTTTTAAATGTTACAATAATGAGTTATTATTTATTAAAAAAATGTTTTGAGGGAATTTATATCTTCTCATAAAAATAATTTTAAAAGATAATGATATTACTGTTTTATAAAAACACACCCACATCTTTGTAAAAACGTTTTCCATGATTTTTTTTCTATTTTACCTTCTAATGATTCATCATTATTGTATTTATCAGGAATTATCAAATATTATGATAAAATATAACATTTCTAACAATTTCTTTGATTCATGAATTCCATATACATACTTATTATTATAGAATGGTGTTCACCAAGATATCTTTACAATTATTTTAACTGGGGTACACTATTAACATTTTTTTATACCTCTTTATTCTAAATGATAGAGATCATATATTCTTTAATACATTTGTTGATGGGTATTTTTTAATGAAACCAAATTATTTATTTTATTTCACATTAAATTTTCATAGGTTAACCATTATATAAGAATTGAAAAATTAGGGATTACATTCATGATCACATGGCACACATATTTAGGGAAAGACTATTATGTTATAGGAGGGACAAGAAATATATCACCCTAATATAAATTGGTTAAATAATTATATATCATAATTTAATTATGATATGTTTGGTCATTATTAAATTATCTATTTTCACAATTTTATTCATTGATATGATGTTGTTAAATTTTTCCACTACATTAAACAAGGACATGATATATTTAACTTTTTCTACAATGTATTATTTTATTATATGAGATCTCTAGAATATGTTACATTTTTATATTAATATAAATTAGAAAAATTTATATTTTTTGTCCCTGTGGTACATGAATTTTGTTTTATGATTTTACATTTATTCTCCTTGTTGTATGCTATGAATTTAGGGTCACCCATTTATATATTTCGAGCCATTATCTTTGAGTATTCAATCACACATCACCTACTATGATAAATTGATCGCATACCATAAATAATTAAATTTACCTCATGATAAGTTATTTCATCAATTTTTAATCTATTTATGAATTATTCTTATCTCATTAATATTGTTTTAACCCACATTTGAGTATTTACGTTTACACCATTCTTATGGTTCTACGTTTCGCTATGTGATCACAATGATTAAAGAGTTTCTTAAATTGTTATTAGGTGTTTTTTATGGAATATATTATTAATTATATTTTAAAATTATATATTGATAATTTATTATATGTCTTGTTCTCAAATACATTAATCTTCTTATATATAGAGTATTTGTATTTCATGTTTTTTTAAATTATGTATGTTAGGAACTTGCAACTCAATTGTTGTTTTGGGGGAATCTTTTTCATCTCTTGTAAAATAAAATTTTAATATAATAAATTTTAAAAAAAACTAACATAACTATAATAATTCTATGCCTAAAGTATATCATATTATATTCTATATGAAAATCAGGATCGTAGTTCATTCTTTTAACAAAGCTGTAATTATCTAACGAAGGAAGATGGTCATGACTACATCCATCCAATGAAACATCAGACATAGCCCTCAATAAATGGTATAACACGTATAACCCTTGATGAATCCATATTTTTATATATTTTTAAAACAAATTTTAGTATATTTAATATATATTTTATGTTTAAATATTATAAATAAATAACATTTAGTTTTATTTTGTAAATTATTAGCTTTATATAGATACTTCATAATTTGTGAATTTTATTAGTTAAATAATTATTTTTTCATTCAATTATAAATTCCAAAATTTAAAGTATTTTTTATTATTTTTAATGTAATGTGAAAAATATTATATGTGACAAAAATTAATGATATGTAATATGTAATAATTTCCCATGGATGTTTAGAGAATATGAAGATATCTTCCATTTCCAATGAAATGAAATGAATTCAGTTTTCTATGACATGAAATATATATATATTAGAATTTTGAAGATATATATATTATATTTAGTTCGATAAATATGATTTTTAACTTTTTTAAATAATTAAATGGGATATAAAGATAGATATTTACCAAGAAACGTCTAATACATAAGGAATTATATCATAAGGTGGAACTATAACGTATCATCATGAGAAATACATGAGATGTAATATAATTATATAAAATAATATATCTAGATCTATATTTTTCAAGGATAATATATATATAATGATTTCTATAAACACATAAATGTTATTTTCCTGGATAACAACAAATATGATATTGTACTTTTCAAAGATGAAGAAGAGTTCCTCTACCTTCTCAACTGCATTGGATCAATTAATCCATTATATTTTGATGTGGACACATTATATGTGACCTTCAAGAAAATAATATTCTTCACATACATCGTGTGAAAATTGGTAAAGTTGTCAAGAAATTCATTTATTCATCCTTTATCAATGAAATAAGGATACAAGAAATAACTTCAAATGACCATTGAGCTAATGAAGTATATAGAAGAAGTTGTGGTGAAAGAATAATATGCTCAATATATGAAAAGATGTAAATTTCCATGTATGAACAGAGTGACTCTACTAAAAATAAATTCTAACCCTTATATTCTTTTAAAAGATTTTGTATCCTTACAATTGTAGTATAGGATTCAACTAAATATTTCCATAACAAATTTTCTTTTTATTTTTTTATAATAGTATGTTTTATTCTTCTTCGATTATTATTATATTTCACCACCATTCCTAAAATAAATTTGGATAATTGTGATTGCCTAACTTAAGGGTATATCCTAGGGGATATTTCACTATGCTCCCAAGTCCCTTCTCATTAATTCATTCATGTTTTGTTTCACTTTTGTTGAGGATGTTGTTGTGTCAGAGGATTACGTGAAGATTTTCAATTTTCCCATTATATCCCCCTTCAATTTTTTTAAATCTAAAATAAATATTTATCCATCACTTATCTCATCAAACAATTCTTAATATATATTTTCTTAGGTTAATGATGAATTATATATGCTGGGAACAAGTGGAAAGTGGTTATATGTCTATAATCATGGAATATTCATCAATTGACACCACGGAGAATGATAGGTTAGTTGCAACTAAATAAATGTTAAAAATTTTGCAATGTATTACAATCTATGATGTTTATGTTTGTCCATTAAGGATATTTATTCGACCATTAAATGATTTATTAAATATTTGTTGGACAATGATGGAACTATGTAAACTAAACCCACAACTGACCCCTTTCCACTAACAATTGTGTTGGTTTTTAATGCTTTCATTATTTTCATACACTCCACAACACTATAAGAAATCACATTTTCCCAATATTTCATTAAACTATAACAACTCAAAATATTACTATGTGATTTAGAATAGTGAGAAACTGTCTATGATATTTGCGAGAAGACTATAAGATTAGATCCATAGAATTATTCATATTAAGGAATATTAATGATGAAAATAAGTCCTCTAATATTATTTTAGTGCATCACTTTTTGAAATATTTTTCATGGATATAGATTTCTAATTACCTATTAGTTTTTAATTTAATTATTTGAAATTAAATTTTAAAATAAAAAAATCCTTCTCTTCTTCACCCTTTAAAAGTAGAGAAATATTTTAAGTACTAGTAAGTCATAATTTTGGGGTGTGATAGTCATATATTATAGAGTGGGGATTTAAATATATAATTGAATAACTAAATTAGAGTGTCAGACCATTTCTTTTAAAGGCTTTATCGAAGGATCTAATATGTTTCTCACATTAAATTATAGAATTATAATATGTTGTTGCAATATAAAAAATTAGTCCCCTATTTAAACATAAATTTATTGAAGAAATTGAGGATTTTGAAACCAAATATGAAATTTCATCTCCTAAAAAAACGTGAATAAATCCTCAAAGTGTACCTTTATCAAGAATGGATGCTTCTGACTAGTAAATTAAAGGGGGTGGATTTAATATTAGATACACATTTCTTTGATAATACCTTGTTATCAAGTCTTACATATTGTCCATAACTAACTATGGTATAATATATAGTTAAAAATCATTTATAGAGGTTTGAAAATGAAGAAAATATTTCCATAGAGGAAAATATGGTGGTCATGATGGATAAAGAAACCACTAAGGTAGTGATTGAAGAAGAATCAAATTTGGGGGTTTAAGTGATGACCTGACAACCATATTAATTAAAATAATATCATCTAAATGATGAAACAATAAATATGGTGAATCCCTTTTCTAACTACCTCTTACCTCTTTAATTCTATCTTTTCTATTCCTATTCTTGGGTGTATAATATCTATCATTTTTATGGGTTTCCCACTCATAGTGCCTTTATAAATACATCAATATAAATAAATAAAAATGGATAACATCTCATATATTTCATATATTGTAGGATTGGGGTTAATAATATTGTACATTCAAACCATAGGTAGTATAAAACATATATCCACATTTGGGTTTAAACTAATAAATCTCTTTTCCCCATATTTCTCTTTTTAATTTTATTTTGAATAAAATTTATCATGTTTACTTTTTTTCCTTTTATATGTTGTACATAAATTGTGATAAAGATCATAAGTAAAGAAAATTAAAAAAATAACAATTTTTTATCACCCTAACTGATTAAATTCTTTATTACCCATAATTTTTTTTCATTTAAAGAGGGTTGTGAAATTCAAGGGAATGGAAATTTCTGACCTATTAGAGATTTTAATGTGTTTTCCCTACATTTATTAATTTAATAAAAATTAAATGGTTTTTATAATTGAGTAAAATTTAATATATATAATTCTTTAGTTCATAGAGATACATAATTCATTTTTTAATGTATGGTCTGGGTGGACCTCTTAGTGGTGGTGGAGGTAGAGCCTCGAAATTACGACCACCACCCGCTGCTCGGCCAGCTCCTCTGTCATGTCTTCCTACTCCCAGAAGACCACCACGGTCAATACTCTGCCACTGCCTGGGAGGTCCTTCTACTATCTGCTACTTCTCTGCATGGTGGGCCGTGCAGTCACAAGCCATGTGGCCCTGCCCTCCGCATGCATAACACTGCCTGATCCTTGTAAGGATGGCTCTGTATCGTGTGCCCCGCACAACTGAACTTGTATCTTGAGTTTTCCCACTAGATGGCCTTTTCCACTTGGAAATCTACATATATTGTCTAATTCCATCTATATAAGACTCCTCTATGTGTCGTCCTACTGTGGGTATTGGCGCTGGTGATTGATCAGTGAGAAAAATCTCCACTAGAAGGGCTCACTGCAGCACCCCCGCCTCCGTCAGAATGCTGAGGGGAATCATCGAAGCCCTCATCTCGTAACTAAGTCCTTGCTCAAAGGTCTGGTCTCTAAATAACGAGTCTCATACCATATCTGTGGACTAGTGTGACAGGTCATTAAACCTCGTTGAGTACTGAGCTACTGTCATGTTGCACTACTGCAGATGTAGTAATTCATGAATCTGCACCGCATGAATGGTGGCTGGAACAAACTCTGAGCGGAAGAGACTCTCAAAGTATGTCCTTAGTAAAGATGCCTCATTATTCACCTATAGCATCAGGTTCCACCATCTACTTGTTTCAGCATGCAGGATACTCGCGGAAAGGATCACCATGATGTCAGCAAGTGTCCCTACCAATTTGAAAACCCTGACGATAGACTCCATCAAATCCTCAGCAACTTGTGGGTCTGTCTCTCTGCAGAACCTGGGTGGCCTCTATCGCTGGAACTCGTGAAATGCACTCGGTATGCATTCACTCTCTGCTGCAGGGGTTAGTGGTATCAAGGGCATAGCAGGTAGTGGTACCATTGGTGCCTCCGCTATGATGGGGCCCTACACCGAGGCCTCATCCCTCAGTGGGTTACCATCTCGTACATAACTCAGAACCCTAGCTGGCTACCTTCGCAGGGCCATCCAAAAAAGGAGCAGGTTCTCCACAGTAAATTAGTATACCTGGTGAGCTGACACAACATAGTCACAACGAAAACTTTTCAAAGGAAACACACACACAATCAGTGTTTTCGTGCACTAAGCTAGAAATCAAAGGTCAGGGTCCTAGTGTATGGACATGTCGGCCGCCTCACCAACACTGAACTCCCTTGACTAAAAACCACACAAAATACTCTTAACACTATTGCATCATAGAAACAATGATCAGAGTCCTGAGTTCTGTGGTATAACTGACACCTCTAATACCAATTTCTCACGACCCGTCCCTGGGTCCTGTGTCGTGACTACCCCATTCCCACCTTCCATAGGCCAAGGGCTGGCGACTAGCACCAAATGCGTAAATCCCTATACTGGGAAGGCATTGCCTTTATAAATGTAAAAAAACACAACAAAGTATGATATTGAAGTAAGAAGTAAGTAAAAATGTATACAAAAGTATGTGCTGAAAGGAAAGGGGCCAGAAATACAAGCCCAACAGTAAGTACAGTACAACTGAAAAGCTAGTACAACAGTAGTAAAGTAAAACAGAAACAACTGAGTCATTCTTCAGGAATCCTACTTGAAGGGTGGGTATAGATGGCATCCTCAGCAGCTTAGGTCTGTCCATCCACTCCTTGTATGTCTCACCAAGTGGCCCACCTCCCGGTACCATCCGACTTACAATTCTCTACCTTGATTAGTGATGTTCATCTTCAAAATACAACACAACATAGTGCGGGCATAGCCCATGCAGGGGTGAGTATACGATACTCCGTAGGGACCCCAAGACCCCCGAAGGTCTCCAAGAATCCATGAAGTATAAATCATAGAAGATATATACAAACACGTAGTATCCACTAATCCTACTTATGTATATGCCCACACATATACCTAAGTTATCAATCTTAGTTAGGCTCCAACTATTGAGCCCAAGAACAACCCAGTCCACACAGGAAGTAAAGTCAACCTCATCAATGATAATGATTGAAAGTCAAGACTCAGCTCACATAGGTATACATATTTTGTATAGTGATAGAGATGATCAGATGTAGTCATTGATTCATATAGGCTATCAGACCCACACACAATACAAGACCATCTATGATGTTGGAACCACAAAGGGTAGAAGATCGACTACTCTGTAGGACCCACACAGGATACATAAACAGAGGTCAAACTGCCAGACCCACATGGGATACAAGAATAGTAGTCATCACTTTAATCTACCAGACCCACATAGGATACAAGAAGAGTAATCATCACTATCAAATCACGGAGGAATCGAGTATTGTAGACATCGCGGTCAAACCCACAGAGTATTCATGTATAGTAGTCGACACAGTAGCATCAAGCTCTAGGGTTCCTGCACACAGCACACTCGATTTCGGGAGTGTCTGCTCCTCAAGGAAAGGGGGTCGATACATCAACTATCACAAAGTCCAGAGTTGATGTATCCTGAAGTTCCGTCTCATCAAAAGAAACCCATCATGACCGACGGCATATCAATCGGACGCCCAGTTTGAGAGTTATTGGCTTTTCCGTTCCAGGGTCCCGGTTGGAATTACGCTTGTTCCAATCCCGTCCATTTTCCAATGATGTCTAAATATCACTTAGAGTATCTCAAAAGTACCACCTCATTGCGAGGGTCCTAGTGCCGGAGATGGCACATCGATTGGATGCACAGTCATGAAGTTATTAGCATTTAAGTGAAACGGGACCGACCCATCAAGCCTGATGTGTTTGCTGGTCGGCACGTCCTATATCAGAGGGTCCGACCCGGTGGGGCATGGACCGTCCTGATGTGGAACCTTCTAGCCTGGGGGAGGCACGGCCTGGCCCTACGGAGCGATGCTCGGCCCGGCGGGGCATGGCCAGGCCCAGCTGGGTGAGACTCGGCTCGGCGGGCCGCAGCCCGTCCCGCTGGCCAATCAGCGCGCGGGGGGGGGGGGGGGGGCACGACCCCCATATTTCTGAAATAGAGGCACCGAGCAGTTCCGCCCTCTTTCCCGGCCTGCCGAAGACGGCCGGTTTCAACTGGAGTGAGCGGCCCGCACAGGTACGCCGCTATTCTCCCACACGGCACCTTCGAGTGCCTTTGCCTTCTTCAACATGGTCAGCTGCCTGCCGGCCGGTTTTCCCACCTAGGAAGCCCGCGGAAGCGGGCCACGGTTCTCTATAGTGCGGTTCCAAGGGGGCGCTATAGTTCTCCAGCAGACTGGTTCTTCCATCCCGGTAGGTCGAGAGACCGGACGGTCCTTCTTTTTCCAAGTGGCCCAGTTGACGGTCGTCATCTCCTCCGCCCGCGCAGCACCCGATGCTACCATCCTCTAACGGGTCGGCACGCAGCCACCATTTCTATCACAAACTTCAATGGTCTCCAATTCTGGTCACCGCCACCTCTTCCTTCTCCACCTCCATCGCGAAAAAAAACAAGGATAAAAGGGGGGTCGTCTACCCATGATCGTTTGGCCCACACCCTCCACGTTAGGTGATAGAAGTTGGCCGAAGACATCCCAAAGGATTTGACAAGAAATAGATAATTTATTCACTTATATTTATTCAAAACCCCTACCTCGTCTATGACGTTTCACATTGATAAGACATGGAAGACGAGTGTCGCGTTGGTCAGGCATCGCGGATGACGGTGTCATTCCATCAACGTCGGAGGAAGTGGAAGGTTGGTGGTGTTCATTGTGGTGTCGCCTCCTTTGTCGCACCAGTTGAAGAAGTGGACTAAGGCGATCGTGTTCCTCGTGTTCTTTTCTGTAAAGGATGAATAATGTTCCACCAAGAGTTTCTCTCCAAAGCACTTAGAATATTTTCCAAGCAACTGAAATAATGGGCTTTTAAGAAATTATAAACATTCCATAGATTTCAAATTAATTCAAAACTAGATTAAGTAAGTGGCATTAATTAATCTCAAGAGTTGGAACATTCATGAGAGGAGGGAGGTGGAGAGGCTCCACCATTAATGAGTGGAGGTGTAAAAACTTAACTGTAGTTAAAGGGAGTTCAGGGTAGGTGAAAGGTTTTGGGTTCGTGTGGGACCCACCACACTAAACCATCTCAAGAGAGGATATGTGGGGTGTGGGACCCACCCAAACTCCCCTTTGGAGGAAATAACCACCTCTTAAATAAAATTGTACAATACAACAATTTTATTTAATTTCCTACGAATTCCAAAATTATAACTTTCATCATGCACAAAATATAACTACGGTAAAGAACCCCTTAAGAGAATACTGGTGTAGCGAGTTCATCAGTGCCCTAGGATTTATATTCTGAGCAATGGTTCAAATCATAGAAAATCCCACACATACGTTTACTAAACATACCTAAGAAAACATCAGAAATTGATTACGGGCACACCGGGCCTCAGAATCAGGCGCTGTCAGAAACAACAGACTCTTAATATTCCAAATAATTTATGAAAACGGTTTCCTTGAAATTTCTTATAAATTAAATTTAATTCCCATTAATTTCATATCATTATTCTTTTCATGATGTATAACTACAATAATTTCAATTGAGAAAGTGTTCACTACCACCCCTCTATGTGATATGACTCATTCATACCATACATGAAACATTTAAATGATAGTGTTGATGAAATAATGTAATGTATATAAAATATTAAAATATACTAGAATTATAATATACCTAGGTATCATTATGTTTTCATTTATTCAAAAATGAAAAAAAATGAATGTAGCATCCATGTGTATGTACGACCTACCTTCTCCATGAACGATGCATTTCATTTCTTATGTCCAAATATAATTTACTATTATATATACATATATAATAAAAATATATGATATATATGATATATAAATCATTAATATCATTCTGTTGATAATGTACTTTTGACCACATGGACAAATTGTAATTATAACAAGTTCATTTTTAACACAAATTTCGAACATCGAATAAATGTCCGATATGAACTCAAATAACTAACTAATTGTTATTACAATGTAATAAGTGATATATAAGGAATAATAATATTGAAAAAGGTTCTAAAGCAAGTATAAATTAACATAATTTTATTATTCAGGAATAACATAGAACAAACGATTCATGTCAGCATGAGGTATGGGTTTTTCATCTTACTTTTTATTCATGTGATATTAATGCGATATATGACACTATTTCTTTTCGTGTGGTTTATGTAGTGCCCATTATTGTATTAATTGTGTAATATACTTTAATTTATTGATATTTACATCTTCACTGTATGATCATTCTTTCATGTTGTGTATGTTTATTAATTTAACAAAGTGGCAAGGGAACCTGTCACCATCCTCTACTAATCAAAGAATTATTTTATGTTATGTTTTTTAAATTTCATTTTTATTATGTTGGGATATCTTCTTATATATCCTTATTGTTTAAAATTTTATGTCCTTGTGATGAGATACCCTTTTCTCTCTCATCAACTCATTTCTGAATTTTAAAGAGACACAGTTAGGTTGTCGTGTTTCGGTAAGAGAACTTTTTAACCCAATTTCAATTCATTGGGTTAAACTTCAACTAATTAATTATGTCACGATATGAATATTTGTGAATGACCTATTATTTATTAACAGATCATATCCACTTATATTGTGTGTATTCTTATTTTTGACAATTAATTATGTCATTTATTTATCCTTAATCTGTGGATATGATCTTTGCATGGGACATTCTCTAAATTTACATTCCATTGAGACTTATTTGTTATTATACACCAATTCAATTTTATATTGTTTATATACTTCCTTTGACATTTTATATCATGAATTTATATATTCTCATGATATTTATAATTTCATTTTTTGTTATTATTTAATGATTTTGTATAAATGTATTTTCTCATGTTGAAAAGGAATCTTTAACTAAAAGATTATTTTAAATGTTTTAAGTATTTATTCATCTAAATCTAACGCATTCATTTCCATGTTTTTATAAAAAATTAAGGATTTATTTTTATAGGCATTTTTATTTGAAAATGTTAATTCCATTAAATTTCTCAAAGTGGTATCAGATATTTTGATTCAAAAATGTATTTAATAATTTTTTTAATGGTTTTAGAAATGGATTGAATGTTACATATCTTGAATTGACTCATTGTGGTTGATGGGTGAAATGTTGATAATTTAAATCATTATGAGTTAAGATTATGTTATGGTTCATGGGAATTTTTATGTATACGGTGTTTTTGTGATAAACCAAGGGCAGGCAAGCCAGAGATAGCTCTCAAATGCTTTGGGTAATGTGAAGGAGGTAAACATTAATGTTTCCAATAAATGATTTAGAGAATATACTGTGATGGGTATTCTAAAAGTAACTCCCTGCCCAGCTATGAAGGATAAAAAAATAATTATGTTATGTATTACATAAGTTACCTTTATTATTTATGATCTCGGTGTGTTATTCATAAATATTTTTATTTCAAGAGCTATGTCATGATTGAAAAGTATGGTTTCATTGATTTGGATTAATTGGTTGGTTATTGTTTCATTTCCTAATTTTGTATCCCCTACTCTTCTTTTTATGCTCATCCCATGTTTTGAAATGTTTTTCACATGACTTAAATATAAATAAGGTCATGGATGGGATCATGGAATGGTCATGTTTTGTAAAACATGGAACTAGATATATTTAATTTTTTAAGAGTTTTTATTTTATGAAAAAATGGAAACTAAGTAAATGTTTCTACATTGTAGTATTTGATAAATAATTTAATATTTATGGACAAATTCCCATAATCTATAAACCTAAAAAGATATTTAATGTGAATTCCTGAATTATCTGAAGATTATGTAATGTTTAAGGGTGGTTTTTTATATTTGTTATCAAAGGTCAGTTTAGAAAACGTTAGGGATTATGAGTTTTCATTAAACACATGGTTAGTCCCTATAACTACGATTTTACTCAAATCCTTATTTTATTATTTTTCTAGATCAAGGAATGTTAGTTATAGATGGGAAGAGGAGGATCTCGAACAATATTCCTATCTCTTCCTAAGGACATGCTTGCAATAATTATTTCAAAGTTATGCTTGGATGATTGTGAAAGGTTTTCTAACATACAACTCACTTGCAAGCAATTGTTTGAGATATCAAACACCTCCACTATACATTGATATCTTTGTGTATCAAGGGTTGTATTTAATCAAATCTTATTTTATCAATATTCTCATATTTTCATGAATGGAAAATTTTATCAAGGAATTTTCAAATATTTTACCTTATCACTAGATTTTAAAGCATTTTATGATTTTGAAAAAGGTGTTGATGAAGGAGATCCTTGGGCAACCTACTTATATATTCTTTTATAATATAGTTTCTATGCACATACTTATGTAATTTTAAAAGGACCATTGATTTAATGTTTCAACTAAAACTCAATCAGAATTATAATAATAAAGTTTTATCAGATGTTTGGAAATTATATGTTATACATGATTACTTTCCGAAACAATTTTTCTAAGGACAGCCATATGAACCAACTTATACAAGGTGTATTTGGATGATGGAAGCATATGATTTTGAAGGATCTCGATATCATTTTTTCAATGCTTGGACCTTTTACCTAAATGAATAATATATTTATGAAACCATATGGACACCACGATCAAGTTATGATGTTCTTTCTTTGGGGAATAATTTTATTTTATCATATGGAGGTGAAAAAATGACAATATATAAAATTTTGAGGTCTTAATTTTTTTTGGATGAAAATGAAAGGTGTATAAAAACCATTGAGGTTAAAACATGATATAATTATTTTTTAGTTTTACAAAAATAAGAACATGAAGACCATGTGACAACCCATTACGTTGGACAAAGATGAAAGTTTTGAACGCACAACCAAACTGATATTGGGATTTATCGCTTACCACTGGAATACGTGAAGTCCCTAGTTAGTATAACTTATTATTTTTAGTTAAATTATTTTATTGATCAATAATAAGTTAATTTTGGATCTTATGTTTTATAAAATGGATATCATTATTATAAGAAAATCATTTGCTGATTAATTGATAACAGTTATTTTTGAAGACATTTTCTCTTTTGGGAACATTGTATGCTTAAGGAAAATAGAATAATATGGGATCACATTTGTGGAGTAATGGTTAACATTTTATTTTGTAAGTCTCTATGATTTTTTTGTCGACAAATGGTGATTTGTGTTATTTCTAAAAATGATTAACATATCATATTGAATATCTTATTATGTTAATTACACTTCAGTATGAGACTTTAAGAGTAGTCGATGTTTTTTGAGATAAAGGCTGAGATTTATTGTGGAATACAAATTGATAAAATCATTGTGATTTTTTATTTTCAATCATAGTTTAGATTATTTTTGAATAATTTTAAATTAAATTATCTATTTAATTGTCGTTCTTGATCTTTGGGAACTTGTAGTTGAATTTTTGAGTTTAAGAGTAGTATTTATTTTTATAATGGATTATGCTTTTTGGGGATTATTGAATTCTTTAGTAACCATTATTGGTTTTGGATAATGTCTAAAGGTAGGGGAAATATATTATTATTCATTTTTGAATTATGTTATTCTATAGAAGTTGATTATAACACTTTAGGTGTGACCAAGTCATCGTGAATACTCATCGTTTGAAGAGAAGATGAGTTTTTTTGTAGAAACTTAGTAAATGATAAAAATCTACGAGAAAAGTAGTTATATATCCTTATGTTTTAAGGAAATAGCATAAATAAATTATCCAAAATTATAAAAGGGAACATAAAACAAAAAAATGTGGTCCATTTAAATTTTTTATTGGGGAAGAAATGACCATTTTTCCTATCATATATTTTTGGTTTTCTAGTGGTTAAATTTCTCATGATCATGTTTTCTATCACTATCTATTATAACTTGATGGTTAGTGTTTCATCAATATCCATGTATTCCTTCATGGAACCCCAGTATGAGTTATCTCATGTAACCTTTTTTACTTCTATTTCTTTCTTTTAATGTGGTAGTTTTATTGACTTCATTCTGATTTGGGACTTTTAATGAAGTTTCAATTCCTAATTTTAAATTTGCGTGGACGCAAATTTCAAAAGGGGGAATGATGTAACATCCCTGGTAAATAAAGAATATAAAATTTTCATATTTATCATTATTTGTGAATTAAATATTAATATTAATTTGAATGGGATGATATGTTTGATGGAGTACCCGATATGCAACAACGAGTTTCTTTGAAATCTTACTTTACACACAACGTTGAGTAATACATAAAAATAATAATATAATATTATTATTTTAAATAGTAGTTAACACATAGCTGTTGTATTTTTAGGAATTGACATAACTAACTAAAATAAGAGTATACATGTTTTCAATGTTTTTATATTTATGCAATACAATTTACAGGCATAAAATGATAATGAATCCAATTTTGTGCCTAATACCCATATATTCATTAAAAGTTTGATTTACCACCTTTTGACGAGAATCCTTTTAAATTTATTTTTTGTCACATTTATATATTATATTTTACAAAATAAACTTCTTATTTATAATTTGGACATCCAAATTTACTTTGGTTGAAATTTTTGTATTTTTTTTATAATGTTAATTATTTTTAATGAATAGTGAAAAATACTGCATTTTAATTCAAAACTGCCTTTTAGTCTAATTTATTTAAATTGATAGATAATATTTTTAATTGGTTTTAATGTTTCATTAGATTATATATTTACCATTTAATCCCATATTGGTCAATAGAAGTAACTGCACATTGAAACTAAAAATAAAGAAGTTGAAAGCTTTTAATAGTCATTATTTATTAAAAACATGCTTTTTGTATTGACAACATGAATCAATTTTAAATTAATTTCGGTAAATTCTGTGTTTCGAATTTGGAAAAATAGATTATATATTTTGAATCAGGAAGTCCAAATTTTGTAAATAGATATCTTTCATCTCTAGACCTTATGAATATTTACTTTAATAAATATTTTATTTACCACAGTTAAAGGGTAAATCTAGTAAATAAGGGTAATAATATATTATTATAATAATATTAAATTACCTTAACATGTGTCAAAATCCTATTGGATAATACATTTCCAACCCTAGAAAGCCATGGGTTAATTCTGGGACCCCATAGATCCACTAGTATGTGAAAATGACACCTTATAAAAAGTAATTTAATGTTATCAAAAATGTATCATAAACAAATAGCTTTTTGTAAAAAAAAATTATGTGGTTAAATAAGATATCTCATTGACTATAAATTTTAATTTTAAAGATAAAAAGATTTCCTACATCATGGTATTTTATTTATAATTTTTACACCTCAAATGAGTACAATTATATATGACACAATGATGATGTAGGGTTTACCATATTAATGAATGATTTAAATAAATGTGGTAATAAACATTTTACAAATTATAAAAAACCGTTCCAATTAATATTGGATGATTTTATTTAGGACAATAGTCTTATTATATTCTAATTTAATGAATTTTTTACCTTTTGAAACTGAAAATAATTTTAAAATAAAATAATACATTAAAACATTCCTAAAGAGCCCCTCCTCTCTCTTATAAAAGGCCACCAAATCTATCCCATTTCTCAAACCACACCATCCCATTGGCTCATCCAAAATATGATCAAATAATCTCAAAATATACCTCACTTCCAATTAGAATCATTACATTGGCAAAATTATAATTTAGTAAATTTTTTTGGTTCAAACCAAAGGGAGTTAACAGATTTAAAGGTAAAGTCTTCCATCAAGTTCTCTTCTTTTATTTTCCATCTCCAACCCCCTAAAATTACTTTAATCCATTGTTTTATAAAACATAAATTATCTTAAATATACTAGTATATATTTCTTATTATTATTTACACTACACATTCATACACATCCATCAAATGGATACGAACATACTGTTTCTATGGACGACGAACTACTGCCTCCCAAAATGATGATTGTTCAATTATCTCCTACTACGTCTCATGGTGGCCATTTTGATGGCACTGTCATTATATATGACATATATTTTAATTTATTTAATCAATATTCTCCATTAATTTTCATTTTTAATATACCTTTATTTTTTTCACGTTGTATAAATACGATAATTTAATTTGAGGAAGTTAATATTACCTCCCACTCAAAGTGATACGACTCGTTCATACCATACATGAAATGTATAAATGATGGTTTAATTAAATTTTATAACATATATAAAATATTATGTTATACTGTAATTATTATATAGTCATATATCATTATGTTTTCATTTCATTAAAAATGAAAAAAAATGAATGTAGCGTCCATGCCTACGTACGGCTTACCGTCTCCATGAATGATGAATTTCATTTATTATGTTTAAATGTTATAGACTGTTATAAATAATTAACTAATTGAAATATATGATATATATGATATAAAAATCAGGAATATCAATATGGTGATAATGTACATTTGACCACATGATCAAATTGTAATTATAACATGTTCATTTTTAACTCAAATATCAAACATTGATAAAATGTCCGATATGAACTCAAATAATTAACTAATTGTTATTGAAATGTAATTAATGGTATTAAAGAAATAATAAACATCAAAAAATTTCAGAATAATGTATAAATTTACTTAATTTTTTATTCAGGAAGAACAAGGAACAAACAATTCATGTCGGACATGAGAAAACAGGTTTTCATCTCAATTTTTTCCCATGATATTCATGCTATATTTTCCACTATTTTTTTATTTTTTTTGTGTATATACTACCCTAGATTTTATCCATTATGTAATATAATTTAATTTATAGGAATTTAAATCGTCATTGTATGATCCTTCTTTGATGTGGTGTATATTTCATATGTTACCAAATTGGTAAGCGAACCATTCACTATCCACTTCTAATCAAAGACATCTTTAATGTTATGTTTTTTAAATTTCCATTTTCTTATATTGGTATATGTTATTATATATCCTTATTGCTATAAATTGTATGTCATGTGGTTATAGACCCTTTATCTCTCATCAATTTATTTCTGAATTTTAAACCGCCATCATTAGGCTGTCGAGTTTTTGAAAGATAATATTATAACACAATTTAATTTCTTTAGATTAAACTTCTGCATATTGATTATGTCATGATATGAATTTGTGGGAATTATATATGACTGTTTTATAATTAAAATCCACATACAAGGGTTTTATTGTTATATTTCACACATAATTATGTCATTTATTTATCATTAATCTATGGAGATGATCTTTGCAAGGGACGTTGTCCCAATTTACCTTTAATTGAGAGTTATTTGTTGTTATACACTAATTCAATTTATATGGTGTATATACCACCCTTTGATATTTTATATCATGAATTTATATATTCTGATGACATTTATAATATCTTTTTATATTATTCATTAAATTTTTTTTATTCAAGTACATTCTCAAGTGGAAAATGACTATATAACTAAAACATTGTTCTAAATGTTTACAAAAATTAATCTTCTAAATCTTTCTCATTAATGACCATGTATTTAAAAATGTTCTATTTCTTTGTTTACATGGCCATTAATACTTTAAATTTTTATGTCCTATAAACTTTTCAAAGTGGTATGGGACACTTGGATTCAGAAATGTCTTTACTAAATATTTTAATTGATTTTAGAAATGGACTCAATTATTCAATATCATAAATTGATTCATTGTGGTTTATTAGTTAAATGTAGATAATTTCAATCATTATGTGTTATGATTATATTATGGTTCTTGGGCACTGTTTTCATATATTTGTGGTTGCGTGGTAAATCTAGGGTGGGTGAGAGGAGATAGCTCTCCAATGCACTGGGTAACATGACGGAGGTAAACATTAATGTTTCTCTTAAGAGATTTATGGTATATACTAGGATTGGTATTCCAAATGTAACTCCATACATATCTGTAAAAGCTAAAATATAAGTATGTTATGTATAAAATACGTTACCTTAGTGATTTATGATTTTTATGTCCTATTCATAAGTCTTATGATTTAATGAGGTTTTTTATGATTGAAAATTATGGTTTCATTGATTTTTATTTATTGATGTGTTAATGATTCCTTTCCTTATTTTGTAACCCTTACTGGGATTTTTTGGCTCATACCATGTTTTTAAATGATTCTCATGGGACTTAAAGATGAATATGGTCAAATATAGGATCAAGGAAAAGTCAGGTAGTCTAAAACATGGATCTAGACATGTTTTTTTAAGAGTTTTTATTTTATGAAAGAAATGGTAACTAATTAGAAGTGTCTAATTTTTACTTTTTGATTAGTGATGTAATATTTATGGAATAATTCTATAAAACTATATTCATGAAGATATCCTCAATGTGAATTCTTGACTTAACTAAATATTATGTAATTATTAAGGCAGATTCCTTATAGTTTTTATAAAATGAAGGTTTATAAAACATTAGGTATTAAGAGTTTTCTTTAAACAGATGGTTAGTACCTATGTCTATTATTTTAGTTAATCCCTTATTTTATAACTTTTCTAGATAACGGAAATTCAATTACTGATGGATGGAGGAGGGTATCATACAACATTGGTATCTCTTCCTAATGACATGCTTGCAATAATTATTTCAATGCCATGTTCGGTTGATTATGAATCTTTTTCTAACAAGCAACTCACTTGAAAGAAATTGTTTGAGATATTAAACATTTCCACTATTCCTCAATATCATTGTGGATCGTGGGTTTTATTTAAAAAAATCATATTTTCTAAATGTACTCATATATTCAAGAAAGGTAAATATTATCAAGGAATTTTCATATATTTATCGCCTACCACTGGACTACGCAATGTCCATGGTTATTATTACTTATTATTTTTAGTTAAATGGTTTTACAGATTCAGAATAAGTTTATTTTGGATATTATGTTTTATCAAATTGATATCCTTAGTATAAGAAAATGATTTGGTGATTAAGTGATAAAAGTTATTTTGGATGATGCTCACTCTTTTGGGAACACTATATACTTAATGAAAATAGAATACTCTGGGATCTCATTTTTGGAGTAATGGTTAAAATTTTATTTGGGAATAATCTATGTTTTTATTGTGGGTATATGGTGATTTGGTTTATTTCTGAAAATTATTAACCTATCATAGAGAATATTTTATTAGGTTAATTACAATTATGTATGTGACTTTAAGATTAGTAGATATTTTTGGAGATAAATGTTTTGATTTACTATGGAAGTCTATCTGATTAAATACATCAG
Organism: Viscum album; assembly: GCA_963277665.1. Lineage (NCBI taxonomy): Eukaryota > Viridiplantae > Streptophyta > Magnoliopsida > Santalales > Viscaceae > Viscum > Viscum album. The sequence goes on from CAUJRU010000341.1 coordinate 236,533, forward strand.
AGTTTTTGGTTTCAAAATTATTTGGGATTATTTTTAATTATTTTAAAGTCAATTACCTATTTAATGGGCTTTATTTAACATTGGGAACTTTTTGTTGAATTTTGGAGATTAAGAGAAGTATTTCTTTTTATAATGGATTATACCTTTTTAGGATTATATGATCTCATGCTATCCATTTTTTGGTTTGGTTAATGTCTATTGATAGGTAAAATATATATTTATTCTTTTATGGATTTTTTTGTTTCTAGAAGTTGATTATAGTACTTTAAGTGTGACCAAGTCATCTTGAATACTCAATTTTTGAAGAAAAGATGAGTTTTTTGTAGAAACTTATTAAATGATGAAACTATACTTGAAAAGTAAGTATATATCCTTAAGTTCTTTGTCATTATCATAAATAAATTCTCCAAACATTATGAAAGGAAACTTAAAACAAAAAAACTGTTGTCCATTTACATTTCCTACTGGGGAATCAAAGTCCATTTAAACTTTCATAGGTTGTGGTTTTATAGTGGTTAACTTTCTCCTGATCAGGTTTTCAATCACTATCCATCAAAATGGTATGGTTAGTTTTTCATCCATATCCATGTTTTCATACATGGAGCCATAGAATGGGTTATCTTAGGTGACATTTTTTACTTCTATTTCATTATTTTAATGTGGTAGTTTTATTGACTTTTTTCTGATGATGGAATTTCAATGATGTTTCCAAGTCCAATTTTAAAATTTCGAGGATGCAAATTTCAATTGGGGGGAAGGATGAATCTTCCCAGGTAAATAAAGAATATGAAAATTTTATCTTTATTAATATTTAGGAATTAAATATTCATTTTGATTTAAATAGGTTGTTATGTTCTATGGATAACCTGATACGCAACAATGAGTTTCTTTAGAATATTACGTTTCACACAACGCTGAGTTATACTAATAAAAAATAAAATAATATTATTATTTTAAATATTAGATAATGTATAGTTTTTGAATTGGTGGGAATGAATAGAAATAACTAAAATATGAATATACATGTTTTTTAAATGTTTTCACATTTATCCAATAAAAGTTATAAGCTTAAATTGATAATGAATCCAATTTTTAAAAAAAATACTCTAATATTCTATAAAAGTTCGATTTACCGCCTTTTGATGGAGAACCCTTTTTAAATATATTTTTTGTCACTTTTATATATTATATTTGAAAAAATAGACTTCTTATTTAGAATCAGGAAATCAAAAATTAATCTATGTAAAATCTTAATAGTTTTCTGATAATGTTCTTTTTTTAATTAACAGTGAAAAATAAATCATTTAAATTTAAAAATACCTTTTAATATGATTTCTTGATATGGTTACATTATATTTTTAATTTGATTAAAAGTTTAATAAGAGTATATTTTTACCATTTAATGTAATTTTGGTCATTGGAAGTAATCTCACATTGAAATTGAACATAAACAAGTGTTAATATTTTAATTGTTATTATTTTTTAAAAACACTACTTTTGTTTTGACAATGAGAATTAATTTTAAATTAATCATTGAAACATATATGTTTTATATTTGGAAAAATTGATTTATTATATGGATATAGGAGTTACAACATCTATAAATAGGTGTATTTTATTTTCATACATTATGAATATTTAATTCAGAAAATATTTTATTTACTATGGATAAAGAATAAATCTGGTAAATATGGGTAATGAAATATAATAATAATATTATTAAATTACACTAAAATGTGTCCTAATCCTTTCGGATGATATATTTCCTACCATGAGTATCCTTCGGTCAATTTTGGGACACTAAGGAGACACTTGTATGTGAAAATGACCCTTTATAAATATTATTTTAATGTTATAGAAAATGTAACATAAATATATTTCTTTTAGTAATATTATTTTTGTGGATTTATATAATTTATCACATTAAATATAAATATTAATTTGAAACGTAAAATCATTTCTTAGATTCATGGTATTTTATTTATTATTTTTAGACATCAAATATATAAAATTAATTATGACACAATGATGATCTAATGTTTACCTTATTAATGAATGAATATATAAATGATGTTATAAAAATGAAAAAATTATTTCCAAAACCTATCCAATTTTTATATGAAGATTTAAATTCGAAAAAGAGTCATCTTATATTATAATTTAATTAATTTATTGACATTTTGAAATAGAAAAACATTTTGTAATAAAATAATACTTTAAGACTTTATTAAAGAGCCCCTCCTTTCTCATAGAAAAGGCCACCCCCTCTAACCCATTACTCACAACTCTCAAGCCACTAGTATCATCCCAAATATAATCCAATAAGCGACCTACATCCATCCACTCCACCAATATTCCTTAATTTGGGAAAAATTCAATTCAATATAGCCTTTCAGTTGAAACCAAAGGGATATACACAATTTAAAGGTAATGTCTTCTCTCAAGTTCTCTTCTTTTATTTTCCTTACAAACCCCCTAAACACTATTTATTCCATTGTTTCATAACATATACATTATATTAGATATAATATAATGTCATTATTATTGTAATTGTAACTACACATCGACACACATCCATCTAATGGATACAGTCATATTTCTTCTGTGGACGGTGAACTACTACCTCACGAAACAATGATTATTCAATTATCTCCTAATGCCTATCATGGTGGACATTATGATGGAACTATAATTATATATGATATATATTTTATTTTATTTTATCAATATTCTTCTTAAATTCGCAATTTTTTACATAACATTATTTTCTTATGTTGTATAAATATGATAATTTCATTTGAGGAAGTCCAGACTACCTCCCCCTCAAAGTGATATAACTTGTCCATACCCTACATGGAACGTATAAATGATGGTGTTAATGAAATTATGTAATGTATATAAAATATTATATTATAATAGAATTATAATATAACTATGTATCATTATGTTTTCATTTCGTTAAAAATGAAAAAATAAATGAATTTAGTATTCAGGCATACGTACAGCTTACCATCTCCATGAAAGATGCATTTCATTTATTATGTCCAAATATTATGGAATATTATAAATGCATATATAATAGATATATTAGATATATATGATATCTAAATCATGAATATCCTTTGAGAGATAATTTACTTTTGACCACATGGACAAATTCTAATTATAACAAGTTCATTTTTATCTCAAATTCTGAACATCGACAAAATATCTGATATGAACTCAAAAAATTAATTAATAGTAATTGTAAGGTAATAACTCATATATAAGGAATATTGAACTTGAAAAAGTATCTGAAGCAAGTATAAATTAAAAAAAATTATTATTCAGGAAGAATGAGGAACAAACGATTCAAGTCAAACACGAGGTAAGGGGTTTTCACCTCACTTTTTATTACCTTGACATTCATGCTATATTTGCCACTATTTCCTTTTGTGTGGTCCATGTACATCCCATGATTTTATTCATTGGATAATATAATTCAATTTATGGGTATTCTCATCTTCATTTTATGATTATTCATTCTTGTGGTGTATGTTTAGTACGTTACCAAATTTGTAAGGGAACCTTTCACCCTCCTCTCCTAACCAAAGACTTCATTAATGTTATGTCTTTTAAATTTACATTTTATTATGTAGGGATATGATCTTATATATCATTATTGTTGTAAATTTTTTTTCATTATTATGAGAGACCATTTTTTCTCTCATCAACTCATTTTTTAATTTTAAAGCGACACCATTTAAGCTGTCAAGTTTTTGTAAGAGAACTTCTTAACCCAATTTCAATTATTTGGATTAAACTTATACTTCTTGATTATGTCATAATATGAATCTATTTGAATGTCCTATAATTGTTTTAAAATTCGTTCCCACTTATATCAGGTGTGTTCTTATTTTTCAAACATAATTACGTCACCAATTTGTCCTTAATATAAGGATATGATCTTTGCAAAGGACATTGTCTAAATATACATTACATTCAAACTTATTTGTTTTTATATACCAATTAACATTTATATGGTGTATATACTACCCTTTGACATTTTAAATCATTAATTTCTAAATTCACATGATATTTATAATTTCCTTTGATGTTATTCTTTAATGACTTTTTATTCAAGTATTTCTTAAAGTTGAAAAGGACTCTTTAACTAAAACATTTTTTTAAATGTTTTAAAGATTTAATATTATAAATCATTTTCATTAATGTACATGTATTAAAATAGGTTTTAGGTATTTATTTAAATGGACATTAATGTTTTAAAATTTTAATTCTTTTAAAATTTCCAAATTTGTGTGGGACACTTTGATTCAAAAATTCCTTTACTAAATGTTTTAAAAGGTTTTATAAATGGATTTAATGTTTCAATATCTTGAATTGATTCATTGTGGTTGATGAGTGAAATGCTGATAATTTCAATCTGTATGTGTTATGATTATGATATGGTTCTTGGGTACTGTTTATATATGGGTTGTTCTGTGATAAACATATGGTGGGTGGGCCCAAGATAGCTCTCCAATGGATTGGGTAACATGAAAAAGGTAAATGTTATTTTTTCTCCTAAGAGATTTGAGGAATATAATGTGATGGGTATTCCAAATGTAACTCCTTACATAGCTATGAAATTTAAATGTAATAATGTTATGTATTCCATTAGTTACCATTATGATTTATTATTTATGTGTGTTATTCATAAATCTTATGATTTCATGAGGTATGTTATGGTTGAAAAGTATGGATTACTTGATTTGTATTTATTCATGGGTTAATATTTCCTTTCCTTTTCTTATAACCCATACCGTGCTTTTTAGGTTCATCTAAAGTTTTGAAATGTTTATCATAGGGCTTAAAGATGAATATGGTCAATGATGGGATTATGGAAAAGTCATTCTATCTAAAACATGGAACTATACTTGTTTCTTTTTTAAGAGATTTTATTTTATGAAAAAAAGGAAGCTGAGTAGAAAAATAAACTTTTTATTTTTTAAGATGTAATGTAATATTTATAGCCTGTTTCTATTAAACATTAAACCTGAAAAGATCATAAATGTGAATTTTTACCTTAACTTAAGTTTATGTAATGTTTAAGGTCGATTCCTTATATATAAAGTTCATGAATTTCAATATTTATTCATTTAATTTATTTAAAATTAATTTTCCAATATCCCTTTTATTGTTATGTTTATATTATCCAATTATGTTCATTGAAATACATTTGATCATTTAATATACTATATATTGATTATCTATCATTCCATATTGATTAATCCATATTCATTCAAGATAGTTTTCAATATACATGACCCTTAATGAGATTCCAAGAAAAGCCTCTATTTTTTAGTTTCCCTATTAGATGAAGAATAAATATTTCTATGATATTCAATGATCCAATAAAACTTGTCATGCTATGTTTTATTTTCCCAACTAAATATATAAATCATGAATGTATCTAGTCACCCAATACTATAAAACTAGTCAATATTTCATTGTTTGACACCTTTTATGTTGTACCAACGTAATAAGTAATCACCATCTTGGGGTTACTATATTTAGTGTGTTACACATGTGTCACTTAGGATTTTATTTGAATAAAGGTCATATGTTTGATATATCATCACCTACACAATAATATAGCATATCGTTCATTTTTTTTCATTTTTCAACACCTATAATAAAAAAAATTTAACTTAAAGATGAAAATTATATAATAGACACTAAATTTTCCTAACAGGTTTTATTCATCACAATAATTTAGTGGAATATGTTCCTATCCCTGAATCAAATGATAAATCTAAGAAAATTAAGTGAGCATGTGTTAATCAATACATGCAATATCGTTTATATAATTTAACATTTTCATTATATTATCATGTCTAGTGTATATTATGGTTAATAAATTTTATATATAAGCAATGGTATATCATTTTTGAGGTGATTCCAATTAAAGTTGATGGTTTATTTATTTTGATCAATAATGAAATTAAAACATATCATCAAAATAACTAAAACATTCTAGATAATGTCTAAATAAAATATATGACATAAAAGTCATTTAATAGTGTGGATTAAATATATTTATTCTATGATTTTTGAATTTAATGTTTATGTCATCAAATATAAATGTAATTTTAGAGTTTCTTACTTCTCTAATATATTACACAAATTTTATATATCAGATAAATGACAATCAAATTGTATGCTTTATATCATTGATTAATTTTTATCATATTAGAAATATATTGAATAATGCAAATACTCAAGGGATGAAAAAGAGATTCAAATTTTAATGTTTAATCTATTAAATAAACAATGTCAATCAAATGGAATATGTATCATTTTATATAGTTTTATTAATCTCAATTTGAATTTCCACTAATTTTGGCCTACCTCAATATATAAAGATATGTATTTCTATATTTAAGGTCAATACACTCTAAAAAATATATTTACATTAGAAAAAAATTTAGCGTTATTTAATAACTATAATAAAATTTTTATTCAAAATATTCTATAATTATAAAAACATTACATTGTTATTAAATAATAGAAAAAATCTCATTAAAATATATTCACCCCATTCATGATTGAGTGGTGAATATATTTTCAAAATATAATAAACCTAATGAATTAAAAACATTCACTCTACCCATTTTGGTTATTTAATAATATATTATTTAATGTATCTACATTTTACATATAATTTTGTTTAATTTAGTAATTTCAACAAACATAATATTATTATAGGATGACAATGAGTCTATTATAAATAAAAACATATAAATCATTAATTTTTAGAAATTGATATATTAAATTAAATTCTATCATATTATATCTTCCCCTATTTCAATACATTTCATCCATTAAGTTAAATATTCATAAATAAATGAAAATAATATAGATACTTACCTCATTTAAATATATGTAATTATTAATCATTTATATGATCCCCTCCCTCCCCTAGGTTCTCTCCTCTCATCCTTTATGCATCGACAGAAATATAACTTGATAGATTGTTTGTACTTGAAACACCTACTCCCATTGATCTTTTATCTCTATAAGACTCCACAAAAATATGGTATCATCCCCAAATTATAATTCTCCTCATTCCACTATGATAAATGAGTTGTATGGATGTCACTATATGTTTTTAACATGAAAGACTCTATAAACTCTTGATATGGGTTGGAAATTCCACATGAAAATCCATTACTCCAACTCTCTCAAAAATAATGAAGGGTGTCAAAAAAATATAATTTTCACCAATATCCAAACATATGATGCCTTATGCATGGATTAACCATTTAAAATACATGTTATCATTCCTAAAACACTATCAGTATCTTCTTGTGATTATTTTTTGATTTCTATCAGTGTTAAGAATCCATTTTATAGTCATGGATCTATTTTATCTTCATTATTGGGATCTAATGTAATTATGGGCCTAAAATAGTCATCTGTAAAACATTAGACATATATATCCTAGATCTATCAAGTCCCTCATAATAACCATAAATGGGACCCATTCTAATAGAAGTATGATTGTGAATATTATAAGTGAAATGTACTAATGGTGATTTCTATAGACATGAACCATGGAAATATAAAGGCAGACCATCAAAAATTTCCCTAATATCTGAATATTCTAATTATTATACATTTTTATTTACAGAAGGAATTTTATATGATATCATATAAGTATGAAAAAATATTTATATACTCCAAATCATAGTCAATGTAATGAAAGAATCATTATTGGATAAAATAAAAAATGGATAACTATACAACAAATTTTTTTATCTATAAATATTATCATTAAGAGATTTATCCATGTCATCTTTTGTATCATCATGAAATGACAAAAATATATTAATACATCAATAATATCCAATATTATATAAAAACGACATATATTTTGAGGAATAATAGATAAAAAATTAGTGATATATCATTATACATCTTTTATGGAATGATCAGTCATTATTTGTAACCACGTTAATGTGGATAATCTCTACTCATCCTTTGACAAATCAAACATTTCATGATGATTTACACTACATTTATTCCCCAATACTAGCTAGAATAATTGTGTTTTTTGTTCCATAAACATCCTTAGTACTCTAGGATGTACTAGAAATCATGGTTGAAGAATTGAAACCTCACCTTCCTTCTGACCTGTATAATGAAATGCTTCCCTTAAAATATATTCTATTTCTCTTGACCTTCATAACATCCTAGTAGTGTCTCTAAATTAATTATAAATATATATAATACCCCATATAAATTATTACCCATCAATTCATTGGGGATATTTTTCGCATGAATACTTTTTAATGTTATCTAAAATAGAAACATTCAACCAATAAACACTTGTATATTTATGTGTATGGAATATAAATACTCTATAGCCTTATATTCATGATAAGTGTCTAAAAAACACTTATTATGTCATGTTTATCTATGAATGTAATACTATATTACCTCTATATGAGGTATAATAAATATCAAAATCAAAATCCTGAAATAATTCCACCTAAAAAATACTACCATAATGTTATTTGAATAAAATAAAATATATTGAATGATATTGCAATATATAAATACCATAAATCAATCACCCATCATGATTTTCCTTTTTTAACTTAAATAAAATCTCATTTTTGTAAAAATTTAGTCATGAATTATGTAAAATAATTTATGTTTTTTCAATTTCATGGACCAATATTAAATAGTTTCATTTTAATTTATTTAAAAAAACTAATTATTTACCAATGAATTATAATTAAATAAAACATATGGTATCACAACATCTGGAAATCAATGGCCATGGGTATAATTTAACTTATCCTAGTGAAATATTATCAGACGCCACATTGAAGAAACAAAATGACAACCAATCATTGTTAATTTCAATAATTGATCAACTACAAAGCAAAGATCAAATATAATTAGATTATAAAATATAAATAGACCCCAAAAAACTATTCATCTTATATATACCTTATAGTGGATCCTGAGATAATATCCCCTCAACATTCATGTAAATAATATATAATTCTTCCCCCAAAATAAAATAGACCATGAATTTATTTTCATGACTACAACATTTTAATATTTATGGATTTTAATAAATTTGGTTCTCTCTCAATTTCTCTAAAACCTCTCATAATTGAAATAATGTATCCTTCACATTATTTTATTATACTAGAATTTTACTAATGAATTCCATAAATAATTTATCTAGATACAGGTGAATCCTTGATCTCATGAACACTAATGTGGAATTTTTGACACAAAATGCATAATTACAAACTAATAATTTTGATATCTAAGTTGAAAAAAATTCATTATGATATCATTTAATAAATTAATATATAATATATTCTTAAAAAATATAAATTTAATATAATAGTTTTACACCTCAAAACTAAATCAATAATTCCTTTATATGTCATAATGGATATTGTTGTTTGACATCACTAGATTCAATCAATTGTTATTAGTATAGAGAGATAAAATCCCATCAACATTATTTCTGTTTAAGGTTGGGGAAAAAATTAAATAACACTTTCTAGTATGGATCATCATGATAGAAGATAATTCTTCTACACCATTAGATAATGATGCTCAATTGGTTTCATCTACGCGAGGTCAGTGTAAATAAGTAATGTGCTGAGAGAAAGCTAGATGCTCTACTCACCCTCTTACTAACGTGGTATATAAACTACCACATTATAGCTGGTAAATATAGAGAATCTATATCTATAGTACACAATAATAAAATCACTAACTATGAATTAATATTATATCTCCCTAAATTATGGGTTTTACTAATATGGATTCTATATATTGTAAAATAAAATCTATCACTACTATATCACTTAAAAGTAACCCTTATTTTGAAAATATCTAGAATAAATAATGATATAATACAAAAAATATATATGACCTAAATGGAATTATATAGATGCATATATTATTTGATAAGATCCTAAAATGTCTTTTCTATACTAGAAACTAGTAACAAATCATGGTAACACTATATTAAGAAATTTCTTCCTCTATCTCGTGATCATATATTTTATGGCATCATCAACCTAATTATAGAATGATAGAATTACCCGTTTAGGATTCTTGTAATAGAAAAAAATTGAATCCATTTTACATATCACAAGGGATGCTATAGTAGAAATAATGTTAATAATTTCATTGATGACCTTAAATCCTAATTCAACCAAAACCATTTCTTATATAACTATATGTATCTGTTTCTACCCTTTAATACCTTAATACTACCAAATTTTTCCAAAATACTTATCATCTTATACTTATACTTACACTATATCTCTTGTCCCATTGTGGAAATGGTGATTACGTAAATCCAATATGTATTCATCCTTAATGTCTATTATGATCTTATCTATAAATACCGTGACATTTACCGATAACTATAATCAACTATTTGTTATTGAACCATTAATAAATTCATGGATAATCATTAACTATATTACTCTTTAGTTATTTTTTGGCCATATAAATTTCATAGGAAATATAAACATTAATGATATCATTTCATATAATGTATAGAATAATATATATATCACTATGTTGAACCTCATGGAGGGGAATCAATTTCCACAAATTTCTATGATTTAGATGGATGATGAAAAAAACATAAACCATTTCAATCCTTATGTTACCTTGCCACTACCAAATAATTTCAACAACCTAATTTTTAAGAAGAGACATAACTTTCTCAACCACTAGGATACCTCTAACCATTACTCTAACTATCTATGTCCTCATGAGTAATCACTTTTCCCCCCCAATCCTGTACGTTTTCTATAGACATTTCTTTTGTGAAAGATATTTATCTTCCACTAGATATTGTTATCAAAAAACTAGATTATCAAACCTCATTATAAATTCTTCAATCATTATTATAATGATATAATATACTACAAATCATGATCTCTCATATTGATGAATATTCTTTATGTAATGTAATATTATCTTGTTGTCTCTTTATTTGAAGCATAAATGACAGAAACACCCTTTGAATGAGTGTTTGAAACTCCCCCTATATGAAATTATACTAACATAAATCATTCTCAACTATTTTACTTCACCGATGGGCTACATCTAAGAGTATAAAAAAATCATTTTCAAATAGTAACCTAATTGTTTACGCACCAATTTAAATGTGATTTCTGACTACAATTTCCATTGTTTGGGCAGTCCTTTTGAGTCTCAACCCTAGAATATTTAATGTATCTTGCTATAAGTTTATATGAATGTTCTATACTAAGTTATTCTGTCACTTATTATATTATTAACCATTTTTCTTACCCATTAATGATCCTAAGGCACCATATACATATCCTTATGTTTGGTGGGTTTTTTTTCATTAAACCATAATATAATCATTTTGGAATATACCTCCAACTGTATAAGTAATCTAAATTCACTCCCTTGGTATTACATCGAAGAATTTATTATTCATGGACTCAAAAACATCTAAAAAACTATATATATATTTTTTATAGATAAACATTATAATTTAAACATTTTTATCAATAATAGTTTCATGTTAACTGTATATTATGCGAAATATAATAGGTATATAATCCTGAATATATTCCCTAAAAAATCATATCCTAAACTGAGGTAGAAAATAAAATAATTCCTGGAATTTATATAATTCATAATTCATAACTTTATGAAAAAAATTTATATCACTAATGTGTTATAATCAATTATTAATATTGAGGCTAACACTTTTGATTACATCAATTTACAAAACCTCTATCAAGTACATCCATTTTGAAAATACAATATAATGTTTTGTAGTTATAATTATTCAATTAAACCACACCAAAACTACACCATGAGACTACTCTAATATCCTAATTATGTTTTGATATCATTCTATCATGAACTAAATTACTCCTAAGTGAACTCCAAAAATTGGACTACAATCATCCTAGGGGTGGTTTATAGAGTAGATGTATCTATACTCAAATGAATATAAATAATCAAATTTATGAAATGATGCTTTCTTAAGAGCACTATACATGAACAATATATACCAAAAAAGTAGACATTTTTTGTTATATAAGTACAAATATGAATGTATGTCATTTATGTTCATTATTAAAAATCACAAAAATATAATACATCACAGAAAAAACGTATCATTAATAAGTAAATTTAAGTCACCTGATAGGTAATATGTAATCTATCCCCCACTAATGTATTAATATATTTATTTAACCACAATTTTTATTTGATTATATGAATTCATGAAATAAAAAAATCACAAAAGACCATGTACGGGTGAGTAATAATTCTTAATACAATCACCCTATCTTGTGGACTAACATATATGGGTAGGTAATTTTGTATACATGCCATCATTAGGTGACCCAATGTTATATTACCATATCAATGAATGATATTTATATAATTACATTAATCCTAGAATACTTTTACCATTCTACTCTCACAAAATAGTAATGTTTTTATATATATAATAATAATCCAATATTATTCTAACTATAAAGGCCCCTATAAACTATACCCTATAAAAGGAATCAAGGAATACACAATCTTCAACTATTCCTTGATATGGAACTTATTTAATATGAATGAAGTAATATCCCCAACACTCTATCCATTATAAAAATCAATATAAACATTAATAAATGATTTATATAACTCATTTATAGTAAATCATGAATCTTGTTATATAATATTATTTGTCGTAACTATTATTCCTTAAAAAACAATGATAAAGAATAATAGAACAATAGTTCATATGAAAAATGAGATAAAATAATTAAATAATATTACTAATTCCTCAATAAATACACCATATAGTGAATGAATCATGGGGAATTACTATCATATCTCAGAGAAACACATATATGGAAATTCAACCTTAGACCCTATTTTTGGGTGAGGAATAAATGATTTTTTAGTGCATCATCATCCTTAACAATACATAAATATATTGGTGATAAAAAACAAAAGAGTTGGAGGAATAGTTTTATTCATTTACCCTAATTATGTTTTATAAGTATATAATATATATCGTACATAATTAATTTCCTCAAACCCATGAATATTGGATAGAATAATTAATTATACTCAATGTTTTTATTAGTTCCATTAACATTCACCAAACATATAACTATGTCATATACATACTTTATTTTGAGTAAAAAAACTCTTATAAAATATACATAACAATTCAAAAACATAAATAGTGGCATTAATATATTACATTCACTCTAGGATATATGTTTCGATTTTCTACGGAGTTTTTTAGTCCATAATATTCAAATAAATACAACATCATCTCTCAAAAATCACGTGAAACCAGTAAATATTTTCCTATTAATAATACCAAGGGATGGGTCTCATGGGATATCATTATTCCCAATCATATATGAAAGAAAACAAAAACCCATATATAAGATTTATCAAGAGATTAAATGGTAAAACATAATCAAAAACAATAAAAAAATGTGTAAACCACAATCTATGTTGAATCCACAATGGCAATGAGTTTGATTGCGATCCATAAATGATAACTAATAGGTTGAATCCCCTGATATTATGCACCTATCACTAGATTCTATAAAAACATTGGTTGGACCACTTCTTCTTCGAAGTTGTGATTGTACAAGCTATGCAATGTGGAATAATGAAAGGTATATAAGATAGTTATTTATTTAGATAGTAGTCTCAACTATCCAAAAACAATTTCCTTGAAATTTATTTTATAGAAAACCACAATTAAATAAATGATATTTTTTGATCCAAAACATTTATTTTGTCATAAATCAATTACTCCTACATTTTCCATCAATATATAATTCTATAATGATCATTGTTTATATATTTTAATTTCAAACATCTTTAAAAATAAATTCAATCTTTACACACCATCACATGATGTTTCATATGAAGAATATCATTTAATGATAAATTAGTTAATATTCATAAAATTATATTCCATACCATTAGGTATGATCACCATTTAATAGTAAAAAAAATAATGACATAACACCAATCTTGTAATAGTAATAGTCACTACATTATTGATTATGATATAGTAAATATTTAAAAATATAACCCCTAGAACTTATGCATTTTAGATTTTATTAAAAACATATCAATTCATTATAAATCATCTATAAACATTTTTTTAATAATGTGATATAAAATAACTGAAATTTTTAAAAATATTTTGTAAAAATTATTCCTCATTAAATGGTATATTGTGTGATATTATATTCCATTTTAATATTTACAATAATATTGATGTCTTGAATCCAAATTAGTATTTATTTTCCGTAAATGAAATCTCATTTCTACTAATTTTATAATTTGGTTTGGTATGGCCTTTATCCAACAGATTAACATCACTCTATAAACATATCATTAACTAGGTGTCAACTAATACATGGTATGAATGAATATAATGTTCATCAATTAGAGACTATTGATGACTAAAACAAGTAGAACAAGTAAAATTAGAATAATAATACCCATTCATTAAATATTATCCAATGTAGACATACGTATTTGAAAAAATACATCATATATAATTCAATCAAATAGTTGAGAACATTATATGTTACTCAACTATGCACGGTCATCCATTTGATTAATCTAATTAAATAAAGATATTCTGTTTCACACATGTCATGGAAGATTAACAATACCATCTTTTTAAACTCAACGTATGACATGATAAACTATAATCTAATCGAGATTCTAATTAACATACACTCAAAGATGGTGTTAGAAATTAATAATTCAATGAATGTTTAAAAGTAAATTATATTCTCAATTGTATGTAGTGGGGGTTAATATAAAGTATACACCCGCTTGGTGTGTGTGTTTCTATATATTATAATATCATATTCTATTTAATATTCTGGTCTGATTCAGTCCAACTAATTTTCCGACACTTATTTTCTCATTTGTTTACATTATAACACACATAATATTATACTCATGATTATAATATCATATAATCATAACATATAACATATCACTATGTTCATCGATTGGGTAAAAATAAAATCCATACATTCAAGTGTTTTTACCATGCCGCTATTGATGAAATATCAAAAAAACATAGATCATTGTTAATATTGGTTTACATAACTATAAAACCATGATATATACATTAGTAAAATTAATTACATTTATATCTTATGTATCTAATACCAATAGACATTATATGAATATTATTCTTCAATAACATTACATGATTTGTTAATGTTTATGACACATTTTCGCATATATACATCAAATACATCGTTATATATCCCATGTGAATGATATCTCAAATGACGAGGTTTTTGTGAATGAAAGTTTAGATTTTTGAAAGATAATAGGAAAAAATAACATCAATAATAGTGCCATTAATTTATAGAAATATTCAATTACCTAGAATATTCTATTTTATAACCAATGTATGATGATTTAAAATACCTCCATTAAGAATATTTAATACAATGATGAACTCTGCCTCTATTTTATGATCTCACATGGTGGGTTGTAAGAAAAAATTCTCATTGATATCTTTATAATAGATTCATAATAATATATTATATTAAAAACTGATAATATCATTTTCATTTTAGAATCTTACATATATATATACCTTTTCAAGGAGTTATTTGTCACCTCTATAGACAAAGAAAGACAATAGTATTGGGATTGGACTATAATATACTATATGTTGTCAAGGAAGTGGAATCACCAAACTATAGGATGAGAGACAAAAAATTGAAAACAAATAATTGTTTTTAATTGATTAATAAAACCCTAATTCATATAAAACAAGGGTAATTCATTGATTTTGTTACATTGATAAATTAAAAACATTGTTTCTTAAATTAATGAAAAGTATGGTTTTAATAGAATTATATCTTCTTTGTATATTATAGAAAAAAAATAGTTTTTGAGTTAAACTAATTTTGAAATTGATCTTTCAGTATTTAAAACATTTTGTAAATCATATTTTAAAACAGAAAAAGAATGGATTTCCAATTATTTTGGCTATTTTGATTTTTTAAGGACATGAATATATATTTTGGAACATAGAATTTCTATGTCCAAATTTGGAGTTTAAATTATTTTATTCATATTATATTAAAATTTTCACATTTATTATAATGAGTTTTTTTAATATTTTAGGTTGATGAAAAGATAATGGAAAAGGCATGAAGTCAAGGAATTGAGACTTCACAATCAACCATGTGGACAAATCACAAATGTAAAACTCTTCCTACTATATGTTGGAATTTAACTAATAGTAATAAAGAAATTCAACTTAAAAAAGAACATTATCTAATCACATGTGGAAATCTCAACTGACCATAAGATCCAAGGACAAAAAACTCTACTCCAAATTTAGTGAACTATTTTACTACCATCAAAAAGTTAAATCAAAGAAACAATGAAAGGATTAAATTTAAATAAAAAAAGTCACCAGAATAAGGGTACATCATGTTAATTTACCTTAAATTAGATTTGTAGTTGATAATAATACTTCAATCTTCAGCATTCGACTTTGTTTATATGTGTAATAATTAAACCTTGAGTGATAAAATTTGATGATAAGTATTAGTATATGGCCCCAGCCATAAACATTACTTAATATTGAGTTATTACAAGATTATACATTGAGTATCCTTTCAGGTTTAGAGTTTTAGAGAATTAGATCATAAATCATGAATTACATTCCACATTTAAACAAGGTGGTTACATTAACGACAATATTCTCTTTTCCCATAAAAGTAAACATATTTAAAATAAAAAATGGATTCTTTAATGGAACTTCCTTGACACTATCATCACATCATGTACCTTTCCCTTGACCTGTGAAAAACATTTCAAAATCTTGGGATGAGCACCAAAATCTCAGTAAGGTATATAAAAATACGCAATGAAAACATTATTCCATGTATACATAAGAATTAATGAAATCAAACATTACACATAAAACATAAGCACATTAACATACCTCATCAAATCAGTAATAACTCATAGAAATCTTAAGACATAAAGGTAACATGAGGCATTCATAACATTCTTACGTAGGGAGTAACTCTCATGGTTATGTTTGGAATACCCATCACAGTATATTCTCAAAATCACTTCAGGGAAACTTTATCATTTAACCCCTTCGTGTTTTCCAATGAATTGGAGGGCTATATTGGGCTCACCCGCCCTTAGTTTTTTACGGAACCACCTATGTTTATAAAAAATTCCCAAGAACCATAACATAATCGTATAACATAAAACATGCATAAAAGAATCATAACATTTCCACATTTCAATCACAAGATATCAATAAGAAATTGATATAATAAAAACATTATCAAAACCATTTTCAATACCAAAATAAAAGAAATTAAAAACATGGTATTTATTTTTCATTGAAAAAAATATTATGGCTTGTAGAGGAAGCTGAAACTCAAATAATGGTCATGGCAGCAGAGAAGTCATTGTTGCCGCATACGTAAAACAAAAACATTCCCTTTTGATATTTAGTAAAATGATTTGTATAAAAAAGATTACTTTTGAATAAATGTAAAAGTAAAATGGGTTTATACACCATATAAAAGAAGGTTGTGTACAAAACAAAATATGCCTCAATGAAAGGAGATTTAGATGAAGTCTCTTACCTCATGTCCGACTTGACTCGATAATTCTTTAATCCCCTGAATAATAAACATGAGTTAATTTATACTTTCTTAAGAAACTTTTTTAAGTTCATTATTACTTTTATATCACTTATTACTATGTTATGAACACTATGTAATTATTTCTGTTAATAACAATAGTTTTGTCGATCATTGCTACTTGAGTCAAAAATAAACTTCTTATAATTACAAGTTGTTCATGTGGTAAAATATCAATTATATCCAGAATTATATTCATGATGTAGATATCATATATATAATATATAAATAAAATATATACATGCATTTATAATATTACATAACATTTAAAGGTGAGAAATGTAATGCGTCGTTCATTGAGACGTTAAGTCATACGTACGCATGAACGCTAATTTCATTTCTATTTAGTATTTAATGGAATGAAATCCTAATGATATAAGGGTATATTATAATTCTAGTCTAATATCATATATAATATCATTAACTCCATCCTTTATAAGTACCACATATTGCATTAACGAATCAAATCACTTTGAGGGGGCGGTAGTCCACACTTCCTAAAATGGATATATCACGTTAACCAATAATGGGAACCATAATAGAATGCCATAAATGAAAAATACAGAAGAATAATGAAAACATAAAAATAATATATATCATATATAAATGCAGTGACAACTTATTGTACACAATTAAAGGTGTTACAAGAATATTGAACAATCATCGTTTCGTGAGGCAGAAATTTTCCATCCGTCGAAACAGTATGTTCACTAACCATTAGACGGAGGTGTGTGTATTTTTAGCTCGAATATTTCTCATAAAAAATTCCTAGTATATTGAAGACACTTTTTATGTTACAAAATAAAGTATTAAAAGATTTTAGGGGTTTGGAGAGGCAAAATAAATCAAAAGAACACAAGTGAAGATATTACCTTTTAATCGGGTAACTTCTCTTGGTTTATACCAAAAGGGTTTATTGAAGAGATTTATACATAAGGTAAGGCTTCTAGAATGAAGAGAGGGATGTGGAGAGATAAAATGAGCAGATCTTGGCTAAGTCAATGGCTTGAGATGTGATGGTAAGGTGGTAGAGGTGGGAGCCTTTTAAAAGAGGGAGGAGGGGCACTCTTGGAAAGTCATAAAATGTTACATTATTTTAAAATGATTTGCGGATTTTAAAGGTCTTAAATTGATATATTTCGAGTATAAGGTGATAAGGGATCGAAATATACTCATCCAATATGTTTTTGACAAGTGTATGTCTACATTTTAAATTACTGTTTCATTTTATTTAAATCGTTAATTAATGAGGAAATCGCTGCATCATCATGGTGTCAAAAATAATTAATGTATTTAATGTCTAAAAATTATAAAACAAATACTATGATGTAGGAAATCATTTTACCTTTATAATTAATATTTATAGTTCAAGATATAATTTATGTAGACAAAATTATAATTGTTTTACTTGGGTGTTACATACTTTGGTGATATTCTACTTTCTTAAAAAATAAAATGACAAAGTGTCACTATCACCCAACAGTGATTCCATGGGGTCCCTAAGATTGGAAAAAGGAATCCCATGGTCGACCATGACACAACCAGTAGCATTAGGACACATCTTGGGGTCATTTTTTATTATTATGATATTATCTTAACTACCTGATTACTAATTAATCACGATAATTAATGATAATTACCATCGTTACTATTCATAATGTCCAAAAACAAAAGATTCTTAATTACATGATTTGGAACATCTTATTAATAATATGGAATCCATTTTACCAAATTCCAAACACAAAAATTGTAGCAATTAATTTAAAAATAATTCTCGTTGTCAAAACAAACAGCAGTTTCTTAGAAACAATTTTTATCAAAAGATTGACAATTGTTTATGTACAATTTCAATGCAAAATTAATCCATATGACCACCATTGGATTAAATGGTAAAAATATATTCTATTTTCACTTTCATACCAATTAAAAATATAATCTATCCATATAATTAAATTTGAATAAAACGCAATTTTGAAGTAAACTACAGTATTTTTCACTATTGAATAAAAAATGAACATTATCCGAAAAATACCAAAAATTTACCCAAAGTAAATTTCAAATTCCAAATACTATAGAATATATTTATTTTGAAAAATAGAGCTTATAAAATTTTCAAAATATAGATTTAAAAATGATTCTCCATCAAAATGTTGTAAAATAATAATTTTTTAAATATAAGAGAATTTTATTCTTAAGAATGGATTTATTCTCATTTTAAGCCTCTTAAAGAACTATCTTATTCATAAATAGAAAAAGATATAAAAATCCATTATTATTTACTTACTTGGGATGTTACATCATTCCCCCATTTTTAAAATTGTGTCCTCATAATTTATTTACTTATCGAATAAGTGGGGGTATTTATCCCTCATTGCATTTTCTGATTCCCATGTTGCCTCTTCAATCATGTGGTTTTTTCACAAAACCTTTACATGATGAATCACCTTATTATACAATACTTTCTCCCAATGGTCAAGAATCTGGACAGGTTGTTCCTCATATTATAGGTTCTCTTCCAGCTGAACTAACTCTGGATTCAAAACATGAGATGGATCTGACATGTACTTCCTTAACATTGAAACATGAAAAACATTGCGTACATAAGATAAACTCACAGGTAAAGCCACTCGGTAAGGAACTGATCCAAATCTCTCTAGAATATCATATTGTCTAATGAACCTTGGACTTAGCTTTCCTTTCTTACCAAATCGCATCACACATTTCAATACTGAAACTTTAAGGAAGACATGATCACCTAACTCAAAAGAGAGATCCTTCCTCCTATTGTCTGGATAACGTTTCCTCCTACTCTGAGCTGTTCTCATGTGTATCTGTATCAGCTGAACCTTTTCTACCAACTCTTCTACCAATTCTGGTCCGATCAACTTCCTTTCACCCACTTCATCCCAAAAAGATGGATTTCGACGCTGCTTCCCATATAATGCCTCAAATGGTGCCATCTTTATACTAGAATGAAAACTGTTATTATAAGAAACTCAAACAACGAAAGATGTTGGTCCCAAATTCCCTGATAATCCATCAAACAAGCATATATCATATCCACCAAAGTTTGAATTGTTCAGTCTGACTGCCCATCTAATTGAGTATGAAAAGCTGTACTAAAATTTAATTCAGTACCCAATGACTTCTGAAGGCCTTTCCAAAAGATAGAAGTAAACCTGGGATCACGATCAGATACAATGGAGAGGGGAACTCCATGTTACCTGAAATTCTCCTTAATATACAAACGAGAAAGTTGATCTAGAGAAAAAGTATCTCGTATAGCAAGGAAATGAGAAGATTTAGTCAAACGATCAACAATAACCAAGATTGCATTATTACTTTGAGGTGTCTTTATTAATCCCACAACAAAGTCCATGGATATATTCCCCCATTTACACTCTAGTATTGGTAAAGTACGAAGCATTCCCTTCAGTAACATATGCTCTTCTTTAAACTGTTGACAACTCAAACACTTCATAGTAGAATCTTCAATATCTCTTTTCATTTCTTCCCACCAGTAATACTTTCAAAGATCTCTATACATCTTAGTACTGCCAGGATGAACTGGAAACGAAGAACTATGAGCTTCACATAACAACTCTCTCTTCAACTGTGAATCACACGACACACACAATCTCCTCCCAAATCTCAAAACACAATCTTTACCAATTTTGAATTCGGGTAACTTACCCTTCTGAACCAGCTCAACCTTTTTCTATAACTCACTGTCTTGCTTCTGTGCTTTCATAACTCTGTCTGATAGAGAAGATTTCACTGATACCTAAAACAAAATAGAAGAACATCCTACCCCAAAAAATTTTATGCCAATGTTCATCAAATCCTCAACCAAACGATCATATTCCAAACATAACATGGTTAATGAAGGATTAATTTTATGACTCAATTCATCAGCCACTTTATTTTCTTTCCCGGATATTAATTAATTGTACAATCATAATCCTTGATAAACTCTAGCCATCTTCTCTATCTCATGTTAAATTCTTTCTGAGTGAATATATAGTTTAATCTTTTGTGATCAGTGTATATTACACACTTTACACCATAAAAATGATGCCTCCAAATTTTTAAAGTGAAAACAATAGCAGCTAATTCCAAATAATGTATTGGGTAATTTACCTCAAGATTTTTCAACTGCCATGATGCATAAGCAATTACCTAATAATTCTTCATTAGGATGCAACCAAGACCTTTAAATGAAGCATCACTGTAGAAAACAAACACACCATTCCTGGAAGGCACTGCCAAAATTGGAGCATTCACCAATCTTCTTTTCGACTCCTGAAAACAATCATCACATTCTTTTGTCTAGATAAATGTAACACCCTTCCGAGTTAGCATAGTCATTGGACTAGATTACCGTGAAATTTTTTTAACAAAACTTTGGTAGTAGCCCGCCAAACCAATAAAACTATGAATCTTAGTAACGTTTGTGTTTCTTGGATATTCTTCAAAAACATATTTTTGTAGGATCAACAGTTATTCCATATTTACAAACAATATGCCCACGGAAAGATATTTTTTGCAACCAAAACTCACACTTTCTAAATTTCCCATACAATTTCTTTTCTTTTAAGGTTTAAAAAATAACACTTAAATGACTTTCATGCTCTTATTTACTTTTAGAAAACACCAAAATATCATCAATGAAAAAGACCACAAACGTTTTCAAGAACTCATGGAGAATTCTATTCTTAAGGTCCATGAATACAGCAGGTGCATTGGTTAGCCCAAATGGCAAAACTAAAAAATAACAATATGCCATATCTTGTAAAAAATGTGGTCTTCGTAACATCTGCATCCTTTACCTTCAACTGATGGTACCCCTATCTCAGGTTAATCATTGAAAAATACTGAGCTCCCTAGAGCTGATCAAACAAATCATCGATATGAGGCAAATGATATTTGTTATTAACAGTGATGTTATTCAAGGATATATAATCGAAGCAAAGTCTCATTTAACCATCTTTCTTTTTAAAAAATAAGATAGTAGCACCCCATTGTGATGTGCTTGGTTGAATGAAACCATTATCTAATAAATCATTCAATTAATCCTTCAACTCTAAATGTTCAATTTTTTCCATTCGATAAAGGAGTTTTAAAATTGTCTTTGCTTCATGAACTAAGTCAACAGAAAATTCAACTTCCCGATCTGGTATTATTCCAAGAAACTCATCAGGAAAAATATCAGGATACTCATTTACCACTGGTTTATCATTAATCTGAATAGTTCCTGTGTTTTCAACAATTTGTGCAAGGTAACATTCATTTCCATCTTTTACCAGTTTCTCAGCCTCGTGATATGTTATCAAAAGTAAGGGTTCATTCTTGTACACAAACAGAAAGTCTTCCAGAAAAGAAACTTATTTAGCTCTACAATAAATCTTAGCATGGTAAACAGAGAGCCATTCCATTCCTAGGATAAGATCCAACTCTACTAGAGGTAAAATAATAAGGTTTTCAAGTAGTTTCATTCCACAGATAATAATAGGAAGACTACTATAAATTCTTATTTCCTCAACATTTCCCTCAGGTGTTTTTAACACATGTTCACGAGTCATTTCCTGAGAGAGAATTCCCAGTTTACTAGAAAATTGTTTCGATATGAAATAATGTGTAGACCCTGAATCGAACAACACAGTGGAATTATCTGAAAAAACAAACAAATTACCTAATACCACTTCATTTGTTTGCCCAACATCTGTTAAAGTGGTTGCAAAGGATTTCACCACTCCTTTTTTCTTGTAGTCTAACTGATTCCTATCATTTGAGCTCTTTGTCGAACACTCATTTTCATAAAGCCCCATATCATTACACTTGAAAAATTTAACTAACTATAAATCAAATTTTGTCTTACCATCACCCGGATCTTTTTTCGTGCAATAATGAGCCTTATGTTCCATATTACCTAATCAGTAGAACATTCTAGAATTACGAAGACATTCCCCAGCATGCCTTTTACCACATTTATCACAAACAGGAAACTTGGTTTTCTTACCATCAGACCTTGTTGATGAATATTTCCCTTTCTCCTGCCACCTCGGTCTCTTCTTCTGTTGGTTGTTATAGAACACTTGATCATCCGAAAACTCTATTTCCACCTTCTCAACACATCGAACAATAATTTCATAACTCTTGAACTCATGAGAAGCTAAATCCCTTTGATATCATGGCTTTAATCCTGAGTAAAAACAATTGATTTTACTATCAAGGTCTTGGATAAAATTTAGAGCACACCTTGCCAATCGAGTGAACCTTTCTTCATAAGCATCCACTTAGTCGTCCTCTTGCCTCAATTCCAAGAATTGTTCTTCCCTCTTAAGTCAAACAGCCTTAGGATAATATTTCTCAACAAACATACCTTTTAATTCATCCCAGTCAAGAGAATCAATCTCATCAACATCCCAAATATTTTTAAACATCGACCACCACTGATCTTCATAACCCTCCAAATGGTAAACAGTAAGACTAACCTTTTGATTATCTGAACACCCCCTGACATCGAAAATCTTCCCTAGTTATATAATCCACCCATTATTTAGCACAGGGTCAAATGATCCTTTGAATGATGGGGGATGTTTCCTCATGAAATGTTCCACCACTATCATTTTCCTCTACTGTTGATCTGTCAGATATTATGCATAGAAACGACAACCATTTATCACTTGAGTCAACTGTGCCATTACTGCAACAAACTGTTCAGTTCCAATTCCGACTATCTTAGGATACTAATTCGGAAGGTCATTTCCATCTGTATGCCTTCCTAGCACTGCTTCCCTATTTCCATGGCAGAAAACCATTTTGAACAAATATGTCATAGATGAAGCAACATGGTAATCTTCAAATGCTATATCATTTCAATTTGACCATAAAAAAGTATCTTTGGATAATCATTTAATATAATTATAACTCTTAAATTTATCTAAACCAACCTATGATCACAACTATAAGGCACCAGCCTTATACATTACTTAGTCTTGAGTTATTACATGATTACACATTGAGGATCTTTTCAGGATTAGAGTTTTATAGAATTAGATCATAAATCATGCATTACATTCCATATTTAAACAAGGGGATTACATTGAAGACAATATTCACTTTTCCCATCAAAGGAAACATATTTAAAAAAACATGGATTTATTCATGACACTTCCTTAACACTATCATCACATATGTACCTTTACCTTGACATGTGGAAAACAATACAAAAATATGGGATATGAATAAAAATCTCAGTAAGGTATATAAAAATACCGAATGAAAAGAGTAATCCATTTATACATAAGAATCAATGATATCCTAATTTACTCATAAAACATAAGCACTTTAATATACCTTATAAAATCATTAATAACTCATAGAAATCATAATGCATAAAGGTAATGTGAGGCATTCATAACATTCTTACAAAGGGAGTAACCCTCATTGTTACGTTTGGAATACCCATCACAGTATATTCCCTAAATATCATCTGTGAAACCTTAGAATTTAACCCCTTCGCGTTACCCAATGTATTGGAGAGATATATCGGGCTCACCCACCCTTAGTTTATCACAAAAGAACCCGTCTTCAAAAATAATTCCCAAGAACCATAACATAATAGTATCACATAAAACATGCATAAAGAAAACATAACATTTCCAAATTTCAATCACAAGATATCAATAACACATCGATATAATAAAAAAATTATCAAAACCATTTTCAATACCAAAATAAAAGAAAATTAAAACATGGTATTTATTTTTCATTTAAATAAAGTTATGGCTTGTAGAGGAAGTCGAAACTCAAATAATGGTCATGGAGCCAGAGTAGTCGTTGTCGTCGCATACATATGACAAAAACATTCCTTTTTGTCGTTTAGTAAAAATCAGCGTATAAAATATATTCCTTTTGAATAAATGTAAAATTAAAAGGGGTTTATACACCATATAAAAGAATGTTGTGTATAAAACAAAATATGCCTCAATGAAAGGAGATTTAGACGAAGTCCCTTACCTCATGTCCGACATGACTCTATCATTCTTTAATCTCTAGAATAATAATCTTGAGTTAATTTCTACTTGCATAAGATCCTTTTTAAAGTTAATTATTCCTTTTATATCCCTTATTAACATGTAATGAACACTATGAAATTATTTAAGTTAATAACTGTCATTTTGTCGATCATTGGTACTTGAGTCCAAAATAACCTTCTTATAATTACAAGTTATTCATGTGGAAAAATATCCATTATAACCCGAATAATATTCATGATGTAGATATCATATATATCATATATATATATAGTATATACATTCAATTATTATATTACATAACATTTCAAGCTAATAAATGAAATGCACAGTTCATGGTTACGGTAAGTCGTATGTACGCATGAATGCTACTTTCATTTCTATTTTGTATTTAATTGAACGAAATCACTATGATATATAGGTATATTATAATTACAGTATAATATAATATATAATATCGTTAACTCCATCCTTTATACTTCCCACATATGGCATTAACCAATCATATCACTTTGAGGGGGTGGTAGTCTGCATTTCCTAAAATGAAGATATCTCGTTTACCCATAATGGAAAACATAAAGGTATGCCATAAATTAAAAATAAAGAAGCATAAGGGAAACATAAACAAAATATATATCATATATATATGGAGTGACATCTTAATGGCCACCATTAAAGGTGTTAAAAGAATATTGAACAATCATTGTTTCGTGAAGCAGATATTTTCCATCCATAGAAATATTATGTTCTTTAACCATTAGACGGATGTGTGTATAAGTTTACCTAGAATAATTATCATAAAAACATACTAGTGTATTGATAATATTGTTTTTATTACAAAAGAATGTAATAAAAAGAGTTTAGGGGGTTGGAGAAGCAAAATAAAACCAAAGAACACAAGTGAGGACATTTCCTTTAAATCGAGTAACTCCACTTGGTTTGAACCAAAAGAGTTTCTCAAAGAGCTTTATTCCTAATGTAAGGCTTCTAAAATTAAGAGAGGGATGTGGAGAGATAAAACTAGAGAATCTTGGCTGAGCCAATGTCTTGAGAGGTGTGGGTAACGTGGTAGATGTGGGGGCCTTTTATAAGAGGGAGGAGGGGCACTATTGGAAATTTAAGAAATGTTTGTTTATTTTAAAATGCGTTTCGGATTTTACAGGTACCACATTGATATATTTCGAGGTTAAGGTGATAAGGGTTCAAAATACTCTCATACAAATGGTTTTTTACATTTTTATGTCTTAGATTTTACATTATCTTTTCATTTTATTTAAATCGTTCATTAATGAGGTAATCGCTTCATCATCATGGTGTCATAAAAAATTTAATATATTTAATGTATAAACATTACTAAAAAAATACTATGATGTAGGGAATATTTTTATATATCCAATTACTATTTATAGACCCAGATATAATTTATGTAGACAAAATTAAAATTTTTTTACTTGGGTGTTACATACTTTGTTGATATTCTCCTTTCCTAAAAATATAATGATAATGTGTCACTATCACCCAAATATGATTCCATGGTGTACCAAAGTTTGGAAAAAGGCATCCCATGGTCGGCCATGACACAACCAGTAGCATTAGGACACATTTTGGGGTCATTTATGATTATTATTATATTATCGTAACTACCCGATTACTAATTAATCACGATAATTAAAGATAATTACCGTCGTTACTATTCATAATGTCCAAAAAGAAAAGAGTATTAATTAAATAATTTGGCCCTTCTGATTCCAAATATTGAATCCATTTTACAAAATTCAAAACACATAAATTTTAGAAATTAATTTAAAAATAATTCTCGTTGTAAAAACAAATAGCGGGTTTTTTAGAAACAATTTCTATCAAAAGTTTGACAATTGTTTATATCCAATTTCAAAGTGAAATTAATCACAATGTCCACCATTGGATTAAATGGTAAAAATATATTCTATTTACACATTAAAACCAATTAAAATGATAATCTATCCATATAATTAAATTGGATGAAAAAATAGTTTTGAAGTAAAATGGATTAATTTTCACTATTCATTAAAAAATGAACATTATCAGAAAAATACCAAAAATTTACCCAAAGTAAATTTCAATTTCCCAATACTAATGAATAATTTCATTTTGACAAATATATGTTATAAAATTTTCAAAATATAGAATTGAAAATGATTCACCATCAAAATGTTGTAAAATAATCTTTTTAAAAATATTAGAGAATTCTATGCGTAAGATTGGATTTATTCTCATTTTAGGCCTCTTACAACTCTATCTAATTCATAAATGGACATATATATGAAAATCCATAAATCATTACTTACATGGTATGTTTCAATAATACTTCAACCATGAGAATATAATTTTTCCTCAAGTGCAAGGATTTATTAGTATGAGCACTAATAAATACCTATATCATAAGGATGAATGAATTTTTGAAAAAGAAATAATATTTTAGATATTCAGTTGAGAATTCAAGATGAGTCATTGGACACTATGTCTGCACTAATGAAACCATTCAATGGTTGACCCATCTATGTAATTTATAATCCCAACAATCAATCAATTCCTAAACATTCCCTTACTAAAACATGAACCATCTCCCACACATGAACATAATATCCTTAGGTGAATCATCTTCTAGATAAACATTAATTTCAATTAATTGATATGTAGTGAAGCACATTGAATAAAATTAATCATGTAAGAATATATATTTTTGCATGGGAGTAATTTCCAAGGTATGATGTTTAAAGAATATAATAACAACTGAATCCATCCTCACCAAGGATCGTGAAACATGGAGGCGATCCAAGGATGTATAATTTCACTTCTCAATATTAAATATGAGGGGAATGTAGGAATATGATGATACACTACTCATAAATATGTTTCCCTATCCCAGTAGAAATTATTTTCCTCCTACCAATTTGATTAGGGTAAGACATTGTATTTTTCATATATATTTCTATTCTATTCTATTTTTGTTAAAGTATGATAATCTTTTCTTCCACAATTTTTATGATTCTTCATCTCTATTTTACCCTTATAACCTGTAACATAATATTTATGAGGATATAATCCAATTTTGTAGCTTGAGGATAATATCCATGGTATTCTTGATTATATTAATTTTAATTATCAATATATCTATTGTATGGTCATTGTATGATAATGAAAATTGTTTGTATAGCTGGTGATTGTAACCCTACATACCATTAACAACATTTTAAAATTCCAATTATTATGCATTAAATCATCCCTAAATTTATACCACACTTCATACTTGTGGGTTCGTGTGGTATGAAAGGAAAAATGGTATGTGATTTCTAACAGGTGAGTGAGTAGGCGCATTCACTAGACTGAGGAGTTTTTTTCCATTCATCAAGGAGAAAAAAGGATTATTGATCTACTCAAGGATTCCTTGATTATATTAGGAGTTTTATAAAAAAAGTTATTATGGTTTATGTGGAATAATTATGTTGACTCTATCGATCGATTTATGCGATTTATAAAAAAAAATAATTGTTGATCAAGCCCAATAGAAATCACTCTAGCGCTCCGACTATTTCAGAACTATGGTTTGTGCCTTTTATTTTTTTTGTTTCAAAAAACCATGGAAAAATAATAAAACCTTATGTCTTCATTAATTATTTTAAATCATATTGAAAAAATTAAATAATATAACATGTGATTTATATAAGTAAATAATTGACCCATGACACCTTGAGAATGACCACGTTCGGTGCTACTAAATGAATTTCTAGGTTAAAATAAATTTTATTTCTGAGGCTCATGATACTATCATTTTATCACTAAAACCATTTCTAGGTATATGTATGGTAAATTAATTTATCTCACAAAATTTGTATATAATTTAATATTTACAAATTAAAATTTTTCATAAAAGACGTAGGCCTATTAGAAAGGATTGTTCAACTCAATAGTATGAAAAAAACAAATAAAGAATAGCAGTGTTGTAGGTCATCATATGGTCCCTATTGAGCAAGGTAGAAATACAAAAAATGAAATCACTCTTGGTGAATTGACTAATTTTTTATGTTAATGTTCTAGAAGAGTATTCAAGAACAAAAACTAAGGACTATGGAGTGATTACTGAAGAATAGACTCAATTGAAGTTACAATCACTATCAATAACTTAGTCAGAATGATAACTTTAGGAGCATAAAAAATAGGATATAATACCATTATTTCCTATTGAAATTATTTATCCAGTTTCCCTACAATTTCAATATGAAATGATATTTGATATAAAGAAGGGATATAATATTTCTTATGACTTGTTATCTTTTAAATTTATTTAATCTCATTTAAATTCTTATTCTCCAAATGTTGCGAGTTTCGAATCAACTCCAATATTATATTCCCTAGATGATGGTGATAATGATGAGTAAAACAATGTGGCCAATTATAAAAAAAAATAAATTCCCACTTATGTAAAAATATATAGTAAATGATTTCCAAAAGTCATTTCAAATGGAGGATAAGCCACATCCCAAGATAAAATTGGGATATACCACTGAACGTGACTCATTTTATTCACACTTTAGATGTACTTTTTTAAAATCTGGCCACCCCTATGTTGTTATACTAATTTTATATCCATTTGGGATAATGATAAATAGGTATGGCAGGTACTATATTTTAACTATATTATAATGGAACCACTCTAGCTACCCATCAAGAATGAAAAAATAAGTGGCATAAATATCCACCTATAAACTCAACAGTCATTTTGAGATCAATTAGAAAACAAGAAACTCCTTAGAGATGTTTCTGTACACTACATGGTATTAGAAAATGTGTAACTAGAAACAAAATACATGTATGAGGGTACTACTTATGTTTTAAAAAATAATATAAAGAAGAATCCACATAAGAGGTGTGTTAATTGGAAAAA
Organism: Viscum album; assembly: GCA_963277665.1. Lineage (NCBI taxonomy): Eukaryota > Viridiplantae > Streptophyta > Magnoliopsida > Santalales > Viscaceae > Viscum > Viscum album. The sequence goes on from CAUJRU010000341.1 coordinate 267,264, forward strand.
TAAATGGGAATAATGGAAGCATCATTTTTAGAGCTGGCTGATGAAGTGCCCCTCATGAACACCAAGAATATGATATTGAGGGAGGAATAGAAGAAGGGTATATTTATAAAGATTATTTTTATAACATATTTATGTATACATAATATAAATTCACTTTATCCCCTAATGAAGAACCATAAGCACATGTTATTATTTATGAAGGGGAAAATCTCAATTTAAAATTATTTTTTATTCATTTTATAAAATTTTAATTATTTAATGAGACCTATTAAATTGTATATATCCATGAATAATTTTTATAGACTTTAGTGGAGGAATAAGTTTCATGTTTTGTGGTTGGGGAGGACCCGTACATTCCCCTTTAACCCATACGTCCCTGGTTACAACACAATGCCCAGGGGATGGAAATGAAAAACAGTATCAAATGGGACATCCAATTTGAAGATAAGATAATTGGATTTTAAATAAATATGGTATGGTAGTATTCATCTCATAAACATAATACACCATTGGATAGAAGAAAATCCATGCAACTATACATTTTTTGGACAGTCAAAATCACATCACCTCTTATAAATGATAACCCAAGATTTTCTTTCTCTCATAATATTTTTTTAATTATTATAAATTTTAAAAAAATTATTTCTATATATTTTTAGGTTTTCTCTAAGTGTACATAATATTAGGATATCAAATCATGTTTTCTATAAAGAAAATATAGTATATATTAACTCAATCCTATTGGATCAAAAAAACTATACAGTTTTTATCCATTCACTATTTTTTCAATTTTAATTATTTATTTATATAATTTTTTATGAAACATAAAATCTCGATAATGAATAAATGTGGGGGGATGGATTTGACTGAATTTGGAATCTTCAAAAATAAATTTGAATGTTTAAATATATAAAAAAATTAATTGATGTTTTAGATTCATTATTTTGATTTTCAAGAGTCCATTTTGGTTATGAAATAAGATCATCAATGATGTCCTTCCAAGTATAAGTGAAAATGTTAGTTATAAGGGATAAATGTACTCTAAAATTTATAAAAATACATGATTCCTAGGTGAAAAGGTCAAAAATTTTATTGATATTATAGTTTGAGACACAGAATAGAAGTGTGATCTAAATGATATTTATTGAATAAGTATTAGAAACTGAGAGAAATAGATATTTGAAATCAAACCCAATATTATTTACATTTTAAAAACAACATCTCAGAATTCAAAATCAAAAGAAATTGATAAGTTTTACATTAAAATATTGAAAATTAGTTATCTATGATCCTAACATGAATTTTTGATGCATTCAATACTGGTTGTGTGAGTAATATATTTCATTTTAAAAAACTAATAAGTGATTTGAATAGTGCTTTTCATTATCATACCTAAAAAATTCAATAAATATCCTAATTTTAAAAAATATATTTATTTAGTGGAGGAGGATGTTTAAACCATATGAAAAAAATGGGGAAATGGAATTTTTAAAAAAAATCAGTTGAATTGTATCAAGGTAGTGGAAATTTGAACATGGGTAAAGAGAAACTAATGGAATTTTATAATAGAAATTACATATAGCTAAAATTTCTATTCAACTTAAATATTAAATTATTCACTCCTAGAACAGGAATTGGAACATGAACTAAAGTATTGAGGTGAATTGGAATCATAGAGGAATAATTGAATTTTCATATAATGGTTGAATTTTTTTCCTTTAATTTTTGTATGTGTATTTGAACATAGGAAGTTAATATATTTAAAAATAAATTAAATCAAAAAATTTCTCAGGAAATTAAAAGTTCATGTGTGGGGGAGTGAAGGGAGCCAAATTTTCATAGTTTTAACTATTTTTCATATATAAATAACCCATAATTTAGATATTTCCAAGGTCATTTATTGATGTTGTTACATTATTAAAATTGTATCTAAATTTTTTAAATATATGAAAATCAGTGTTTTTAATTGATTTATTCATTCCTTGTAAACACCCTAAAATTCTAAAATAATGACTTTATATTTGATAGTGTGTATAACATGCAACATGAATCACTTAATGGAATATAATATATTGATAATTTATAGTATAATTTCTATTTTAAATATATTAAATCTTTTATATATGTTTAAATAAATGAAATATTTATATTAGCTTACGTTGCACGCAATGAGTTTCTTCGATGGATTCTGTTACACACAAGAAGAAATCTTACTAAATGTTGTTAATATAAAAATTTTATACTAGTCATTAAATTTTTTAGGAATATGATTAAATAAATTATAAAACTATAAATTATAACTCATTGGTTTCCAATTAATTAGAAATTAGTATAGAAGACAAATGGATTTAAAGGGATTTATTTTATAAAGAACAATTTTTTTCTCTAAAGGAACTATATCTTAATAAATTATATAAATATTCATTAATTAATTATATTGATGAAATATATATTATATCATCAATAAATATTTTTTAATGTGATCTAATTTATTTTATAGGCAAAAGATAATAATAAATCTAGTTTTATGCTTAATAAATAAATTTTTCTAAAGAGGCCATTTTACCATCTTTTAATGGGTAACCTACATTAAATATGAATTTTGAAACTTTTATAATTTTAATAATAAAAATTAAACATAATTATTGAAATCAAAATTTCAATATTATGTTATGGTGAATTTTTGGAATTTTTCATTGATGTTTACTTTTTTCCAATAGTAGAAAATACTGAATTTTATTTCAAAATTGATGTTTCATATAATTTATTTTTTAGGATAAGTTTCTTTTTTGATTCATTGTAAATATTAATTAGAAAAATTTAATGTATATTAATTAAATTATGTCATTATAATAAATTTAACATTTAAAATGGATGTAAAAACGTTGAATGGTTTTAAACATTTTAACTTTAAAAACCTCCATTATCATCACATCTATGAGATTAATTTTAAATTACATTAAGACAATTATTTGATTATAATATGGAAAATTGGATTTGATATTTTAAATATCAATAATTTGTAATTTACAAATTGTTTAAATTATTTTTTGGTCAAAAATATAAGCAAAAGTGATTAAAATTATTAACTGTGATTGAGAGAAAATTAGCTTAACAAATGACTAAACCTTTAACTAATGAACCAAAATTACATATAAAATTTTCGAAAAAAATAGTTCATGTACATATTTAGACACTATAATTAATTAGATTACCGTTATTTTAGACACATTACTGTTGAATATATGGGTGGAATTCCCTTTCAAAAAAATTTACATGACTGCCACTCCTCGTCTACTATAAAAAGCAATTCACCCTCTCACTTATTAATAGATCTAAAGTCACTTGGTTAACCCAGAATCTACATAAATACGACCACATAATCCATAATATAGTCTTTTAAGTATCACATTGAGAAAAATTAAACCAAGTAAGTCTTATCTAATAATCCAAAAAGAGTTACCCAAATAAGAGGTAACGTTTTACAATGAAAACTTTTCATTCATTTACATTAACAACCCATAAATTATTTTTATATAATTATTATATAATAATACCTATATATTAAATATTATTATATTTATTTACTCTAATATTTATTCTTACACTTTCACACACATCCATCAAATGGGATACATGACGATCATTTGTGTGTACGGCAGACTACCGCCTCACAAACCGATGTTGTTTACTCATCCATTTACAACCATTCATGGTTGATACATTGATGTATTTATAGTTCATATATGATTTATATAGTATTTATAATACTTTTATTTTGATTTTATTTTTATATGAAATATACCTTTATTCACTTCATTTTTGGGAATACGATAACATCGTTTGTCACTGTGTGGACTATCGCAACCTCAAAGTGATGTGATTTATTAGTATGATAAATATAATGTATTAGGGATATAAATAAAAAAAATATTACATATATGACATAAATATATAATTTAATTATAATATAAATATATATATATATATATTAATTTTTTTTCTTTTAATTTGAAAATGAAATTTAAGTATCATTCATGTGTACGTATGATCTACCATCTCCATGAAAGGTACATTTAATTTCCTATCACAAAATTTTGATGATTATTATAAAAACATATCTAATGAATATATATTATATTTAAATCAAGGTTTAAATTATGTATATTATTAATTAATGATATTATTAATATTAAATCCAAGCAACAAGTCGAAACAAACTTGAGAAACAGGGCCCCTATCACCTGAAATGATGAAAATTCTAAAATATCACTACTTTATGGGTTATAAGGTGTTATAAAAGAAATATATATGATATATTAGTTATTAATAAGGTTATATTGTATGTAATAAACTTGTTTAAACCCATTATATTGTATTTTTTAAAGTCATCAACCAAACGAAAGCATAAGGTAAGGAATTTCCATCTCATTTTTTGTCATCTGGGAGATAAATGTCATATTCATCACTAACTACTTTTTTATAGTGTATATACGTACCTTTTTTAATTTAATATAATGATTCAATCATAAATTAGGTTATTTTATGTTACAATTTTAATTATCTCATCCAAGGTGTTATTACATGAAAATTAGTGGTAAACGCTATCTTTATAGCCTCAATTACTTTTGTGATTGTCAACTCTCTCTTGAAAAAATCACTTTGTTATGATCCTTTTTTGTAAATTAGATTTATCTTTAATATATATATTCTAAATAAGAAGGTATTATTATTTCCTAAATTATATTATATTTTTACATATGGTGTTCACATTCACATTTATTTGAGTAATTTGGGGGAAATAAAAAAATTATCCTTTACTCAATATGGATATTTGAAAATACATTTTTTTATTAATTAAATATATTATTCGATATATTAGTATTTATTTGGAATTTTACCACATGGGTGGGACCAATTATAGATATCCCCTCGATGAATTGGTAGTCTAATCAAATAATTCATTTTCCCATATTAGATTGGTCTTTACCCAATATGTTAATGCCTCTTGTGAAAGGCCTTGATGATAAATGTATAATGTACCTGAGAAACATAGAATCCATAAATTAATAATACACCTTATTAAAAATTTAATTATTATTATTATCCATGATATTTTCTTTTACATTGTTTATTGATTCATTTATTTCTCAATTATTTGATTATATGGAATGGCTCTTTAGGTATTTAACTTACCGTATTGAAGAATCCTTATCTTGTTGTTTAAATGGAATTTTTCATTAATAATTTTCCTTCATAAATTGTTTATTCATATTTATTCATTATTAATTATGATGTAAACTTACCCTTTCTAATCATTTTATCCCACCCTTATTTTTTTCCTTTCCCTGGGATATGAATACGAATTCTTGGAACGAGTTTCATGGATGTGATTTATTAGTATTTGATAAGTATTATGTATTGTGTTTTATTCCCGATGTATTATAGGTATCATGTATGTACTTTTATTGTCCAAAACTTCTGAACTAATCATTCTATTAGAATTTGAATCCTTATAATCATTCCAATGTAATAAAGTAATAATATAGATCAAGGTTTTTGGGGTCGGGGCATTAAAATTGGTAAAAAAAAGGTTAGTAGTATACTTGGAAACCAGATTTAGAAAAATTATAGTATGATGCATAAAACTAATATTTAAATTTATGATATTTATAGAAAAACAACCAATAATTTTGGTAAGGTAGATATTATGTCAGTCTTCTTAAAAGTACGTCATTGTCTATATACAGCCAATGGATGTGGTTCTGGCACACATTTTCCAAGTTGTAACCAATCATAAAAGGTGTGTCAAGCCTTACCCAAGTGTAACATGGTACATGATAATAGTCCTTATTGGACACCTAGTTTGATACTCCCAGGTGATATGAATATGGCATTTCATGATTTATATAAAAACCAGTATAATGTATTTGACAGTAAATATTTCCCCAAAGTAACGTTGTACATTATTATGAGATTTTTTATGGAAAATTTATTTAATTTGTGATATGTGCTTCACCAGTTTCGGGGTTATACATTAGGTTACATTATGTTCTGATATAATCCAATATATTCAATTTTCTAGAAATCGATTATGGAAGTAATAATTTATAAATTATTGTGGGCAATATAGTGGTTTCCCTACTGAGAATGCTGATTGAGATGATATTGTATCTTATAATGTTAAGGACATATTAGAGAGGTATAATTAGGTTATGAAACCTAACCTTTCCATGATGGATAAACCTATACCAAATTGATATTATCTAATGTTATATAAATTTTGGAAACATATACATCCATTATTATGTCGGGATAAAGACCCCATGGCAGTTGAGAAATGTATTATGTATTTAGAGAATATATTCTTGGAATTGGGATAAAATAAAATTGAAAATGTTGAACATCTGATCTATTGACTTAATGGTGATGATGATTAATAGGGTCCTAGTTGTATAGTTCTAGGGTTGTGGAAGAAATAGAACTCATGGAATGGAAAATTAGTTAGGTGACATTTTTACCTAAATACATCCCATGTGATCGAAAAATTGAGATAAAGATAAAATTTCTTATCATAAATAAAATGAGTGAACGAGTTATAGAGTATAAAAGAAACATTTAAAATGATATAAAGGTATATTTAGGATTTCATTCACAACATAGAGTACAATATTGATTGTTTATTTAATGTTCTAAAGCCATGTATCTGAAGGGAACTGGTTTATCAAAATGTTTCTTCACAAAATGAAATGTTTTTATGCTCTCTCAAGACAAAAAAATACTTCCCCATGTCTTATGGCGTCAATTAAAAGTATGATAAGAAGATAAAGGAAGAAAAAATGGAATGTAAAGTAAAAAAGGGATAGAATGATTTTCCCACATGTGAAAACTACGGAATGAATAACCTTTGTAAATTCTTAAGAATATTTTGATTTTGTTATAAGATTGGAGAAAAGGGTCACCATGAATAATAATTCAAAGGGAATTAGGAAAATGTTTCTACAATTACTAGGACTGGGGAACTATGGAAATAAATTCCACATGTATCAATGGAATGTACCTTTGAAGTAAGTAAGTGTTCAAGGTCATGAATATGTAATTGACACAACCAAAGTGGAATTATTAATATAATTCAATATTTGGGTCTATATAATATATAGTAAACGTATTTCATTGCTAATGTTCTAATCATATGAATTATGAAATATATGAGGATTATACTATATTACTTTTTAATTAAATATTTTAGAACATATGTTTAATGGTACCCAGAATATTGATCTAGTAGTAAGATAATATTTTTGGAAAATACATTGTTAGGGGATGGATAAAGCTTAATATATTCCTAGTATTGTGAAAACATTGTTTGGTTAATGAAATGACTAGTTTGGATATGTGTGGAATACCTTGGATCTAGTTATTGATTTAACAAAAAAAATTGTTTATTATATCATTCATGGAGTTTATTACACTATTGGATTTATTGGATAAATCCAATAACATTGGTTTTACTTCAGGAATAAGGAATAATGAATATTCCCAGAAATGTTTTATGATATTTCACATTGTTACCATATTTCAAGGGAATAACTAATGCGGGTGTTCACTTGTATGATATGCGATGATTAAAGTGACAAATCACATTGATCGAAATCTCATGAAATGTAAATTTTATAAATTTCTTGATATTACATCAAAATATTTGGATCATAATCTTCTTAAAAAGTAAAAAATTTATGAAATGGTTTACCTTGATCATTGGATGAGGTTTTAGAGGTTAATTTATTGCTTCACCATATGATGCAACCTAATGTAGGAATAGTTCAAGACACAACCGAAGGATAATATTTTTCCTATTAAATATAAATTTATCACGTAATTATTCTTCATTATATTCTTAGATAATGAAAGGATTTCTAAATACAAGTAAAAATGGTTATCAAAAAACGGTTACCCTATTATCATAATTTTTTATGATATTAATGACCATTATTAAAACCTACAGTTTATGGATATTCAGTAAAAAACTATGTTATGGAAATTTTCATTTTCACACTCTACCAAAACATGATTTTTTTATTTCACTTCAATGCCTATTTTTTCACTATGGCTTTCCTATTTGATAGCTTAGTTTTGTGGTGTCATTTGCATTTCATTTCCTCTATTACTGAGAATATTTTTTTTAAACCTATTTATGATGTATAATTTTTGACAATATTATTTTCAAATATCATCCCCTCTATTAACGAGATCATGTTTAAATTGGGGGGATACAATTTATATAAGGTAGAGATAATTTAACACCCTGAAATTATTAAATAATGAAATTGTATTGGATAGTGTGTATAAAATGATACAACAAGAGTGTATGGTAATATATTATCACAAGAATTTATAGTATATTTTCTATTTTAAATTGATTCAATATATTATATATATTTCAATTCATTCAACATTGTTTTTTTCATATGTCGCAGACAACGAGTTTCTACTGTGGATTGTGTCACACGCACGACCAAATCTTACTGAATAATATTTATATTAAAATTATCTAATATTAATGAAATTCAGGTTATAAATAATATTAATAAACTTATAAAAATATATATTTTATTTCAATATTTACCTCTTAATTAATAATTAATATTAAAACAACATGGATATATGGGGAATGATTTTATAAATAACTATTTTTGGGCTCTAAAAGAGTTTAATATTAATAAATTAAATTTATTACTATTTCTATATGATATTAATGATATATATATATATATTCAATAGAATATTTTTTATTTTAATCCAATATATTTGATAAAAATAGGATTACAATAAATCCAATTTTATGCTTCATAGTTGTATTTCTATGAGGTAATTTTACCACCATTTAATATCCAACAAACATTGAATAAGAATATGGACACTTTTTTAAAATTAAAACTGAAAAATAAACATAATAATTTTAATAAAAATTTAAAAATTAGTTGAGGTTGGGTTTTTGATATTTTCTATGATGTTTCATTTTTTCATGAATAGTAAAAAATAATAAATCTTAATTCAAAACTAAATTTCCATCTCGACTATTTATAGAGTTATATTATATATTTTATTGTTTTAAATATTAATTATATAAACATTACATATAAAATTAAAATTTATTTCATTTGAATAAAATTCACTTCAAAATTGGTTATACAAACTTAGTAAACTTTTGAAAGTTTTTACTTTGAGAACCTGCATTGTCGCCCCGTCTGTGGGATTAATTTTATATTATTTTTTGACACTTTTGTGATTTAAATTCAGAAAATTTTATTCCATATTTTGAATCATAATAATATTTAATTTCTAAAATTTTAAAATTACTTTCTATCTAATTTCATTAGATAATGTGATTAAAATTAATTACAACGCTTAAGAGAAAAATTATCGTAACAATGGACTACATCATAAAATGTTGACCCAAAATGATAAATACACTTGTAAAAAATCTATAACATGTTAATATTTCAACCCTATTATCCATTTTATGTATTTTTTGTTGTTATTAGATCCAATTTACATGGGAAAATGATGGGTGGAATTCAGTTTTTAAATAATTTACAAGAATGCCACTGTTTCTTCTCTATAAAAAGGCATTAAGCCCCCACAATTATTTGAACCTCTCAGGAACTTTGTCTCACAAAATATATGATAAAATAATATCCCAATATCCACCCACTAATCCTAAAATCCTTATCATGGGAACAAATATATCCAATGAAATGTTTTGGTATAAACTGAACGGAGTGGGCCTAATAAGAGGTAATGTTTTCAAATGATCACTTCCCTTTCATTTACTTTTCCACCACTTCAATAATTTTCATATCATGATTATAAAATAATAATAGTTTATTAAATATTTTTATATTTTTTTATTATAATATTTCCACATATACATTAACACACATCCATCAAATGGGAGAGGCAATCAGTATTCATGTGTATAGCGGACTACCACCTCATGAACGAATGTCGTACATTCTTCCATTTACCACATTTCAAGGATGTAATATTGATGATATTATAGTTTCTATATGATACATATAGTAATTTTATTTTTTTTATTCTTATATAATATTCATATAAAACATAACGTTATGAACTCTATTTATGGGAATATGATAACATCATTTGTGGACGTGTGGACTACCGCCTCCTCAAAGTGATGTGATTCATTCATACCATTCATGGAATGTGTTTGGGATTTTTTAATAAAAATATGTTTAATATATAAGATAAATAGTATTCTTAAATTATAATAAACTTATATATCATTAAATTCTCATTCTTTTAATACAACGATGAAATGGAAGAAGTTTTTAGGTGTAGGTGTGGCCTACTGCCTCTCTGAATAGTGAATTTCATTTTCTATCTCAAAATTTTATGGGTTAATATAAATACATATATAATGAATATATATAATAGTTAAATAATTTTTTAGTTTCTATATATTATGAAATAAATATCTAATTAAAAGGAATAACAAGTTACATGTTAAAACATACTCAAAAAAACAAGGCAATTAACACCCAAAATAATGAAAATTATAAAAATATTTTTAATGAATGGGTTATACTATTTTATAAGATGAATATATAAGATATAATAGATATTAATATGGTTTATATATAAGTTTTTAACAGGTTTAATCCCTCTTTTAGACTATGTTACAATGAGATCAACCAAAAGGAATTGCTAGGAAAGCGATTTTCATCTCACTCTAATACATCTTTGAGCTAAATGTCAAATTCACCACTTACATATTTTGTGTTGCGTATATACTGCCCATTTTCAATTAAAATCATGATTCACACATAAATGATGGTATATTATGTTTTAATTGGATTATCTCATCTAAGTTGTTTTGACTTGAAAATAACTTAGTGGTAAAACTTATCTTTACATCCTCACTTCCTTTTGTGATTATTATATTTCCCATAAAAAAATCACATCCTTATGATTTTTTGTACATTAATTTTATCTTAAAAATATATATTCTAATGAAATTTAAATTATTATTTCACAATCTGTATACCATTTTTACATAAGATGTTTACATTTTATGTTTTTTAAATAACTGTGGAATATTTGAAAAATTTGTATCCTTTCATCATTATTGATATTTGATAAGATATATTGTTTATAAATTAAATTGATTTTTTGATATGTAAGAAATTTTCTGGACTAGTACAACCCATGTGGGTATCATTGATAGATATTCCCTTGATGTCTATATAGTGTCATGAGATGAGTTGTTAGGCTAAATTAGATTGGTTTTTACATGATATGATAATGAATATTATGAAAGGTATTGATTTTAAAGGCACCATGTACCTTGGAAACAAGACATCCAATAATTAAAATTTTACATTATTTAGAATTTAGTTATTATTATTATTTTCCATGATATTTTACATGGACATTATCTATTGATGCATTACATTCTCAATTATTTTATTAAATGTAATGTTTCATCATTTTTTACCTTTCCATATTGATTAGGCCTTATTCAACAGTTTAAATTGAAATTGTGTTTATTTATATTCATTTACATAATTTTTATTCTAATTAATTCATTATTACATCTATTTTATGATTAACCATACTGATCATTTTATCTCACCGTTATTTTGCTTCATTTTCCCATGATATGAAGATAAAATCTCAAAATGGATTTCAAGGATCTAGTATATTAGTCTTTTTAAAGTGTTATGTTTTATTTTATATCTCCCAATGTATTATGGGTATCATTTATAAAATATATTTTTCTAAATCTACATAAATTTTCGGTCCATTGGGATTTGATTCCTTATAATAATTCCAATGTAATAAAGTTATTCACCAGTATAGTAATTTTGGGTTGGGGTGTTACACATATATTTTAAATAAAAATTATATTTTTTTAATTAAATGAATCTTTAAATTTATAAAATAATTCTCAAATTAGATAGACAAATAAATAAAATTGATATTTTTAATTACTTTTTCCATTTTTAATTTTTTGAAATCCATGAATTTAAATTTGTTAATATGTTATGTTTGTGTTAAATGTTGAGGTTTAATTATTTTTATTCATTTTGTATTTAAATCGTGAAATTTCCTAAACCGAGTTTACGTTTTTTATAACTTAGGGTGAAGAAAATTGAATGAGAAATACATGAAGTTCCCTCATGAATAATTCATGATCAATTGGGGGGAAAACTGAAAATGGAAGACTCTACATAACAATCATTAAAATTAAACTAACCATAATTTTTAACATCAATTGAATACAAGAAAGAGCATAAAATGACCATAAATGTGCATCTTACAAGTAGACGCAGGAGGAAATACCGATTGTCCATGGTAGAAATCATTTAATTTCCTCAATTAATAGCTAGAAGGAAATACACGGTTCCATAAATTGAAAAACGTCAATGTAAATAGATAATTCCAAAGCTAGTTGAAACATGCTTGATCTAAAACATGCTCCAAGTGACCTTAAAAGCAGTTTATATATACATAGGGTTAGTATAACAGTATACTCAGTAGGATCCTCCCTGAATCCTATCATGAAAATGTAAATAGATAATTCTAAAGCACGGTGAACAACAAGTGAAACTAATTCTGCACATAAATATCTATACTAAGTTCTCAACCTCTCCATGGCTACTCTCACCATGTAATGCGTACAATAGTGTATAATATAATAATGAATATCAAGGTTACCCCACCAATACTTCCCCATTGGTTTGCATCTTTTCCCCAACGTCAAACGTCCAAACCATCTCTCTCCTAAAAATATTACCCGCAGACACCTGGGAAATGCACAACAACATGCACCTCGTGCAACAAAACCACCACATCCACATAAGCAAACTAACCAGGTAGATTTCAGGAGCCACCATAGCCCACATTATGTGTATCATATTCCAGGTATTATACCTAAAGCCATTACAGCCTTTACAACGAGTATGGATCCACAATCCATCAAAGCCTATACATGTTACACCTATAGTATTCCATAGAAAACTATATACAGAATATATATTTGTGAATAACCCAAAGCCATTATATCCCTCTATACACATATATGGTGAAAAATAACTGTTCTGCCTACCTGCACAGTTAAATACCAAGAGAAGAGAGCCGGGCCAAAGGGGGTAGTCGGCCATTCATCCTCCCACCAGAATGTTGGGGAAGACACCCCCACCCCCATGGGATCAGTATCCCCATGTTCTTAGTTTCCTTTATTGAAAGGGTGGAGTAGAATATAGAAACAAAAAAAGTAAATGATACTCTATATCTCACAACCACACTATTGGTATAACCAAGTCATAGACATAACTGCAGCCAACGACTCTCGGACTCTGGGTGTTAATTCTAAGACTAGGTATCCTATAACCACACAACCATTTAAAGAGCTTTAATACATTATTTCATTCCCCTTTTTTAGTTCCACTTTAAGTTAATTAGTACTTTAAAAAATAATTAACCAGTACCAATTGCACATTAATGTTCATTACCATCACACCCAAATTACATTGTTCCTTCAAAATTAAAACCTCGTCATTATGTTCTAGAAAACTCCAACCCCATGGGTAAATACCATTTATTCAATTATTAATTATATAATTACATTCCCACATTCCCAGGAATTCTAGAAAAACATTCTATGATACTAAACACAAGGGGGATCAACACGATGTGTTGATGTACTACCCGTCGAGTCTTTTCCACCTATAGAAAGAGTGTAGACCCATCCTCGCTTGAGTAGATAATCACGAAAAGAACATGGAATACCCCATGCGTCATCACCTATTTCAGAAGAAGGGTATGTAAGAACAGCTTCCTTAGCCAGTGGGGAAATGTAAAATAGGTAATCAATAAAAAAAAGAAATCATCCAACAATCGCATCCATCCCATTCCATTATCCCTAATTTCCTCCCCCACACCCACATGCATAAATTGATGCATCTCACCACCCTAGTAATTATTTTCTGCCATAAACAAAAGGCCTCCATGCCCCCACATATCACAACATCCATCTAGGATCTCATTACAACACAAGCAGTAAGAAAACAAACATCATAATAATTTGGCTCTTAGCCTTTTAAAAATAAAGAGGGTAGCACAGAACCCTACAAGGAATTATCTTTTATCAAACAACTACTTCTTTAATCCATATTGGGTAAACTGATTATTATTCGTAGGTTCAAAATTCTTGAAACTTAATCAGTAGTTTATCACAAATGATTAAACATTCTTACTACACAAATTTGATTAACCTCAAATTACAACAAGAAGAACCAGACTCATTTACAAGCCTCTTGATCCATAGCTAAACACTTATCAAATATTTCCAGTTTATGTTCATTACTGATTTTCCTCAAGAACGAATAGATTAAGAAAGAATTTATGGATATCACACTTTCTAGAAAAACAGGAGGCAATAACATACGATCGATATCAATTTATTTATCTCGTTCATATATATGTTATGTCAATTCCAATGTGATACAGTGGGATAAAACATGCTAACTATACAGTTGCACATAAAACAAAAGGGAGGAAATGAATCCCTGAATTAAAATAGTTCTTTCCATTCTTTATACAAGAACAATGTACCCAATGTGTCAAGATCATCATCTCATGATAACTGCATCCACCCGAGGATTCCACGGTATGACCGCACCAACTAAACCCTAGGAAAACACTTTTAGAAGCATGGAGATTACATGATATAATATGGAAAAGAGAAACAAGATTATATGAACCCAAAAAGAATGATCGTAAAACATACCTTATATTGAATATTGATTGATAGTGCTTGGTTGTAGATAAATAGGGGTGAAAATGTAGCAAAAATGATGTATAGGAAATCAATCCACAGGGAAAAGATTGATCTCATGATTCCTACAGGAAGGAAGGAATGGTTTGAGCATCTCACACCATAGAACAAGGAGGAGGAACAAGGGAGGAAGACATGTTGTCCCTCTGGATGATTTAACCGAGTGACGGTTTAAGATACACTTAATTTCCCATTAAAAGAGGATTGTATTAAACCATGAATTTTGACCATGTAAAAATATCCCATGTATTTGGAATAATTAATATAATAATTATGGAAATTTAATAGTCTATAGAGTCCTAAAAAAGGCTTTAAATTCATTTTACATCAATGAAAACGTCAATGGGGAGAATCTGTAGGAAGCTGGAAACACTATTCATGAACTCAAAATTTGGAAAAGGAAAAACATTGTTCATGAACCTCACAATTAGAACCTCACTGATAGAACACTCTTCATAAACCTCACAAATAGAACCCTTTTTATGAACCTCACCTTTAGAGCCTCATTGAATTATTAGTGTTCATGAACCTCACTAATAAAACATTTTTCATGAACCTCACCGTTACAACCTCACTGATAGTACATTGTTCATGAACCTCATTATTAGAATATAGTTCATGAACCTCACTGTTAGAACACTATTAATGAACCTCACTGATGGAACTGTTCACCAAAAGGAAAAATTGAAAACAGTGTTGGGGATAAGTCACCTTGACCTCTCAGAACACCTTAAACACCATATTTTAACAATGGATTGACCTGTAAATTAAATGGGGTCCGAACAACCACCCATCGAGATACCTCCCAAAAGAGAGAAATCCACAAAAGCATCAAAAGGAAGCCATCTTAGAAACATGAAAGGTTTTTAACCACAAAGGATACGTCGATACCTGAAAAGAGTTAAACAACAAAAAAATATGGCTATTGGGCATGTATCTGTGACTCACATTCCTAAGTACTCTAATCCATTCCACTATTTCACCATAAAACATGATCTAAGGGGATAAAATGCACGTACAACACCTTATCCTTGTGTCTTGGATCTCCACAGGTATCTACTCAAAGGTTGCATCATAATAAACCATGATCTCTCCCCAATCGATGGCATGAGAGTAATCATGAAGATAATGATGGAGCTACGATTCATGGAAAACATCATGCATTGGACTAATCTGTGGGGGGAAGTGATACTCGATATTCCATAGCTCCAACACAAGCTAACACGTTGAAAGGACCAACAAAACGGGGAGAAATCTTACTCCCATGAACAAACCTTCACTACCCACGATGGGGAGTCACCCTCAGAAAATCATGATCCCCGACATTAAACTCTAAGGGTCATTTCCTTTGATTTGTATATGATTTATAATGATCTTGTGCGGTCGTCATCCTCTCACGAATAACCTAAACCATCTCTGATAAATTATGCAACAGTTTTGGTCGAGAATTGCAGACTCTCCAACCCCAGTCCAAAACAACAGAAAATGGAATGTTCGGCCATAAAAGGCTTCAAATGGCATTATACCAATGGTGGAGTGAAAACATTTATTGTAATCAAACTCCATCAAGGGTAAGTGACTCATCTATGAACCTACAAAATCAAGAACATAAGAGCATAACATCCTCAAGAGTCTGGATGGTTTGCTCTATCTGACCAAACGTTGGAGGATGAAAACTAGTTCTAAGGAATAGCTGAGAACCAAAAGCATACTGGAGACCTCTCCACATCCTAGAAGTAAATCAAGGATCTCAATCAAAAATTATTGTCCTTGTGACTCCCTGAAATCTCACTACCTCCTCCAGATACTTCCTTGACAAAACATCCACAGTTCATGACTACTTGATTGCTATAAAGTTCGCCGATTTTGTTAAGCAATCTACTACCACCCAAATAGAATCATGTCCTCCCAGAGCTCGAGTTAAACTAGTAACAAAGTCCATTGAGATATCCTCCCACATCCACTGAGAAATCTATAATGGCTAGAGAAGACCACCTGGAACACGGTGTTCGGCCTTCACCTCCTAGCAGACCAAACATCGAGACACAAACTCTGAAATTGCATGATTCAACCTAGGCCACCAAAATTGGATCTTCAAGGCTTGAAACATTTTTCCATGCCAAGACGTACCACTAATGGCGAACTATGAAACTCTTTGAGAGAAATCTCATGCATCATCAAAGGAACAAAAAAGTCTTCAATGATATAAGACTCGGTGTTGTTCATCCTCCGGCCAACCATCAGGGGACTCACCACAAAACAACACGATCTCTACACACCTACACGTCAAGACCACCCAATTGGGAATCCTCCACTTGCATCACAAGAGTTGACTACCCCATCATCTAAAAAACACAACCTTTTCCCCCATCTTCTCCCATATCAAGGAGTAATGTTGAGATTTCATCAATTACACTCCATGAGTCCCTAGATTCACACACAGCATCACTATGTGACTTCTGACTCAACACATTAGCTACAACAATCCCCTTTCCAAGTGTATGATATTTCGATGATGTATTCCTCTAAGAACTCCATCCATCTAAGTTGTTAAAAGTTCATGTCATGCTGGGGGAAAACATACTTCAAATTCTTTAGATCAGTGAAAACCACAAAGCACTCACCAATGAGGTAATGTCTCTACAAAATCAGATAAAACACCACGAATGCCAAATCGAGATAATTAGTGGCATTTTTACATTCATGGAGATGTAACTGCAAAGACCCATAAGAAACAACTGATCTTTTCTGTATCAAAACACATCCCAACCACATATGTGAAGCATCGTAGAAAACATAAAATTGAACTCCCTCAACTGGAAGACAAATAATTAGATAATATACTTACATATCCATTAGATACTCAAAAGATTCCTAACATTGACAAATCCATATGAATGCCTGATCATTCATGGTTAAAGTTGTTAGAGGTGTCACAAGTTATGAGAAATCATCTACGAATCTCTTGTAGTAGCCTGTGAGAACATGGAAACTTCGCACCTCTAACACAATCTTGGGAGCTTTCTAAGACACAATAGCTTCAATATTTGATGGATCAAAAACTTCTCCCATCTGGGACACAAAATTCCCCATGAAACAGACTTCTCAAACCCAAAAATCACACTTCGGAAACTTCCCAAACAGTTGATGTTGACGAAGAACTCCCAAAACTGCGTATAGATGCCCTGCATGCTCATCCTTAGACATCAATTACACAAGGATGTAATTAATGAAAACTACCATGAACATGTCCACGAACTCACTGAACACTGCATTCATCAATCCCAAAAATACATCTAGATAATTCATCACGCCAAATGGAATTACAATGAACTCAAAATGCCCCTGACAACCATAGAATGCAGTCATCAGGATATTCTCATCCTTCATATGCATATGATGATATCCTCACCGAAAGTCCATCTTTTATAACTGACTTTCAACCTTTAGTTGATCGAATTAATCATTAATCTGTAGAAGGGGATAATGATTCATTATTTTCACATTGTTTAAGTGATGATAATCGATAGACAACCGGAAACTGTCTTCATCCTTATTAACGAAAAAAACTAGCACACCCCATGATTACATACTTTGCAGAACAAAACCACATTGCAATAGACCATTAAACTATATACGTAGCTCTCATAACTCAGAAGGGTCTATCCTATATGGAGACATAGTGATAGGAGATTGTCTTGGTTGTAGCTTGATCCCAAATTCAATCTCTCGTTAAGTGGAGTAATGCTACAACCTCTTCCAGAATAACATCAGGGTAGTCTTCTACAATCCTAGGAAATTCCAACTATAGAACCTCCAAAAAACTCAACATAATCTCATCCATCATGGTTGATTAGGGAAAAACACACCTGTGACCCAAATGAGGATCTCGCTCACCAAAAAACACCACCAGATCTCCATACACCCCAAAGAGAATTACCTTATTTCTAATGAAATCGACGATATCCTACAAAGAATAAAACCAATCCATGCTAAGGATGACATCATATGGTTGTATTCATAACCATAGGAAATCCCCCTAATAGTAGTGCTTCCCCAACACTATCTCACAGTTTCGACACACTTCAATCAAGTCATCTCGACCTCCAACTGGTGTAGTCAACACCAAGGGCAATGAAATCCTCTCTACCTCAAGTCCCAACGCATGAAAAATGGTTGGTGACATGAATGAGTGTGTCGGCCTTGAATCAGAAAAGGCATACACCATTGTATAAAACAATCAAAGGGTACCTTGAAAGACATTTATCTCACCTGGTGTTCTCAACGCTAAAGCATGAAGCTGACCAAGACCACCTCTATGGCCTCTTTGACCATGAAGATGACCACCACTGTCGTGCTCTTCCCTCAGATGATGAGGAGTGTCATAGGGTTGTCTTATTCCTTCCCCATCTTCCCTCTGCGGATCTATAGCTAGTGCAACCAGCTAATGCTGCCTCGTCTAGAACTGCTTCAATGTAGAAACCTAGAGTGGAAGGCCTAGTGCAAGATAAATTCTCTGAAAGGTGGGTCAATATCACTGCTAATAACCTCGATTACCAAAAGAAAAACAATTTTCTGATCCGTTGGTATATTCCTAAGAGATGTCGACCACAGAGAAATGAGATGATGTGGGCGGGGACCTACCCCTGGCAGAACATAAACTCTTCTATCCTAAGAACTAGGAACCCTGGACCACAGCTCAACTTTGTTAGGAATCATGTCGACTCCCCTCTCGTGATGATCTAGTTCTAGCCAATGTCCTCTTGTTAATCTCTACCCTTTCCAGCACCTCAAGATAAGTCTTCATCATATATGGGGTGACCACACACTGAATCTATAGATGCAAAGAATCCTCTAAATTCCTTTCCCTGGACTTCTCATCTAGAAAAAGGACTGAAGTAGATCATTATAGGTTCATGAAATGAATTACAAACTCCCGCACAATAGATCTCCAATGTAGAAGGTTATGAAGCTTATGGAGACTGGATGCCTTCATGGTCAAAGAAAGAAACTCGACTCTAAACATATCTTGGAACTCCTCCCATGTGATAATTGACTCCACCCGATCCCTGAGGAACTATAACCAACACTATCTCACTGCTCCTTGTAGAATCATCACAACCAAGGACACCTAGTTCTCCTTCTGAGAAAAGATTGAACAGAAGTTGATATCATCCTCCTCTAACAAGTCTTTTGTGACTGCATTTGAAATGGAGCCCATATACTTCTGAAGACTCTTGCACAAAAACTCTCGGTGTGTCTTCCTCCATGTGTCATCATCGTCAACCACTACCCTACGACGATATGCTGGAACAACCTGCTAGACATTTTCTATGTGATCCTAACGAGGACGTCTACCTGGAGCCATAACTATAAAATAAATATATGTTTGGGATCCTAAACCAGGAATATGGAAGACTCAACAATAATTAATTAATTTTTTATCTTATTTATTTTATATTAACCTATACCAAGGTATACCCATTCGAACACAGGCACAAAGAATAACGATGAATGATCCTTTCCAAGGTATATACCCTTCAACTAGTATGACCTCGTTTAGTTTCCATTGTAAACTCAAAGGCTCGTACATCAGATCATAGGGGGCCCTAAACGCCTATCTCTTAGTTGGACTCCTATGTTTACAGCACTTGCAGAACATGAATCACATTGTTTCCCTACTAATCCATGCATCCTCACATGTACCTACGTACAAAATCCATCCAATCCCTCAACCAAACCTCTGATACCACTATGTCTTGACCCCCTCCCCACAAAGTGTACCCCTCCTAGGCCGGAAATGTGAGAAGGGAGATAATGACCCTCTGAGTCCTGCCTCCAGTTGGCTCCGGGTTGGCGACTAGCACCGAGGGTATAGTAAACACACAAATGAGAGGCATTACCCTCTAAAAGAACACATGTGGAAGATAGATAAAATATACACACCAACCAACTCCATCCTAGAACTGAAATATAAAATAAAACACAAGTAAACATATTTAATTTAATGAAAAACTAATAGAACATGAAGTGGAAAACTAAAAGTACCAAAACAAATGTAAAAACAGCAGAAACCACAAGCCTGAGTTTCTCCAGCAACCCCAAGCTGGTAGAAACCAGATTGATCTCCAACCTACTCCAAGTGACATGAAGAACAATTTATATATACATAGGGTGAGTATAATAGTATACTCAGTAAGATCCTCCCCAAAGCCTCTCATTAAAAATTAAAGAGAGCATACTAAATAACAATGAAGAAAAAGTGAAACTAACTCGTCACCTAAAAAGGTATACTTAGTTCCCAACCTCAACATGGATACTCTCACTATGTAACGCATACCAAAGCATATAATATAATATATATTTCAAGGGTACCCCTATACTACTTCCCAACTAGTTTGCTGCTTTTCCACAAAGTTCCACGTCCTAAGAATCTCTCTCCAAAAAGTCTAGCCCATAGACACCTAGGTGAAGCACCACAACATTCACCTTGTGCAACAAAACCACCACTTCTATTTATGTAAAGTAACTAGTTTGTTTCATGGAGCCACCACAACCTGTATAACATGTATCATACTTTGGTAATTATATATCAAGCCATTACATCCCATACACCGAGTAAGGATCCTCAAGCCATCAGAGCCTATACACATTACACCTATAGTAGTCTATAGGAAACTATATCCAAAATAAATGTGTGTGAATAAAGACAAGCCATTATATCCCTCTACACACATATATTTGTAAAACTATCCAATGTGCCTACTAGCACGATTAACTACCAAGAGAAAAGAGCAGGGCCATAGGGGAAAGTCATCCATTCATCCTCCGACAAGAATGTTGGGGAAAACAACCCCTTCGGGATCAGAATCATCGGGGTGTCAGTTTCACTTACTGATAGGGTGGAGTAGTGTATAGAAACACAAAAATTATATAATATACTATATCTCACAACCACTCTATGAGCATAACCTATTGTTAGTCTCAACTGCAGCTAATGTCTCTCAGACTCTGGTTTCTACTTCTTAGACAAGGTATCTTATAAGCACACTACCATTTAAAGAGATTTAATACATTATTTCATTCACTTTTTATCAGTTGAACATTACCTTAATTAATACATTAATAATTAATTAACTAGGACCAATTCCACATTAAATTTTATTAGCATCACACCCAAATTATATTGTTCATTCAAAATTACATCCTCATCATTATGTTCCTGCAAAGTCCAACCCCATGGGTTAACACCATTTATTCAAATTTTCACTAAAGAATTACTTTCTCACATTCCCATGTATTCTAGAAAAACATTAAATACTACTAAACACAAGGGGGCTCAACACAGTGAGTAGATGAACTACCCATCGAGTCTTTGCCGCCTATAGCACAAGCTTAGACCCATCCTCCCTTGAGAAGCTAAAGCCAGAACACACGTGGCATACCCCACACATCTTCGCCTCTTTCATAAGAAGGGTAATCAAGACCACCTACCTTTTCCTGTGGGGAAAAGTAAAATATGTAATCAACCAAAAAGTTATATAAAGCATCCAAAAATCACATCCATCACATTCCATCACCCCTAATGTCTTCCCTGAAACCCATATGCATAAACTGATGCATCTCACCACCCTAGGTGTCATTTCATACCACAAACAAAAGGCCTCCATTCCCGCACATGTCACAACAACCATCCAAGATCACATTACAACACAAGAATTAGGAAAACAGATATCGTAACAATTTTGCACTTGACACTTTAACAATCAAGAGGGTAACTCAGAACCCTAAAAGAAATTATCTTTTATAAAACAGCTAGTTCTTTAATCCATCTTGTGTTAACCATTTATTATTCATAGGATCCAAATTCCAGAAACCTAATTAGTATGTTATCACAAATGATTAATCATTCTTTCTGCGTCAATATTATTAATATAAAATTACAACAAGAAGAACTAGATTCATTTACATACCTCTTTATCTATAGATAAATAGTTATTGATTAATTCGGGTTTAAATTCTTTACCAATTTCCATCAAGAACAAATAGCTTAATGAATCAAGTGTATATATCACACTTTCTATCAAAACAAGAGGTAATAACATACTATCAATATCAATTTACTTATCCCGTTCACATATTTACTACATCAATTCCATTGTGATTAAGTGTGAAAAAACATTATCACTATAAATTTTCACATAAAAATAATGAAATTGATGATTACCCTACCTCAAACAATTCATTTCTTTCTTTATATGAGAAAAATCCACACAACATGTCATGATCCTCTTCTTGAAATTACTACATCCACTCGAGGATGCCACATTATGACCGCACCAACCAAACCCCAAGAAAAATCCATTTGAAGCATGGAGATTAGATGCCTTAAAATGGAAAGTAGAAACAGGATATGATAAACCCCAAAAGAACGACGTTAAAACATACCTTTTATTGAAGATTGATTGATACTGCTTGGTTGCATAGAAATTGGGGGTGCACTTGCAATAAGAAGGACATTGAGAAAACCAATCCACGAGAAAATGTTTGATCGCATGGTTCATATGGTAAGGAAGGAATGTTTCGAGCATCTCGCACCAGAGAAAAAGGAGGGTGAACAATAGATGAAGATATCTTGTCCCTTTTGATGATTTAATGGAGCAATTGTTTAAGAAACACTTAATTTCCCATTAAATTTGGATCACATTAAAACACGCAGTTTTACCAAGTAAAAACATACCAAGCCTTAGTAAATAATTAATATAGGATTTATGGCCTTTGAATCAGCCTTTGAGTCCGTAAAATAAGGCTTTAAATGAATTTTATGTCAAACGAAACGACAAAGGGCTGATACTGTAGGAAGCTGGAAACACTGTTCATGAACTCAAAATTTAGAAAAGGATAAACACTATACATGAAACTCCCCATTAGAACCTCACCAATAGTACAATGTTTATGAACCTCACCGATAGAACATTGTTCATGAACCTCAAAAATAGAAACCTTGCTGATAGAACACTGTTTCTGAACCTCACTGATATAACACTATTCATGAACCTCACCATTAAAACCTCATCGATAGAACATTGTTCATGAACGTCATCATCAGACCACTGTTCATAAACCTCGCCGTTAGAACACTATTCATGAACCTCACTGATTGAACTATTTACGAAAGGGAAAATTGGAAAAGTGTTGGGGATAATTCACATTGACCTTATGGAACACCACAAACACTATATTTTCACCAAGGAATGGGATGGAGAGGTCTGGGCCATTAAAATAAACATTTAAACTGACAAACATATCATGATACAAACCATCTCTCACTAAAACTCAAATAAGCTCTAATATATTTGTCTCATCCCCTCTAAGGGATGTATCCTCTAGATGAACTCAACTTCTACTCTATTTTGATATAGTGAAGAACATTTATTATAGTTCTTAGAGAATAAAAATGGAGCTATATTACAAGAATTGTTTTAGATCAAGAAATATTTACGAATGTTCTATCAGCTAACATAATAAGCCTGACTCAAGTAACCCATTGCTAGTGTCAAATGTATTACAATGGAATTGATTCCAGGGTTCTATTCCTGAAAGAAAAATCAGATTTTGAGAAAATTATACCTACATGACACATATTTAAATTGATTTTAGAATATAAAATAGAATAATATAAAGCATTAAGCATACTAAAACTCATTAAAATAATTCTAATTCATATCATAGGGAACGTAGAAAAATATAAGGGTGAGATCAAAAGGTCATTAAGGGTTACATATAAAAGATTCTATGATGAATAAATAATTAATAATCAATATGTAAATGTAAATAACTAAAACCACATTCTATTTAATTAATAACTTGACTATCATGATTAGATAAGTAATAATAAATACAATAGGTAAAATAAATATACAGACATTCCATTTTATCAATAACTTGAGAAAAAATGAATTATTGGATAATATCAATAAAATGATCTCATTGATAATAATTATTGATTTTTCAATGATATAAATTCTTAAAATTAGTAATCATTATCTCAGATATAATGTTATATATACTATCAACACCTCATTCGAAGATAGTTTAAAAGTATTAGTAAAAATCCATTCAATTTGGAAAACTTATTTGCCCCATGAAACCCATGAATGCAATGAAGAGAAATATAATTCTATAACCTTCCAACCATTTCATGTATAAATGATTCCCCATATATAAAATTATCTATTCAATTTGAGAAAAATATATCATTTCAAAAAATATCTGTAGTGAGTAATGAATAAAATTTTTTAGATCTTTTCCCAGTTGGTCAAATAAAATTCAAAGTTATCATCATTTGTAGAAATAGTATATAGTTTAGCAAATAATCATATAAATTTTACAAATAATATGGATATTTATGATAAATTTATTGTCTAATTAAAAATGTTCACACTAAAGTGATTGTCTCAAGAGATAGTTACCAATCAAAAAATTAATCAAGGTATTATAGGTGACCATCAATTCATTGGGAATATAGGTTTTCAAATTAAATAATTTACTATGGGTATCAAAATAAATTAATTAATATATTAAAAAAATATTTCATATAAAAAATTTATTTTCTGAAGTCATTTAGAATAAGATAAATATCATAAAATAGTTTTAGTGGAGTGGGTGTCTGTTATTATAGAGTAAATAAAAAATAGTTCTTTTGTCTTTTATAATGAAAGTCAAAAAAATCAAATTTTTAAGGAAATAAAAATACTCCATTCAAAACATTTTCTGTAATTCACATATAACATAAAATATTTTTAATAAATCATTTTATTAAATAAAATGACTTTGGTTTTTTTAAAAACATGGGCAAGGAAGAAAAATATATCCGATTAAAGGATAAATAAAATCTATTTACAATTTAATGCAATATTTCACTGAATCAATTTCCAAAAAGTGTAAAATTTGGATGAAAATATAGAATCTCTGTAATTATATAATATAAAATAAAATTAGTTGATCTTATGAATGATAAGTAATAAGAATCCTTCAATGAAAATAAAAGCAATCCCAAAAAAAAGTATGTTGGTAAAACAGAATCCTAACTCTTTAGAAACTTTTGAATTATAACCAACGTAAATAAAATACTTAAATTTTATAATAAATTATCATTAATAAATATCTACTCATAATAAATTCAATAATTTATTCACATATACACCACACAAAATGTGAATAGGTGCATAATAACAAATATTACTCAATGAATTTTAAATTGAGATCAATTCCCTTATGTCATGTTTACCATTAGTTGAACATCATTTTAAATCATCTATAATGGTTTAAATCACGTTATTAATTTATAAAATACCGATATTGAAATTTATAATTTAATATATGATCCTTTTTTAACTTCATACTACCAATTTTTTGATAATATTTTATTTTTATGATTGTTTTGCGTTTTAACTGCATTATTTTCTCATGCATTTTTTTTGTTGAGGTTCTGATTATTGAACATAGGATATAGGTCAAACTTCAAAAAAAATTCGGTTATAAATATAATATTATTTCATTATATATATTTTTACGACCATTCTTAAATTTTTTAAAAGGAAAATTAACCTGATCACTTCGTGGAGATGATAAGGCATACATACCCATGAGTGATGATATCATTCCCTTAATAAGTGAAAGGTTAAGGATGTGGATGATATATTAGTTTTATATAATTAGTATCATGTCATATTTTTCATATAAATTTATTATTTCCAACCTTATGACTATCATTGTGATTCGTTGTTGGAAATAAACTTACATCTGTTCATGAGGCGGTTCTCCGCCATACATATGATAGATGGGTTTTTTTCCAATTTTGATGATGATTGAGATGGATATATATTATTCAATAAAAAAATAAATTTTTTTATATATTTTAATTTTTATATTTTATGATTTAATTAATAAATTAAGTTTATAAGATCATAATTAAAAAAAGGGAATTATGAAGGGAATTACATTTACATAGAACAACCTCATTTGGATCTATTATTATAGACCACAGGGTTTGTATTTTGGAATTATAAGAACATATATAACATGGATAAGGATTTTGAGGAGTGATTTTTTTTGTCTACCTAAATGTCCTGAGTGGTGTGAACAAGTGAGGATTGGGGGTTCCCATTTATAATTGATATGAGATTCACACTTGTAATTTTTCAAATCATTTCAATAATGTTTTCTCACTTCATTGGATATATGGATAACAAATGGACCATGTTCGATGGGTAAAAGTAAAAGATCAATATAAAACCTAAAAATGTGGTTTCATCATATTCTTAGGAAATATGTACCTATATAATTAAAGATTTACCCGTGTTAAAATAGATATAGCCTTAATCACCGTCATTATTTTTTACTATTTTGTATATTCATTATGTCCAAAAATTAAGTTGAAATTATTAACATATATTAGTTATATTGATTATAAATACTAAATAAATTTTATATAATTTAATTCATATAATTTTATTAATTTAATTTAAAATTATACCATCAAATTGCGTTGAAATATAGTTTTTCAAGAAATCCATTTTTCAAGCATAAGACGACTTTATATTAACTATATGACTAGTAATCATCATTGGATGGATTTAAATTCATACATTCAAATATATATTTAAAAATATTATTTAAATCATTAAATATTATTCTAATTAATTATATTTGATAGACATTATTCAAGAAAAAAACAATTTTGCAAAGAAAAAAACAATTTTTTGAAAGATACCCAGTTTTCCTCCTAATGAATGTATCATTATTTATATAAAATTTATAGTTATTAAATTTTATAATATATATATTATTAAACATTATTATAAATAATATTTATATTAGTCAAATAATATATTTTCAATTTATCTTTAATTCTTATTTCTAAATGAACTTTTCAAGAATATTATTTTAGCCTTATTTTAACCACATAAGTTCCAAATCGATATTCACCCTATCAAATTAGATTTTTTTTCCAGGACATATTAAAATAAAAATTGTATTATAGTTTTGATAACATATAATTTTCACCAACTATATTTTATTCTTGGAGTTTATATTATTTTTTCTTATAGAAATTTTGACCTCTAGTCTTTAACGGATATTACATTCTAAACTAATGAATTTTGTACGTCTTCATAACATACATTGTCTCCCATGTTGCTTCCTTTATTTTATGATTCCTATAAAATACATTTACCCATACACTCATTTGATTCCTCAATACATTCGCAATATTATTAATAAAAATTGTGATATCTTCCCAGTAATATAGATCATCTTCCAACTATATTAATTCAAATGTAAACACATGTGTTGGGTCTATCATGTAATTACTTCACAATGATATATGGGACACATCATTTAATTTTCAAATTATTGGTGGAATTTCCAATCAATAATACATAGCTCTAATTATTTATAAAATTTAAATTTTCTTTATCTACTTAGGGCTCAGTTTACCTTTTTTTATCAAACCTTGTAACACCCTTCCATTGAGAAACATTCTATAAAACATTATCTCCCACAATAAATACCCATTATTTTGGCCGATAATTAATATAACCCATTTTAATTATTTGGAATAACATAATATTATCCAAAATAGTATTTAACATTTTCATTTTCTCCTTGATATGCTGTAGCTCTACATGTTTTCATTCTCTATCATCATTACAACAAGTTGGATCATGACATATAATTCCATATAATGATTCATACTGATTCATTTGAATACTTGAATGGAAACTATTTTTATAGAAAAGATATTAAAAGGGTAAATTATGATCCAAAATACCCTAAAATTCCTGCTAGAATTGCCATAAAAATAATTCCAGTGTTTGAATAGTCCTTTTTTACTGTATATTAGATTGAATATGGCAAGCAATGCTCACATAAATCACAGTATCAAAATCCTTTGGATGAATCCTCCATAATTCTAATTTAAAATGGGGATCATGATTAGACATAATTCAAATAGTTCATACATTATGTCTTATAACATCATTAAAATATATCATTATGATGCACTCAATAGTTTTATCTTATATTATGCTGAGGAAATGTGCCGATTCGGTTTGGCAGTGAACTATTACCCATACTGAAAAATTCATTCTAAGATTCATTGGTTGTCCTATGAAAATGTATTTGTTAATTTCATTCAATTTTCACATAGTTAGAGGAATAGGTTTCATGAATCCCCTAGTATGTAGTCTTTCTGCCTTCACCTATTGATATACCAAGCATCTTAATACATAATCATAAATTTATCGCTTCATGTTATCCAACCAAATTTTTTTTCTCAAATTCAATTATATCATGTTGTTAGCATGATGTATGAGAATCTGGAGGTGTTAGCATCATCCATCAATTCCTATTTTATATTAAGTATATATTGATGACATAGTATCTTTCTAAAATTCAAAATGCCATCTTCACAAATGAATTCTTCCAACATCCCATCATTCACAGCATTAATTTTCATTGGAAAATATTCTTCATCAGATTAAGAAATTGTTATCATTTCCAATAAATATGGATTCTCAATCATTTGAAAATGTAATGATGTATCTCTTTCTATAATAATTTCCATCTATATATTTACTAAATCCATGAAGACATAATACATCTCAATCATCAATTTTGTTAGAACTCCATTGTCTTTCCATCTCAATGCATTCGTGACCTTATAATAGTTCCATGGGTGGGAGTGTATTGAGAAATCATAATAAATTGTAATAATTAGCAACAAATCGTAATAATTAGTAATAAATTATAATAATTAGCAATAAATTGTAATAATTAGTAAAAACTAGTTATAATTAGTAATAATTAGTAATAATTACTAATAAATTTTAATAATTAGTAATAAATTGTAATAATTAGTTATAAATACTAACAATTTGTAATAAATACTAATAATTAGGAATAATTACTCATAATTATCAGTAATTAGAAATAATTATGAATAATTAGGAATAATTTGGAATAATTAGCAATAATTAGCAATAATTAGCAATAATTAGTAATAAATAGAAATAATTAGTAATAAATAGAAATAATTAGTAATAAATAGCAATAATTTGTAATAAATAGGAATAATTAGTAATAATTAGTAATAATTAGGAATAATTAGGAATAATTAGTAATAAATAAGAATAATTAGTAATAAATAGGAATAATTAGTAATAAATTGGAATAATTCTTAATAATTAGTAATAATTGATTTTAATTAGAAATAAATTTTAATAATTAGTAATAAATTTTAATAATTTGTAATAAATACTAATAATTACTAATAAATACTAATAAATACTACTAATTATCAATAATTTGGAATAATTAGAAATAATTAGCCATAATTAGAAATAATTAGCAATAATTAGCAATAATTAAGCATAATTATCAATAATTATCAATAATTAGCAATAATTAGCAATAATTAAAAATAATTAGCAATAATTAGGAATAAATAGCAATAATTAGTAATAAATAACAATAGATAGGAATAATTATGAATAATTAGTAATAATTAGGAATAATTAGGAATAATTAGTAATAATTAGGATTAATTAGTAATAATTAGGATTAATTAGTAATAATTAGTAATAAATAAGAATAATTCATAATAATTAGAAATAATTATTATTAATTAGAAGTAATTACCAATAATTAGCAATAATTAGGAATAAATAGTAATAATTATTAATAAATATCAATAATTAGTCATAAATAGCAATAATTAGTAATAAATTGCAATAAATATGAATAATTAGTAATAATTATAAATAATTAGGAATAATTAGGAATAAATATTAATAATTCGTAACAATTAGTGATACTTAGTAATAATTAGTAATAATTACTATTAATTAGTAATAAATAGAAATAAATAGGAATAAATCAGAATAAATCGGAATAAATAGGAATAAATACAAATTAATAAGAATAAATAGGATTAAATAGTAATAAATACGAATAGAGAGTAATTGTAAGTAATAAATAGTAATAAATAGTAATAAATAGAAATAATTAGGAATAATTAGTAATTATTAGTAAAAATTAAGAATAATAAGTAATAATTAGGAAGAATTAGTAATAATTAGGAATAATTAGGAATAATTAGTAATAATTAGTAATAATTAGTAATAATTAGTAATAATTAGTAATAATTAGTAATAATTAGTAATAATTAGTAATAATTAGTAATAATTATTAATAATTATTAATGGTCAGTAATAAATAGAAATAAATAGGAATAAATATGTATAAGTAGGAATAAATAGGAATAAATAGGAATAAATAGGAATAAATTGAAATAAATAGTAATAAATAGGAACAAATAGTTGTAGTTAGTAATAAATAGTAATAGTTAGTTAAAAATAGTAATATTTAGTAATAAATATGAATAGTTAGGAATATGTCGTAATAGTTAGTAATAAATATGAATATTTAGTAATAAATATGAATAATTAGTAATAAATATGAATAATTAGTAATAAATAGGAATACTTAGTAATAAATATGAATAATTATTTATAAATAGTAATAATTATTAATAAATAGTAAAAATTAGTAATAAATAGTAATGATTAGTAATAAATATTAATAGTTAATAATAATTAAGAATAGATATTAATAAATAGGAATGGTTAGTAATAAATAAGAATAATTAGTTATGAATAGTTAGGAATAATTAGAAATATATTTTATTAAACTTTAAGAACTTAGCATAATATCCAGTGGATTGACAACACTCCATTTGCTCGATGACTTTTCTCCATTCAACTCTCACTGACTCAAATTTTTTTGATAAATGAGCTGCTACATAGCCATATTTAATCTCGTATGCACAATATTGGATATGCATTCATAGGATCATATTTTTTATAATGTTTTCAGGTGGTGACAGTTGGAAGAAGACAATTCATCAAAAAATAGGGGATCTTTTGTCTGATGGCTCATTTACAGGCATCTTTCTCACACTGAAATCACATTGAAGAATCTGGTCGGAGATACTCATATTTATTCTCCTGAATATGAGAATGAATTTGCCTTCCTCTGATGATATTCTTCATTGTGATTTCAGTGTGAGAAAGATGAATGTAAATGAGCCGTCGGACAAAAGAGTAGCTGTCAATACCCTAGAAATTGTGGTGCCCTTAATTAATGGTAATTATTAAGAAGATGTAGTAATTAGTTGTATTCTTTTTTCAAATAGTGTTTTTATAATCTCAAATTATTTAAAAACTATGATGCTTTTATTTTTTGTAGAAAAATATTGAATAAGGAAGTCAACATCAGTCATTATTAGATGATCATGCTTGGATAAATCAGCATAGAAATCCAAATGGTTCTGGTTTAAATCGTATATATATTGAGGGTGTTTAATATTTCTTAGAATTGGCATCATCAAAACCAGAATATGTTTCAGAAGGCACAATTAAGTGTCCTTGTATGAAAAGTTTTCTGAGAATGTTTGACACATTTGACAAGGTTGGGGGACATCTCTTGAGGTTTGGTTTTCAACTTGATTATGTTTTTTGGTATCAACACAATGAATATAGTTCCAGAGAAGGTACTAATAACTTGATTCCAGATCCATCACGGTTCCAAAATTTAGTACATGATGTTGCAGGACTATCTATACAACAAACGTCTGAAACTCACAGTGATATTGAATTAACTATTGAGTAGGCACCAACCAAATTTTATGAGTTGTTGAGGTCTGCTAAGGATGCATTATATCTTGGTTGATATATAAAAAAATTACAAGAAGTTACAAAATTTATGTCTATTAAATAAGATAATGAAATGTTAAACAACTGTTTTGATTAGATAATTTCATTGATTAAAACAATGTTACCAAAAGGAAATGTGTTCTTTCAAATTAATATGAGAGCAATAGGTCGGTTCGTATTCTAGGACTTAGTTATCGGAATATTGATGCATTTTAAAATTATTACATATTATATTCTAGTGAAAATGAGTTGTTGGATAGTTGTCCCACATATGGATAATTGAGGTATAAAGAAGCCCAACCAGGGACATCTGGATCGATTCTTATAAAACATTTGAGATATTTCCACCTTACACCCAGGCTGCAATGTTTTTTTATGTCTCATAACACAGTGTCAATGATTCCATGGCACAAATCCAATATTTCAACAGGTAAAAGCTTGAAGCATTCATCAGGTGGTGATTCATAGAAACATTTTGATTGTCTGCATCTATCTTTTACATTAGAAATCCAAAACGTGTGGTTGGGTCTTTCTAATGATAGTTTATATCAATATTTTTCTTATGGTAGTCAGTATTAATGTTGTACTGTCGTTATAACATTGTACAATCTACCTAAATGGATGTTGATGATGGATCCCTATGTCTTTTTGACCTTATTAATCCCAGGACATCCGATAATGAATATTGATGTTTATTTGAAACCATTGATTGATGAGTAAAATGCATTGTGGAGTAATGGTGTTGTTACATATGTTGTTGCTGCGAAACCAAATTTCACATTAAAGGCTACATTGATGAGGACAATTAGTGACATTGTGTCATAAGGAATGTTTTCTGGCTAGAGTACACATGGTCGGAAATCATGTTCTTACTGTATGAATGACACCAATGATTTTATGCTCTTCATTGGAAAAAACTTTTCTATTTTTACAGTCATCGCAGATTTCTTCCAACTGATCATCCTTTTCAAAGGACAAAATCTCATTTCAGAAAAGGTGCAGTTTAAAGTGATGAACCACCTAAAATGATCTCAGGTACACAGTTAAAATCAGTTTTATTTTCATTACCACCCATCACATTTGGGCCAACAGTAAACCAACATAAAATTTATCGATTTGGGAAAGAACATAATTGGATAAAATGAATCATTTTTTGGGATCTTCTATATTGGTCAGATTTGATGGTCTACCACATGTTGGATGTCATGAATATTGAGAATAACTATTTGGATAATTTATTTCGTATAGTTTTGGATACACCAACTAAGACCAAAGATTCTGTAGAAGCACGATTAGATCTTGCCTAAACTTTCAAGAGACTAGAACATGATCTATTTGAAAATGTCAGACCATAGAGGTTAAGGAAGCCAAAAGCATCTTATACACTATCCAAAGAAAGTCGCTTATTATTTTGTCAGGGGATTGCAGATTTGAGACTTTTAGATGGCTATGATTATAATTTGGGAAGATGTGTTAACAATAATCATATTATTGGAATAAAAAGTCATGATTTTCATTTTATAATTGAAATACTTATGTAGATTGGATTCAGAGGATCATTCAATTCTATGATTTGGGATATGATTACAGACATGTCATAAAGTTTTCGTGACATTTGTATAATGACAACAGAATACGATTCGCTAAGAAAAATGAAAGAAGATGATGTTGTAATTAATGTAAACTGGAGAAAATATTTCTACCTGCTTTCTTTGACTTAATGGAATATCTGATATTACATTTTCAACATGAAGTAGAATGTGGATCTCTAGTACAGTTTTTATGGATGAACCCATTCTAGAGATGCATGCATAAATTGATGAAAAAAGTACGTAACAAAGAATCAGTTGAATGCTCAATTGCTGAACATTATTTTCAAGAGGAAATTTCGTTTTTATGCTCTCACTATTTTGAATCTGAATATCCCTAAAAACAACATGGGATGGAAAGAGGAAAATGTTTATTATGACATAGACAATCAATTATTAGTTTTTAATCAGCCAAATCTTCGCTTTGGTGGAGTTCTAGAATGATGGATTTCTGACAATGAACATCAAAGAGCTCATACCTATGTTCTACTCAACTGTGAAGAAATGACAACATTTGTACTGTGAGTTCCTCTCTCACTTATTCTATAATTTTTGTTACATTATGTGAACAAATTTTATATGTTGGTTATATGATATTCATACCAATAAACAAATTCAACGAATTATAGTATCTTATCTTGATGAATGTAAACAAAAAAAGTTCTCAATGTTTTCAAAAAATGGTATCATAAATTATTGATGTTTTAATATCTATTTAGTTTACTATTTATTATATAGATAATTATTTTTCAAATTTTTAGTTGTCTCAACATGCTGATAAAATTGACATGTGACTGTGTATATTGAGTAACCCACCATCAAAAAATGGTTAAAACTTATAATGCATATGTGTTGAATGGTTTTTGATTTCATAGATGAGCATATAGAGAATCAAAAAACAATGAATAGTGGAGTTTTTTAGGGAGGATTGCATCATTGTGAAACTGATATTGACTTTTACGGAATTTTGGATGAAATTATCGAGCTATGTTATCTTGGACATAATTATATAACGATGTTTAAATTTCGGTGGATGGATACTAAGAGAGTCTTTCATGTTCATCTGACTCATGGAATCATCGATATTAAATATAAAAGACTTATTGCAGTAAATATACCATTTTTACTAGCTCAACATGCACATCAAATTTATTACTCAAAGAACTGTGATACTTTAAGAGAACAGAGTGATTGGTGGAGCATAATAAAATTGAAATCTCGGGGAAGTCAATTTACACAAGCTGAATGTGGTTCTGTTGAAGTGAAAGAAATTGAAAATTTTCAAGAGACTACTCAAAATCCGTCATTTTCACAAAGAAACATGAATATCTATGATGAAACCCCACAATTAAGAGTTGATGGTGACGAAGATGTTAATGACGTTACAAATGAATTTGAAATGACAAGGGATGGTGAAAGTAAAACTCATATGGACATTGATGATGTCGAGGAGGAATATGAAGACATTGACATCGTCAGATATGATGATGATGATGAAGCTGAACATTGACATAATTAAATGATGGTTATGATCATAACTAATATATATCTATATATAATAGTTATTTTCAAATATCTGCTAACAAAAATCATTTTGTGTTTCAAATGGACTCTGATCTATTTCATGAGTTAGAGGAGGCTAAGATACCTCTAGATGAGGGGGAGGTGGGATCATCTGACCCTCAACATACTGGTTTTTCAGGAGGTACGTGGAGGGGGCGCGGTCTTGCATGACTGATAATTCCTGACCCTATCCCCGAGCGACGTCCTTATCTTGGCTTAGATTCACGCACACAGAGGTATGGTAACCAATATATTTTAGTTAGCTTTAATTAATTTATTAATATATATATACTATTTGGTTTATTATTTATTCTGTTTTCATAGTTTTGTGCATGTAGTTGTTGGACAGGGGAGCACTATCCTACACAATTATTTTTCTCAGCCATGGATCACATGGGAACAGATTCCCATTAATGTGAAGCTTGGCATGTACAATCATTAGCTGGTACATAAATAAATAATATTTATTTTGAAATTTATTTTAATAATAACATGATTTTATAAATTATTTGTAGGTTCTATGGTATCCTATCGATGATAGCATGTGTGACGCTATCCATGCAGCATTGGAGGTGGCTATGTGTGAGGGTTTGTGTCAGTTTTTGCACAATTTCAGATAGATGGTCATTAAGAAAGTAGGAGCGATAATATTTGATGAGTCGTGTAGAGACCAGTGACCTGGATAAAATTCAGCTCAGGTTTGGGATGGATTATGTGCTCACTGGTTGGGTGGTGGATTTCAGAGCAGGTCTTAATTGGGTCTGCAGAACTGGGGGAAATAGGAGGTGACACATCGATCTGTTAGCCGTACATCCAGTATGCATTGAGAGCATATGGTAATTATTATTATTTTTAAATATGTTATATAACATCAAATATAAACAATTTATTTTATATTCACATAGGCTGTCGAGCATCTCGATATTATAGAGTACGATGGTTATCAGAGGATGTACAGTGATCCAACCACCCGAGAGATTAGAGGTGATCGATAGCGTCAAATTGTGGTTAGTATTATTTTTTCAGTTGGACAATTAACTCCATATAATATTTTTACAATTTAAATTTCAAATTTGAAATTGAAGGAGTCATATGAGGATCTAACCTCTCAGACACATGCTAAGGGTTAGAACGAGTCGATTGATCAGACCAGTGTCCACCAATTCAATGAGTTGGCATGGATACAGGTGACTCAGTATGGCTTTGAGAAGGGCCGAGTAGTTGGTATCAGCTCTCATGTGAGTCCTGGTACTTATTATGGTACTACTGTGATGTCGTCGTCCAGCTCTAGAGGAGCTTGTGGAGAGGCATCATCTCCTGCCTCACAGTATCAGGAGCAGTTCCAAGCTCAGAATGACCTAATAGAGATTTTGCAGAAGTAGAAAGAAGAGATGTGTCAACTGCAGTAGCAGTAGAAGCAGCAGCATGAGGAGGAGATGTGTTGATGGCAACAGCAGCATCACGAGCAGATGGAGTACATGAGCCGTCTGACTCGTAGATTAGGGATGGATTTTCTTCCACCACATCCTTCAGCTCCTCCACCTCCTCTAGAAGATGACCCCATAGTAATTTTTTTATGTTAAAAACATTTGAATTTAATATTTTTTGTAATATGAACTATTAAAAACTTCTGTCTTTTATATTTGTGTGAATATCACATAATTTTGTTTTTAATATTATATGATTTTTTTGAATATTGGTAATCTAAATAAATTTTTTTATTTTAATAATATTAATATTATTGTATTGTTAATCATAATTTTATTAAATATATTTTTTCATTATTATATTTCGTAATGTTTTTTATTTTCATAATAATAATTTTTATAATAATATTTTTATGATTTTTTTTATTTTTTTTTAATATTAATAATTTTAATATTTCTTACTTTTTTTTATTAATTTCATAATATTAAAATTAATTTCTCAATAATAATAATTTTATTAAAATTATTTTTTGAAAAAAGTATTGATTATTTGCGACGGGATCAGTTACGACGGGTTCCGATCACAAATACCCTAAATAACTTTTTTAAAAAGTATTTGCCACGAGAATAAGGGCCAGTCGTAATAGGTTTTTGCGACTGGCCCGTTGCAAATAGTATAAATAAATATTTTCAAAAAAGTATTTGTGATGGGATTACGGGACCATTGCAAAAAAGTATATATATATATATATATATATAAGGTGTAACACCCCAATAATTCATTGAACATTATTTCTTTAAAGTTATTCAATAATATGCACTTCACACAACAACGAGTTCTAGCGCACCATAACTTACCAAAAAAGCCGTTCAAAAGAGGTTATGAATAGTATTAACTGAAATTTGTACATTATATAATCCTCATAATTTTAGAATCCATATTATGATTTTCTTAGACATAATGTAAGAATAGATACATTTTTTTTCAGATAAAAGATGTATTTTCCAAAAATTGAAAATTTACCACCTTTTAATGGTGAAGCCTTTTTAAATCCAATATTTGAAACTTTTATATATTCAATTTGACAAAATATTTTTTTTCATTGTAATCGAGACATAATAATTTAGTTTCAATAATGTTTTGGTGCTTTCCTGATAACTTTCATATTTGGGTGAATAGTAAAAAATAGTATATTTTAACTGAAAACAACTTTTTAAATAAAAATAATTTATTTTGATAAATTATACATTTTAATGGTTTTGAAGTACAAATAGATTATATTTTTACCATCAAATCCAATGATGGTTATTTTATGTAATTAACTATGAAATTGAACATAAACAAGTGTCAATCTTTTGGTTGTTATTATTTCTCAAAAATAGGCCTTTTGTTTTTGACAGTGGGAATTAATTTTAAATTCTTAAATGCCACTTCTATGTTTTGAATTTTTTAAAATAGACTTCAATATTTAATTCGGAATATCAAAATTAGCTTTGGGAAAGTTTTTGGTATTTTTCCAATAGATTTTAATTTTTGATGAATAGTGAAAACACTCAGTTATAGTTTAAAACCGAATGTTTATTTAAATAATTATTGTTTTTATTTCAATTTATTTTATGTTAAAATATATACATACTACCAATATAAGTTCAAAGTAATTTATTGGAGTTAGTTTATAACAATTTTAGATATATAAAAATTATATTAAACATTTCTCCGTCTTTTAACCACCTCCTAAGAGAATTTTCAAATTCACATCAAAATTAATTTTACCACTTCTGTGAGTAGAATTTTGAAAATCTAAGACACATGGTAAATATCAAGGAGTGAAATATTTTTAATAAGTTAAAAATAAATTTTCCTAAATAGTAACTTTTGACTTTTATTTACCGTGATTAAAGGTAAATTGGGTAATTCAAGATAAAAAGTATATTATAATAATACAAAATTACATTAACAATTTTCATATCCTTATTGGATGATTCATGTCCGACCATGGGTATCCTTGGGTCGATTTTGGGTCGTAATGGTGCCACATGAGAGTGATAATTACTCTTTAGAATAGTTAATTTAAATTTACGACAAAAATGACACAAACAAATATCTTATAGTAAATTACTTTTTACATAGGGATATATAAGTTATATTTTCGACTATAAATATTATTTGGAAATATTAAATGATTTCCTACATCATGGTATTTTTTTTATAATTTTTAGATATCATATAAATTATGTTATTTATGACATAATAATGATGCAGTAATTACCTTATTAATGGAATATTAAAATAATTGATATTATAAATACCCAAATAAATATAATTTAGGACATTTGGTGAATAAAAAAAATTTAGTAGTTAATATGACATGTTAGGATTGATTAAATTAATTTTTTTCGAATTAATAATGTTTTTAAGACTTTATAAAAAATTCAATTATTAAATAGTGTCAAAATTGACATAAATGAGTTTTTAAAAACAAATATTATATTATTAATTGATATTCTATTCCTAAAAATATAAGGTTCTGCAAAAGTACATATATAATGATAGGTGTATAATAAATTGATCACATGGGGGACTCTAGAAAGTATATAGTAGGTTTATTTAAAATATAATATAAAAATACAAAGTGACATGGTAAATGTCAATCTATTTAACTATGAGTAAAATATAAATGATAAGGTTAATATAGAAACAAAGACCTGTCTAAAATCTATAAGATGAAAGGATTTAGACCCATACCCACCTTATACTTTGAATAATCCACTTTGGAGCCATTAGAAACCGAATATGAATTTATTATAAATTAATACTTTAAGTTTTTCCTAAAGAGCCCCCCTATAAAAGGACACCAGTTCTATCCAATTATACATACCTTCAAAGACATTTTGATTGGCCAAAATATTCCCAAATACCCTCTAAAATATACTCCCTTAATCATAGAGGCCTTCTTTTAGTCAGAAATCCAACCTAAGGATCCCTTTTGATCAACTCAAAATGAAGAACCCGAAGAAGAGGTAATGTTTTGACCACCATCTTTCTAGTTGCTTTTTTCTTCAACATCTTCTTTTTTTGTTATTTACATTATAAAATAATATATCTAGTATCTTCTATAAAATGTGATGTTATTATAAATATGGTACAACCATAATCAGTACTCTATCTAGCCTTTGAATGAAATGTCACCATACATGCGTACGTACGGCCTACCGTCTCCATGTCGTGGTGCAATTGTTAATCAATACATTATTATTTAGATGGGTATAATAATGATTTGTAATTCATGTAAATAATAAATATAACATGATAATAATTCTTTATATATGATATACCATCCAATTATATATTATTATAGTATCAAAAGAATGATATTGTCGCTCGTGCGTACATACGGATTATCGTCTCCACGAATGCGATGAGATTCATTCCTCATCGTATCCATTCAAGACTAAATTTTATTTGATGATCAAAAATAATTATTAGAGACATGATATCATTATGGATATGAATTTTATATTTCCCATCCATAACAAATATGGCTCACATAATAAAAAATATTAAAAAAATTAATCCATTAACACCCGAAACGTTGATAATACTAAGATATTAGTAACAAATCAATGTTAAAATATCATATATGATATCATATTAATGTATATGATTCATGTATAATTTAGTAACTATTATTTCACTATTATACAATAGGTTATCCTACCCTCGACCAAGGAAAAGTACAAGGTAAGAGTGTTTTTTAACTTATACAGCGGGTGCATCTATTTTCTACCATTATAAACACGTTGAAGCTTCCCTTACAAGCTTATAATAATATTTTGAATTTAAATGTTTTATTTTATAATTATGTGACATTTAAATGATTTCAAAATCAATATTTTAAGTGTTTGTGAAAGGTACTCTTTATCAAGATCAGAATTTTAAATGTTTTTATGATTTATCTTTCTAAATATTTTTAATTAATGTCCATGTTTTCAAAATGATTTTAAGGATTTATTTATATGGAAATAAATGTTTTGAAATGATATTTATTTTGAAAAGTTTCAAAGTGGTATGGGACACTTTGATTCAAATATCTCTTTTAAAATACTTCCTTAATAAATGTGTGACTTTAAAATGATTTCAAAAAAAGAGATATTTCTCTAAAATAGATTTTATTTCATCTATGTCAACATCCATTGATGGATTTTAATCTTGTTTGAAGTTGATTTATTGTGATAAAAAAATTTCATATTTTATTGAAGGTTTTGTGATATGTTTTACTGTGGACGTGTAATTTTTATTCCATTCATGGTTTATAGAGAAAGTATTTACATTTCATATGGTAGTTTTAATACAAATGATTAGGTTATGATTAAACCTGTTTATATGGGGAATGAATTGGACATAGTAAGTGATGGGTGGAGCCCACTATAGCCCTTCGATGCATCAGTAGGTCTCATGAGACAAGCACGAGGCTTTGACAATATCTTATTTGTAGTCTTGGCACAAGGCCTTAGCTACGTGGTTATGATAGTCTGGAATTATAAATTCCATCATTATAAAATTGGTTAGTGATATTGCATTCAGTTATTCAACTAGTAAAATATCCATGTGAATAAGTAAATGTAATCATTTTATTTTATTTTTTCCATATTATGTTGATGTTCAAGTCTAAAAGGCTTTTGTTTTAGTTATACATTTCCTTTAATGTTTATGATTATTTATTAAATATTATACTATATTGTTATCCTTACTATGCATCTAAGATAACCCCTTTATATGTTTTATTTTTTCCAGGATTCCAGGAAGGCAATTGTGATTGATATGCAGGTTTATATAAAGGGAATAATGGCGTTCATAAAAAATTATTTATGTTGTTTTGTATGTTATAAAGTGTAATGTAACATTCATGTAGGTAATCTATTTTCCATGACTGCTAAACTGGTCGGTCCTTCGGGACTTGATTCCTTGTAATCATGCCAATGTACTAAAATAATGCACTGACTCTGGGTAACTGGGGTCGGGGCGTTACATAATGTATATAATCAAAGACTTATTTGTGACGGGCCCATCGCAAATAAAACTTTTTGTGACACTGTTTTCTACAAATGGATATTTGCGACTGGACCCCATTGATAAAGGTTATTTGCGACGGGATCCCATCACAAATAACCTATCTCAAATAACTAGAATTGAAATAGTGCTCCATCCATAGACCCTTTCGCTGAACGGACAACCTTAGCATAAGATGAAACTATAGAAATCTTGGGGACTTCCTCATCCTTCTTATGAGGT
Organism: Viscum album; assembly: GCA_963277665.1. Taxonomy (NCBI): domain Eukaryota; kingdom Viridiplantae; phylum Streptophyta; class Magnoliopsida; order Santalales; family Viscaceae; genus Viscum; species Viscum album. The sequence continues at coordinate 309,779 of CAUJRU010000341.1, forward strand.
TCCACAACTAATTTATGATTACTATCATGCTAGAAATCGCAGCCTTGAGACCTAGAGTCCAAACTCAAAACTCAAGCATTATGACCATCACCAAAAGCTATATCGTCACCTGATGGACCTACAATACCCTGAATCGACAGAATACCAGTAGGACACCCCACACATAGATTTTGTTTCATCCTTCCAAAAATATCATATAGTTTCAGATCCAAAGGTGTGTCCTTGACATTCTTGGACACACCCATTCCTACCTCCTACATTCACGTCATCTCACCCACCTAGTTGTGAGATCTATCAGGCACATTCAACTAAAAATCTACATTTGTGCCACTACAATTCACCCCCAAGGTGATGTCATGAAAAGAAACCTCACCTTGAACTAGACTCTATCTAGCGCTCAATACAGATTTGAAAAGTCTATAGCAACATCTAATTTTCACTGAAAAATGTCCCAATCATTTGTAATTGGAATAGAATTCTACACATGACTCATACACAAGATTATTCCTATAATGGTATTCATCTCCTATGGTAATCCAAATTAAATCAGAAGTCTTCCTTGAAGCATCCTCTTCCATAGACACTCATTCATTAACATGACGTCATGTAGATATTGTTCAGTAAAAAGAGAATAAATACCTCCCTACAAGGTTTCCATGCATCCTAATCATCTATGGATTTTGAAATAGAAGGGGGAGATTTGGGAAACTCACCCAAATCACCCTCGTATGGGTGTCTTGCTTCATATGGAAGTTGTACATCCATATATGGTCGAAGAAGTAGAACTTGTTTTAGCTATTAGTAGCGCTAGACCATGATTTGAATAGGTCTCCCTCCAACACAAAATGAATCATAATGCTTCTAGTGTTGAGTAGACCCACATTATCCCTATCCTATAAATATCAAGACCCTAAAATGAACATAATGAAGCTATCAACCGATGGACATCTCTATTAGAATCAAGCAACCAAGGTGTGGTTGTGGATTGTCGAGGATTCATTAATCTTTTCCATTTATAATGGAAGATTAAGGAAACATTCATATAGCTCAGGAAAATTATGAAACATGATGCTTTGTGGGAAAGGAGGAAAAATCATGGGTTTTGAAAAGGGGGAGAAAGAGGGCACCACACCCTTTGAGGATGATGAAGGTCACTCCCTTGCTGATTGGGGAAATGTTCAATTTATTATGGTATGTTTACCAATCAAAACTATTTGATTAATTATGTCTAATTCACTATATTATTTTTCATGGTGAATATTATTTGTACTATATATATCGAATGTTAAATTTTTTCATTAAAAATGGTTTGGATCATAATGATATGATGGTTGGAAATTTTACGCTTTTGGAGAAGTAAATTCATAATTTAATTATCAAATAGAAACTATAATATTAAGAGAATAATAATTTTTGTAATACTCTACTTTGTTTATTAGTGATGAATATTTATAGTTAGTTATATTATATTGAGGATGATAATATAATTTTGATAAAGATACAGATTACTGACATTGTAACTTATAATGCTTTAGAGACTATAAGATCTATTTTACCATTGGATTATCAAACTTTTTATTTTCTTTTTAGATATTCATTGGCTCAATTTATCAGTTCCATCAAGTATATTGGGAACTATTTATAGTTACATAGTGAGAAAGAAATTACTGGTGATAAGATTTTGTAAAAAACACCAATATACTGGTCGAAAAGGAAAGATATTGATGAACAAAAAATATTAAATAGTTAAATCTAAATGATTTCATCAAAATAATGATGAAACCTGATAATATGATAATGCGAGATACTGAGAAGCCTAGTCTATTGAATATAGTTTTCTTTTCAACAACTTCTATTGTAATAACATCAAGTGTGAATAATACATAAAATATAATTTATTTTTTTTCTTTTATTATAGAAGTTTTAAACATAGTGTTGGTGAATTTTTTCAAATTTGGAGGTGTCTGAATAAGATTATCATGAGGAATAACTTTTAGAATGACCATCATAATGATCGAAGAGAAAAACATGAGAATTATATGAATACAAAATATAAAAAGGTTTAATTGGATGTAATATGATATAAATGTACTAAAAAAGGACATATAATAATACATTTTCTTATATTATACTATAAATAAAAGTAAACCAAAATGTCTTTATAGTTAAAATGAAATAATGTTTTAGTGTGACCATTGAATCTTGGAGTGCATGTGAAGATGTAACTCATGAAAATTGTGGTGTGAAAATTGATGATAAACAAAATATAACTAGTTCTAAAAAAATTAAAATATAGTGATTTATACATTATGGATAATGAAATAGATAATTTTCATACTAATTCTTCTTTAGATTCTAGTAACCCCATCACTGTAGGTGGTGAAGATTTTACTCCATTATTTGAATAGATAGATGAATATGTAATAATTTTGAGGATAAAATATAATTTTTTGAATAAATTCTAAGATCAATCTATGGTAAATATTCCTAAGGCTGGTTGTAGAATTAATTATCTTACTACTGATTTTTATAATAAATAATTTTATATTTCTGCTTATAATGAGAAGAATAAATTTTTAAAACTTAAATCTAAATATAATAATTATAAGATTATTATTTCATATTTTACTTCTAGAAGGGATAATTTTTACAAGATTATGAGATATTTTACACCTTATAGAACATGTTCTAGATTAGTTTTTACTTCCAGTAAGTTTTATTTTCAGTAAAAATAATTATTTTTTTAAAATTTAACAATTTTGAACTGGATTGTATTGATTTTTTAATAGAAGAGTCATTGTTACTTGAATAATTTTAAGTAAGTTTGTAATTATAGGTTTTATTTATCTAATTAACATATATACTATAACATCATAGGGTTGGTGAGAACTGGGGTTTGAAAGTTATATTTTCCAAAATTTTAATACCTGAAAAATCATTGTAACTAAATTTATTATTTCATTGAATTTAATAGAAAATGATGAGTACTAGAAGCTTGAATACATGATAAATATATAGCATTTGTTATCAGCACATGGACAAAAAAACTAAAACTTTTGGGACATACAAAAAGTGAAGGGTAGACATTATAACATTGGGTACAAAGCACAAGGTATGATATTTCATATTAGTAATGTTTCTTTACATGTTGAGACATTAATTTATAATTTTCATCATGTTTTTTAGATTAAAAAACGTTATTATAAATATCTAATTATGTTATGAGGATTACTTTATAAACCATGGGAATAAAATTTGTACCATCACAGGTTCTTATGGGTTATACGTCTTATATACTGATTGGTATTATAATATTTACACAATTGACCATGTTAACATTACTTGATGGAACATTTCTTTTCTTAGTGTGATTGAGGCTATGCTGGGGCTTTGGAATAAGATTTTTAAAAACCAATATTTTTGGACCTTAGTAAAAATTCCTATTAGAGGACTTGAAATGGATCTTTTGGAACATATGTCTAATTCTTATAGAGTATATGTACTATGTTAATAAATAAATAAATTAATTTTTATATTTAAACAAAATAATTAAGTCTCATCATTTGAACCATTATTGTTACGACACGTAGATCTTTTTGAACATACTATAACTAGAAGTATGGGATGAAAAAAATTTGTGAATGTCATAGTTGAGGATTATTCCACATATATTTTTGTTTATTTTCTAACTTTTTTGTTTGAATCACTTTCATTTTTGAAAATGTTTTCCTCCTATTTCAAAATTAGAAAAACAATCTTATTATCACTGTATAAAATTATCATGATGGGATGTTTTGGAATTCTAATTGAAAAATTTTAATGTGAAAAATTGAATCACATATATTTTCTTATCACCAATAACTCCAAAATAGAATAAAGTATTTGAAAAAAATAACAATGTAGAACATAAATTTCTTGATCTATGTTTTGTGAATATTGTGTTGCAAACAATTTGTGATAACATGTTAGTACTACTTATTAAACTATAATTTTTTTACTTTTCTAGGTATTAAATAAAACACCATATGAATTATGGAATGGAAAAAATTAAAAACATATTATCATTAATTATTTATGATGTAGACTATTAATTTTGAATAATAAATATATTCTAAATAAATTTTATTTCAAATCTGATGAAGGAATTTTTCTTAGTTACTCCATAACTATTTAGGATTATCTTGTATTCAATTGATGAAAACATACATTTGAATAGATTTTACATTTCATGTTTCATGTGGTTGGTCCTTATATGAACTTAATATTCTGGAATTATGTATAGAATATTTATATGTTTTTAAAACCCCTTATTCTCATTTAAATAATTTAAACAATATTTGCTGATAAAAATCCTTCAAGAATCTAGTTTAATAGAAGATATTCATCAGGTACTTGAGTAAAAACATTTCCTCATACCTAGAAACAATATGATCTTATGGAATCATCCCACTAATAACATTGTTGCTGATATATATAAACTATTTAAAACTATATATTATTTCTGCAATGAGTGTGTGAATATTTCAATATTATCCCAATTTGAACATAAAATGGCATATGATGTCTTAGGTGATGTGAATTGGATAATTATTATGTAAGAAGATGTTAATCCATTTGAACAGAATAAGGATTGGAGTTTGGTTTAATTTTTGAATGATACTCTACTTATAGAAGTCATATAGGTCTTCCAAAATAAGTTTGATGAGAGTAAAACTATTATTAAAAATAAGGCCCAAATTATTACTACATGTTATAATCAATAAGGGGGTATATACTATAAACAAACCTTTTCTATAGAATCTATAGTTGAATCCATATATAATATATTATCATTTGTATCTCATTTTAATTTTATGAAATATAATATTCATTTAAAGAGTTATCAACTCAATTGTTGTGTTTAAAGGGAATATTATGTCAAGGAACCATCGAGATTTGAAAATATTAATTTTCTATAACATGTTTTTAGACTTAATAATGTTCATTATGCACTTAATCAACACCCAAGAGCCCCTTATGTTAGATTATTTTGATTTTGTAATTAAAAATAATTATTAACTAAATATAATACCATTATATTTTACAAAAAAAATTATAAGTACCAGAATTTTAAAAATCTATATTGATGATTTTTTTTGGTCAACCCAAAAAACACTTGTGCAACATATTTCATATCTTTTGACATGTTACTTTAGGATCAATGTAATGGGTGAACCTGGCTATTTTGTTTCCTAATAAATAACTCAAAAAATAAGAAACTATCCTTACTCAAAATTAGTATATCATATATTAACGTTATCATTTGGGTTTTTAAAATGATTTGAGTATAATTACTTTGTCACTTAACTCGTGTAAACTTAACCATGATGAATCCTATAAACTAGTAGATCCAAAAAAAATATAGGGTTAATAAGAAGTTTAATTTACTATAATCAACTCGAAATTATGTACTCTATGTGCTTGTGTGATAGATTCCATGACAATCCAAAGGTCATCCATCTTAAGGTACTCAAACAGATCTTCCATTACACTAAAAGAAGTTCAGTAGATTGACTATTCTATTCATCAAGATCCTAGTTTACTCTTAAGAGTAATTATGACATAGATTTTTATGGTTATTGAAATAATTTCACGAAAAAATATAGAACTTTTTACTCTCACGGTGAAGCTTTATTTTATTGGTTTAAAAAGAAGAAATTTTCTTTTAAACATCCTACTATTAATGATGAATTTGTTGGTGTTTGATTTTTTTTTACAATTGTATTGGATATAGCACACAATAATGGATTTCTTAATGATTTTTCCTCAAAGTTAAATTAATCATAATATTACCAATGTTACATATTTTTCTAGGAACTCGGTTAATCCCTCAAAAGATAAAAATGTAAATTAAAGACACTATTTAATCTAAAAACATACACTAAAAGAGGATATAATTCTTTAATTTTTCATAACTGATGATTAGAATATTGATATTTTTTCCAAATCATTATATTTAGATATATTCATATTCATTAAAAAAAATATGGCAGGATTAGTGTTAATTGGACATTTTTTCTCTTACTTTATGTTCTAATAACATTAAAAACTCCATGAGGAAAGGGGGTGGCCACTTTTGTATATGTAATTGTTATAACTCGTTTTGTATGTACGTAATCTAGAGGAAAATATTTTAACATAAATGATAATATTTTCAAAAAATATTCAAAAAACCACCTTACAAAAGATGTTATTATGTACGTATTAATAGTTATTTCTGAAAAGTCTCTTTTACATAATGCATTTTATCTTGGATATTTTTTCAACAAAGACCTCATATCATTCTTGAGTTTATATATAGTTTGTGTAGTTTAATTTAATCTTATGTATTATTTGGTTTACCCTCACACTTATTTTTATCCATTGATTATTAATTTTCGGCAACTCTAATTGTTTTTATTTTCTAGTTTTTCTTTCCTATTAGTGTTTTTGATCATCATAAAGGGCGATAATTTGAAAAAACACTTGAGGAAATATAGGGAATAAATATTCAAGGTGGGGTGGACTATGAAGTTAAAGTGCATAAATTATGTGTTCTTTTGTGGATTTTTTAGCGAAAATACTATTATAATAAGTTATAAGAAGGTTTTTTTAGGTGGGTTTTCAAAATGTGTTTCATATATAAATGGGGGTTATGTTTAATAAAATTACTGTGTGTTTTCAACATATCTACATTCCTTTCTATGGTATTCTACAAATTTGTGACATGATGATCCTCCAACTAATGGAGAAAAACAAGTCCGCATCCATGGAAGTACTCCCTATGGTGATCAAATGATAAAAAACGTTTATATCATGCCCATGATGAAAAATACTAAATTAGAAATAATGAAAGACCTGCCTATATTGATAAATAAAATACACAACACAAATGTTCTACTTTTCATGGGATTGTGACATCATTAACCATAGAGGCCATACACTTGGTACTTATAGTGTCGTATAACTTATAAAAATATACCTCCATAGAACCAAGGTCCTCCTTATGCGTAATCCATAAAATCAAAACCTTATAATAGTGATTCATATAAAAATACATGGAAAATAAATATATGAACTCTACATTTAACTAGAAACAACTCATACTAGTTTATGGGTGAGTAGATGAAGTGATCCTTGTTTGTTCTTTCTATCAAATATTAGGATATTCAAGGATCTTGAAAACATTTAGAATGAGTCTTACTCACATTAAATGTGATAGGAAATTTAATATTGTTTTATAATATGTCAATTAAATATTTTATGAAGACGAATTGTGTTTTGAAATAATTTGAATAGAATTAGACAAAGAAAATATATCATTTATTTTTAGGATAATGGACCCAGTATGTAAAACTAATTTCTTAAAAAATAAATACATATCTCATCAACATTGGAACTTGTAGGGGAAATTTCATCCCATAAAATCTAAATCATTTAAAAATACGGTATATTTTAACCATATAAAGTAATTATATGAGTAGTGTCTCTATGTTGATATGATATATTAGTAGCTTCAAACCACATGTAGGATAAACAGTGGGAGTACCTCTAACATGATTCATTAAATGTACATAGAACACACCACCATATTTTCCGGGAGGATTATCCTAGATATAAATCAATTTATGTGGAAAATTAGGGGCCTCGTATATAAATAAACTCATTTATATAAAAATTAATAGTAATTAGAAGACTTGGAATGTCATCATCCCATACCATAATTCAAATCTAGAAGTTATGTATACAAGTATTTTGATAAAAAAACATAAATCTTTGAGGGAAAAAATATATACATTTTATGAAAGTAAAATATTGGTAGGATCCAATATTATGACACTAGAGAAAAATAAGTGGAAAACATGGGTTAAGTACATCACAAAATTTTAGCCACTTCTGATAGTAAATGCCTCTCATCCCAAAAACAATTTAAGAATGAACTACACTCTAATAACACTATGATAAGAGCATTTAATAATAAAATAGATTTTATAACTACTATAATGAATTCATAGGGGAATCCCTTTCTAGTAGTGATGGTATAATTATTACCTATAACACCATCACTAGATTTAAAAGTCAAAAAAATAGATATAGTTATGTTTTTCAATGTTTATATTCTATGATAGTATTTATGTATTTGGGAATTTTTCACCACTAATGAGGTTGATGGTGTTCTCTAGACATTGAGAAACCAATAAAACGTTCCTACACAGTATAATCTACTATTAAGTCATAGATAACCATAATTGGGATCATATTTAGTGGATGTTAAATGATACTCACTCATGGACACTGCCTATGAATAGGATTTTTCTTTGTCTTAATGGGATCACAAACAAGTGTGGTAAAATCAAATTGTAGGTCAGAGATCAAAACTATCCTCAAGGAAATAAATAAAAATGTAATACTAGGGTACATCACTTTTAGAACATGATGATTCTGATTAGGTCCTATATTACACATAGATGGATGATGATCTATTTTATATCTTGGAATTCAAGTTAGAGAAAGTTATTATTGAAAGCCACATAGTTATTTTTGAACATGACACTAATGTGAAACAATATGATAATTACGAAATATATGTTCAAAATGATTTTTATAACAATGTTAGAGATTAGTGTGTATTAACCTAGAAAAAACACATTCCAAATTATTTTACCTCCACCCAATATCCAATTACATCCTACTAAGTGAGGTTGTTCTAAAGAAATGTGTAATTCTTTGGGTTCATACAAAACCCACAAACCATTTAGGGGAGTGGTGATTATTTATATAGAGTAAATTATTTTCAAGTAATAAGATTAAATAGGGGAATTAAAATAGTATAATTCCAGGGTTATAAAAAGAAATATACCAACTGTGTATCATTCTCAAGATAAATTTTTCATTACACCAATATTTTAACCAATTAAATCAAGTGAAAATTCATGAACAACAATGGATGAGTTGATTCACCCATTAAAAATAAGATTGAATCAATCCATCTACTTAGTCATAAAGTAAGATGGATTCTAAGAGTACACTCTACTTCTGTAGTTATATCCACTAGTCCATGTCCATTTTTACATGTTATATCAGGAAACATAATCTCTATTAGTTTATATAATGCATCAAAAATTGGATAAAAAATAAATTCATTTGTGGTCTCTACTTAGGTTGTGGAACCATAATATCACCTTTAGTCCCTTATTACTATAATGAAATTAATTTTGGTTTTTTATTCGCCGATATATCTAGATAGGAAGCCATACTGAGAAAATGTGAATTTGACTCCTCCACCAATTATTATATACTTGAAATTCTTATTATTTAATGGAATTAGAGATCCCGGGTATAAAATTATTCATATTATGACTTGATGTAGTTTAAAGATGGGAAATCAAGAAAAATAAGAATAAAAAAACCTAATACACATTCTGAAGAATTTGGATAGAGCTATATTTTTATTTAATAATAATTTAACAACAAGATCCACAATCAATTGGGAACATCTCTAATGATAATTCCTCTATTAATTGATATTTATTTTTAAGAGGAAGTTTTTTTTCAGACTCTTAAAGAAGAAACATGAATATGAGAGGGTGAATAATTCATTACCAAATGGAAGGGTTTAACATATTCTTTTGGTTTAAAAATATTATAGGTGAAATTTTTAGTGATATATATATAAAATATACAAAATGAGATACAACCAACATTCATTACTTTGAAAAAATACTTTGGGATTCTGAGATTTTATTGTAGTATCACATCACTTGTATTATTCTCTCCAATTCTTCAAAGACAATCCTTATATAATATCATGATTGTGAATGAGGTTTCCGAAAAAAGTGGAAACCATGATACTCACAATTATAATATTATTGGTGATGGTTCCATCTCCAGAAACTATATAACATATCATAGTCTCTTTTCTTAGGTATCAAAAACAAATCGAGTGTAATATTTCATAATACCAATAATAGATTGAAAAGAATGAGATGAACCACAAAAACATAAAAAAAATGAAGAAAAAAATTATTAATTCCAAAATGAAAATGTTTTATACTATTCAATTAATTCCAAAGAATGTTATTTTTAATCATTTTGGATATTATAAATGATTAAGATGAATGTGTGTATGACATCCCAAATAATTTTCCATGCCAACAGATGTTGCGGCACAATATCCAGGATGGCATCTTCATCAAAGGAATACTACCAAATTTGGTGAATAATGGATATTTAAGGCTAGTATATCCAATATTTCATATTTATTTTGTTTCCATTTCATATTTTGAGGATGAAGGTGAATGAAATGAAATCCTAAATAAGAAATTATTATGTTTTTATGACCGGATAATTCAAACGTTATTCAACTATAAACACATTTTAATTAAGGATGGTCTAAATCAATCAATCAAAAACCTAGTTTTCTATATAACAACATAATTATCATACTATACCTTATAGTCAACCAAAATTATGATTAATGTCTAATGAAGAATATATCAGTAAAAGGGGAACCTATGTTGGAATAAAAAACTTGCTAGATTCAACTAAATTTCTAAACCCTGTCATTGGAATGATTGGTACCAACCCTCCAAAAGTAATATTTAATTAATGGGGAGTCAATGTATAATTAATTCACCATAATACAAATGAAAATTCATTACATGATAAATGTAACTCATTTGATATAGGGTTCCCAAGAAATAATCAAGGGTGAAGCATTATAATCAAGGGAGATACACTTGAGGTGGGGTCCATAAGTTAGGATTTATCCCCACTAAAATAAAATATAAAGATGATACAAGGTGACAGGAAGTTCAGAGTTCTCAAAATGAACTTATATAAAACTGTTAAATGTTTTTGTGATTATTTTTATCTATATTCATTTGTATTGACTGGTTGATAGACAGTCATCTACTCTATTGTAGGATATAAGAAATCATACTCATCCTAACTTGTAAAAAATAAATGTATCCACCAAATTCTCAATCTAAAATGATATCTATTTAACTACCAATACAATTAAAAAACTATTCTACAGTATATCCACATGATAAAAGTCATAAGTCTATGGAAAAAATAAATGATGTGCTAAAATTCTCTATGTTATCACTATATATATTTCAATTCTATATTACCCTCACCGATCTAAGTAACTTAATAAATTGAATATTAGAGATCAATAAAACCCTAAATATTTTTATATTGTGGTTGATATTTTTGATACATATCATATTGAAATGGGTTTCACTAAATTTCATATAGTTATATCCTTTTTCAAGCCAGATCGAAAAGTTAGCATTCATGGTAACATAAGAACCCTATGCATATGAAAAACATGATTTCATAAATATTCATAGATCCCTGGTTTATAATATTTTAGGATTCTATATAAAAATATTCTGAACCCAACACCATTTGGTATATAAATAGGATGATCTAGACTAATCCAATGTAACAATTTATGTTTATGAAAAGAGTGAATATAATTACCTTGAAAAGATAAAGATTCCATCCTAGATCAGGGACAACATATTTAACTGAATATTTATAATGTTTTACCAAAACAAAACTATAGATAATGATTTGGGAATATTGTGGATTTATATATACCTATATGTGGTGTAATATAACTCACATTGTCTTTTTCCCTAGGGTTTACTACTATCAAAGAAAACAATTTCCTAAACATTGAGTTTTTAGTTCACTCATCTTTTCAATATTGATATATCAATTGACGGTACTATAAATGGCGTAAGAATTTTTAGATGGGTGATTGTGGTAAAAAAATTCTACCCTTTGTAGACTATAAGTGAATCTAATATATCTAGGAATGGTTTCAATGAGTTATTTTTTTATTAATTGGATTGATATTTAAATTTTATGTTTAAAGAGTCTTAGGATCATATGGGCTAGGGGAGTGGAAACTAAAATCAAATTCCATTCATATGGTAAATAGGAAAATATATCTATTAAATAATATTTTATCAATACAATAATGTATTACCATGAGATCTATATATACTAATCATACCTAAAATATTATCACCATGGATACATGCTTTATTGGTATCAAGTCAATGCAATAAAGTCTCTTTGATGGGTAGGTGAAAAATTTCCACATAGGGACATGGTTATTAGGTACATTCACCTCTATTAAAATTGTATTAGATTTGTCTAACAAATACTCACACTCTTTAGTTGTGTTTTACCTAAATGGTTATGAGAAAATCATTTTAAAATTTCCCATATATCAAGAAACAAATTTTATTAAAACCGACGAAGAAATATAAAACGAAGATATTATAGATGTTATAAAATAACATTAATTTGGTGTATCAATTTATATTTATAATATCTGGATAGTAAATTTGGGTACTGATGAGGATCCCTTCTTGTACATATTTATTTTATTCATAACTCCCAAAGAGAAAGAGGAATATATTTCCCTTCCTAAACAGCATCGAGACTTTCTCATATAGAATTACAATGAAATAATTGGGTTTGGTCCCCAATATTACATTCCTGTATTAGGATTTCCATATAACTATCGTGGTTATAAATAATTTGTGACAAGGATGTATTTTGCATACAATTCCAAGTCAGAAGCAGATTTTGGTAAATTGATTAATGTAAATTTTATCCAGGATGTGAAATACCCTAAATAAATTAGAAATTTTTTTATATGAGTAATAATAATTAGAAAAAATGTTATTTGTGTAGATTATATGGATGTAGTCTCTCATTTCCTTTAATATTACCTTTTGGTACCAATAATGGAATTACTAATTATTGTGACAACTATTTTTCAATCCATCATATTCATGGATTGGTAATCTGACTAAAATATTATTTTAATGGATTTTGTAGATGATTATGTTATATATTTTAGGGATCCCCATGTATTATAAAACTATAGATTTATTATCTTTTTCCATAAAAATTTTTGTTCTACTTGTCAGAAAAAAATGAATTCATTTTAATGGGACTCCATATTAATGTAATGGATTTTTACACTAATGATATGGTTGTTAAATCATTCCCATGATAAGATCATTTCACTAATGTATACTTTTTATTCTCAAAATTACAACAGTACATTATGAATATGATCCCCCAATGATACAAATTCATGGAAACATTAATAAAATTCATTACTTTTATGGTTCTCTATTAAGATATCAATGTTGAATCTCAGAAAAGTAAGGTATTAAATAGTATTTACCCCTTCAAACCCATCCATATATGAGAGAAAATCAAGGGAACCATATTAACATAGTTAGTCTATTAAAAAACTTTCTAAAAACTATTTCTATTCAAAAAATTGATAATCATAGGAATAACATAACTACGAGATGATGTTTATATGAATCATTTTGATGATATCATGTAATATATTCATCAAACTCTAGTATTTCTTCCACATATGGAAGGAAAGACACTTATTATCTATATAGTAGTGATGGATCAATCATATTTCTAAGATAAATGATTTTAGTATGGAGAAAAACCTATACTACGTCATTATATTGATTCTAGAAGCTGAGATTTTGTATATAGATCTCGAGAAGAATTTCCAAGCTATAATATTTGTGGAGAAAAAGATTATCCATGTTTTTCAAAATCACGATATTCACATAATCTCTCACATGGATTTGACCATATATATTTGTGGTCATCCAATGTTAGTTAGGTTATTTAAAAGGTGTTATTTCATTATCCGATAATTTTTCAACTAATTGGTATCCCAAAAAAAGATCAATGTATAATCACTACATGAATTCTTTGTAGTACTCAATTACCCAGAATAATCATTAATGGATACAAAAATCAATGAAAAATAGGTTTTATCCAGCCATGAATATTTTCAAACAATGGAAATGTACATTGATTGTACCTTCCCTAGAATAAATTCGATAAATATATAAGATTAAATACCCAATTGTGTATGTTTATAGGATGTTTTAATATATAAAATAATATCACCTTTACCCTACTCTTTCGTCATATATGTGGTTTTCATGAACAATAATTTAGTGTAAAAATATCTCATTACATGTTTGTATTTGGTATTATAGATATCAGTTACATTATTAACCATCAAAGGATGTTTTTAATTGGTAATCAAGTAAAAAATGGAGAATATGCTATCATGATATAGAATTTAATACCAATACATGATTACATTTAAGAGTTGATAGCATAATTTCATTCCAAACTAGTGTTGTATCACATTTCAGGCTTTCACCATGATGGAAAGGATGTATTATCTTATGTATTCACCACCCCAGAAAATATAAATGAAGAAAATATGGTTTTCTATATCTCCTACTAATTTATGGTGTCTCTATTTATCATCATTTATATATACAAAATAAGTGAACTTGGTGACACCGTAGATGAAGGATAGTCCTCTATTTCAAAAAATGAACTAATGAAAAAATCGATATACGCGACAGTTATGTATCTTTAGAATATTTCACTTCAATAAATTAGATCCAGAATTTAAAAAATATATATCTATGCAGTAATTGTTTCTAATATATTGGTCCAAACTCTAAGAAGGTTTAAATAAATGGTATTTAAAGGGTTATTTACTAGAAGCATTAAAGGGGTATAAACCAATATGGCTATAAATTAATTTCACATTACTACCTATGGGGCATATAAAATGAAAAAATCCCTTAATCCAAATTTTTATTCATTGGTATTAATTGAAATCAATGATTCATGATTTCATAGTTTCATCGAAATGTGTAATACATATAAAATGCTGGGTAAACTCATTAATCAACACCAATGTTATAATATACCACCTAATACTCCTATCGATTTATTATTTCAGAGTTTGATGTCGTAGTACCATACCCTCCAACCATTATCAAGTAGATGATGTCCCTTTTTACTAAAAAAAACTTCTTATCCAAATGGAATGAACTTGTAACCATTAGAGAGATGGGTAAAAGGAATATATCAACTTTATAAATTCTAAAATAATTAATATATATTGTGTCCCACTCATGATTTTGATTGATAATGGCGCCAAATTCTATTCATGTGATTTAAGGAAGGTATATATGCATTTTAATATCTTGTATAATGACTAAAATTTCTATCTTGTGGGAAAACAGTTAGTGGATTGAGGAATCCATGTAGTCTTTTTAAAATATTCATAAAAATTTGAAAAATAACACAAGTTAATTCCTTAAAAATACATTATTTATATTAATATTATAACACTGTTACTCATTATTATACAAATGTGACCCCATATTCTCTAGTTTGTGGGATTAAGGTTTTTTTATCATTATATATTAGTATCCTTCACACGTGAAACCCATTTGAGAATAACAGAAATTAAATTAATGATATCCAATCTAGCTTGAAGAGTATGATTTACATAATGAAAAATTATTACAAGAATTTCATAGCCTCTATGTCCACCAAAAGTATATTGAATGATAATTAAAAAAATGTTTTCAAATTTATTTTTGTTTAATGGGAATTGGTATATTTATTTAGAACGTTAGTCATACTAAGAAATAATCCCCTAATGATAGAAAAAAATGGGATAGACCTTATGTCATATATAAGTTCTACTCTAATGGAGTATACTTATAAATTATAATGGAAGAATCACATATTATGCCACTTACCACTGAAATTTACTTTAATAAATATATCAAATAACTTCATGTGGGATTTATAAAGACTTTACTATATGATGAAAAACTACTTGTTGTAAAATTTTAATTGTAAAACATTAAAGTAAAGATTCATAATCCTTGAATTGAATGTTATACAGAATAGAATAAAATATCTATACCAAACGAACATATAATTATAAGGTATACAGATGATCCTATATGACCCTAATCTCTATGAAGTTGTATCTTCTATAATACCTAATCAACTTACATATGTTTCTAATATCTATAGTAATCCCGAGTGTATAGTAATACAAATTCACATTGAGTCATCTCAATTGGAAATAAACTAGTAAATCACATAAATAATCCATTTTGTAAAGAAAAAAATGGTTTTATTCCCATTTTCACATTATACCCAGTGATTCCCATAGAACACGGGCCCAAACTCAACACATAAATGGAACCCAATTCCTTATTTTGCATGGTTTTTAATAAATTTTCAAATTCACTTTAGGATTTCATTATTTATTTTCTCAATATTGTACACATTCATACTATTTCTTTCCACTACTACATATATCCCAAATAAGTGAAAAAATCATTGTAATGAACTATTTGTGTCTAGATTGTGTTATGTTAAGTATATATAGTGGGGGTTGGATTCCCTATCCCTAGACTAGATATGAATTTTAACACCATTAAAGCCCTCTCAGTGTATAGTCTGCCTAATTAACATTGGAACTCCTTATAATAGGACTAGTACATATCATTACAGTCCTTTATTTCTATCATATAAATATAGTGACAACATTTTAGAACTATGTGTTGATCTATTATTATTTTCTTAGGATACATACTGACGTCAAGATCACCTATATTAAGACCATCAATAAATTCACCATTAATTTCAACCATTAAACTTATTAGTTATTCGGCTTATCGATTTATATTTTTTTCATTAATTAACCTATAAATTGGAATAAATAGTTTCCCCATAATTAATAAATATGTATTAAAATTATTTCATTTAAGTGTAGGACACATAACTATATATAAACCACCTATATTTGACCCATCCACCATTTCCCATCCAATTACTCTTAATGATTTATTCCAATTCAATTTTTTCATTTTATAATAAAGGTATTTCATTATCTTTTTGACAATTCCACTTCATATATCATACTTTTTAACATGGGAAACTAAATCACCATAAACTCTTCATGTCATTTAGAAATGACTAAATCTAATCTCGAAGTAAATCATATAGAAAACTTTATATACATAATGCCTATAACCATATTATGGATTTTTTTAATCCTATGATAATATGTTTTGAAAACAAACTCCCTTAAATCAACATAGGGGAACACAACATTCAAATGTTGTGAAAAATCATCCTCGGTATACATTTTTATTGGTACAGTAATGAAGCTATAATTAGAATGTGGCTAATGATTTTTTCTACACTATATATTTTAATATAAAAACTTCTTTAATTAGATGACTTGTTTTACCATTTATAATTACCTTCATCCCCTATTAAATATTATTAAAGTGATCCTAGTTCTCAAACCATCACTTGGATTATAACATACCCCCAAAACTGTTTCGTCTATCTTTATTGAATGGATGACCCCCTCATTCATACCATCAATTATAAATGTTGAATGAAAAAAACTATATGAAAAATTTATCCAATCATTATGACCAAAAATAATTTTCAGAATATATTCTGGGTTCTGTATAACATTATGACACTAAATATTCTATGGTTGATCATGAAATCATCATTGGATATGTAACCACATAATTTAGTCCAATAACCATGACCTTAAACTATATAAACCTTCCATTTTATGATTCCTATAAATGAACTAATCTCATCTTTTACATCATCTAGGTTTTCCTTTATTATATATAAAATGCCTCACAATCTTTTAGTCAATGGTGTATGACATTAAAATTCATCAACCTTTTGTTCAAAGTTTTATGACCTTAATCATAATTCTAATGTGGTATAACTTGAAGCAATATAAAATACCCATGGAATGATACATGTTAATCATTTTTTTGAAAACCCACCTAAGGGATATCACATAAATTTCAAATCTCTATTCACTATGATGGTTTCATTCATTACATTGGAAAACATATATTTTTCACAAGAAAGTGTAATAAATATTATTATGTGAAAACCCCCTAAATGGATGCATGAGAAAAGTAAATTTTTCTACATGATAATTCATCTCATTTTGTGTATTTGGAGAAAATTATTTCATTGAAAATAAATATACTCAATGAATACAGTACATAAACAGAAGAACCTAGAAAAACTTAAGTATACACTCAATCAATCTATAGATCAAGAAACAAATTTGACCAACATACTATTACAAATAAATGTTAGTACAAATTATACATGAAATTTTTTTGGTTGTGTATTAATAGGTACTTGAACACTTTCTAACCATCAATTGTTTCATTCAAACCCCCTCTATGATTATGATTATACCTAGTCTCCCACACAATTATTTTTTTAATAAAAATCCCCCTTATAATAAATTGATAGAACTTCTACTACATATCAATCCTGCCTATATCCAAATAAAAAAATGTGTCCAATAAATTTTTAAACCATTGTATTATTTTATTATATATGGAATCCATTGTTTAGGATGAATATACATGATTTATATATCTAAACCTTCATGTATCAGTCATAAATAACAAATGTTAAAGGATAAATGATCGATCATGTCATTCGTCATTGAAGTATTAATTTCAAGATTTTTATTTCTAAGATTCCATTACAATTCAGTATTTACATATAATTTGTTACACAAGAAATTATTCATCGTGGGTTTCCACAAGTTACTAAGATTCACAGTATCATGTGAAAATGGTTTAATGTGATGATAATTTCTTGGTAAAAAAATATTTTTTGTTTGATTGATCTAAAAATTAAGAAACATCTGAAACATAGAGTCTCTTAACAACATAAAAAAATAAGTATAGGAGAATAAAAATTTTGTACCATTATAAATAACATTCTATCAATTTTTCAATATGGTTCAATAATTTCTTTGGATCATTAAAATACTAAAAAAGTCTATCCAATTTCATTGCATCTGGCTCATCATCAAAAATATATATTTCCAGCCCTATCAGTAGTGTTATTTTTTCAACGTAGCCTAGTTAGAATGCTTTGTGTGTGTTTTTACCTTATCCTCACTCTCAAAAAGATTTAACTGAATTAAGGTTTCCAAATCATTCCAATTTACATCCAATTGATGTTATTGAACCACTACTATGGACTGTTCATATTAATCTATCATTTCTCTAATATTGAAATTTATGAGATGAGTTTTAGTTTTAACCCTCGAGAGGACTAGTTATATATTATATGATTTATAATTATCATTGGATATTACCATTATAGTGTTATGGATTTAATAATATTGGAATATTTCATATATTAATGTAATGAATATATATTTTATCTTTGTTACATTGTGGCATATATCTCCCATAGGGGTTTTAAAGATTAATTTAAAAATTTCAAGTCACACTAATTTTCACATGATGTGTGAGAAACAAAGGATCTAAACTTTTTTTGTGGGGATATGGAGACATAATCTATTAGTAAATAATCTGTTAGTAAAAAACTCAATATCATCAAACTATTTTAAAATTCATGGGGATTGGGACACTAGGGTTATATCCTAATATGTCTATTTATCTAATACTTGTGATTGTACTATGACAACCCATGTAACCCAATAAATAAATAAATATTATTATTCATAAGTATTAATTTAATGGATTTATATACAATATATATTTTTAAATAATTTTATAACATTTTTCATTCAAAAAAGAAATAGTTTATTTAAAAAATTATTTTTCCATATATTATATGGTTTTCTTAAAAAAATAAATTTCTT
Source organism: Viscum album (assembly GCA_963277665.1). Taxonomy (NCBI): domain Eukaryota; kingdom Viridiplantae; phylum Streptophyta; class Magnoliopsida; order Santalales; family Viscaceae; genus Viscum; species Viscum album. Next base: position 329,391 of record CAUJRU010000341.1, read on the forward strand.
TATTTCAAAAATTTATTTTGATAAAATGGAATTCACTTTTAGGATTCAGAATTATGAATTTATCATAGGGTGAATTTTTGATATTTTCTAAAAATAACTAATTTTTTGGAAAATAGTAAAAATACTAAATTTTAAATTTCATTCACTTTTAAAAAATTACTCTGATGTAAGAAATAAATAATAAATATTGAAACATTTTTATAACCCATGTATTTGTTAAATTAGTTAAATAATTAATTTTAAATCATTATAAAAATTTGGGAACCCATTATTGACTTTTATGAACAGAAATTGTATTTTATTCAAATTAAAAACTAATTTTTGATCATTGAATTTAAATGAATGGTTTGAAAGTGAAATTGGTTTTTTAATTGATAAAAAACAATAAAAACTATATTTTTTATTTAACTCAAAAATTACAAGAAATAAAATTCTTACCTGATTTTCAGGTGAAATGTTTTTATTGTTAAATCTTATATTTTCCAAGAAACCATTTTTATGTTTTTTTCATAGTTATATTAAATTTGATTTCTACATACATTAGAATTTTAATTTTATAAAATTGTTTCCATAATTTTTATAATAATATTCAAAAAAATTAAAATTATCCCTTTATTTTTGTACATATAATTATGTTACAAGGAAAATGTTAAGTTGTCGTAGTTTTGGTTAAAATGGATTAATGAGGATTACACTAAGTGATAATGCTTAAAATATCTCTAAAAATTCCCTAATGGAGATTTTTATAGTATATAGACCTTATATAATATTTTATTTTAAATTAGGTTCTATTTGTTCCAATTTACCATGAATAAGGCATAATATTAAATTAAATATTTGAATAATTCTAGAGTACACCTCCCCTCGCATATAAAAGCGAACATCTGATTATGTCTTCTTTACACACATTTAGAACTATATTTTATCCATTATCTACAAAGATAACATCCCAAATAACCTCCCAAAATTATAGAGGTTCTTGTGTCAAAAAAATTCCAAATCTAAATTCTTAAGGTGTAATCCAAAAGTGATTTTCCAAAGTAGGGGTATAATTCATAACCAAGTGTTTCATGTTAATTTTCTCACTTAAATTCTTATAAATTATTTAACCATAATTAAATAATAAAATAATTATATTACGAATATTTAAATTTTAATATTATTATTAGTAAACCCATTTTTTCTAATTTAACATCTAATTGGAAATGAAAACATCACTCATGCACACGTGTGAACAAAAACCTCCACGAAATGTGTTTTTTATTTTTGTTCAGTGGAACATATAAATGGTAAAAAGGATAGAAAAATGTACATATATATGATATTTATAAAATCATTATCATTATATAAATATAATATTTTACTTATATTATTAACCATTCAATCCATTGTGAAATGACAACGTCGCACCTGCATAAGTGTGGAATACCACCTCCAATAAGAGATGTGATACATTTTTAATCTCCACCTCACTAGTAATGTAATAATTATGGAAGTAATGAATGAATATAATATATTTATATCATAGTTATGATTCTATAAAATAAAAATATTATGTTATTTATTTCTCTTCCACCCATTTGGAAAATGAAAAAGTCATTCATGCATACATATAGACTATCATCTCAATAAAATGTTGTGACTCAATTTTTATGAGAACCTTACAAAGTAGGATTTTTATTTTTATTAAATTTATAAATATAATAATATTTTAAAAAATAATATTTTATATTTAATTAATTTATAATTCCTTTGACCATGTTTAATGTACTGATGTTATTTTGAGGTTATAAACTAAACATACTCAAAACATCTAATGTGAACTTAAACATTTTGGTAACTAAATAAATCATGGTAATAAATGAAATAAAAGGAATAATAGTAATTAAATTAACATAAAAAAGGTTACTAAAAGTGTATTAATGGAAGATAATGTTACTATCAATGAGTTATAGAATGTATAATGTTTTATGGGACTTAGGATAAGTGTTTTTTCTTTTAAACAGTGTTTAATGTATCCCATTAATTTTTTCCTCAATATCTTTGTTATTCTAAAGGTTACATGTATGTTCTAATTTATAAATAAAATATTTTTAAATAAAATTTTGAACTAATTTTTTAATTATATAAATTAATTAAAAATGAATATTCATTACAATATCCATATATATCATTTTAAAATTTTTACCAAATTGATGAGGAATTATTTTTTAACTTATACGGCTTCACCACAATTTCCCACCATCAGAACCATTTTTCATTATCAATATTTCTCCACAGGGTAATATTGTTTTTTCAAATAATATCGTATTCCCACTCTTTTGATATATTTTTTATTTTATAATATCGTTCAATGAAAAATGATATACTATTTTTGATTATGTGAAAATGGAAAGTGATTTTTTTTGGTTCCAAATGAGGTTTTGTTACAAAAAATGATATATTTAAAAACAAAATCTAAAATATTTTACTATATCAATATAGGGTATTATAGTTAATCCTAATATATCATTATGGTGGGTGATATTGAAAAAAAAATCTCGAATTCATTGGGTAATGAATTGTAATTAAAGGTGAAAATAAGCTAAGTAACCAGGAAGGATACTGCTCTGGAATTATCTAGGATTAATTAATTCTAGAATGGGGTAAAAAAAATTGAACATGAGTTATCAATATAATTCTCCAAGATACATTTACTACGCAATCAATATTTGTTTTTTGGAAATATTTTTATTTCATGTGGAAACCAAATCATAAATTTCAAAGGTTTATTTTTAAATGGAATGTCTTCAAATGTTCCCTTATGCTACATGATGACCTAATGGTTTTTCATATTTTTCATAATAGGATTCAAATGTTTTCATTGATAAAAGGTTTTATTTTCCCATATGGAAATTTTATCTTTTTCTGTTGAATGTTTTATTGTGAATAATATCAACGTTGTCATGGGTTTTTTTTCTTTTCACATGAATAATCCTGTTATTTTATTTTTATTTACATAATTATTCTTTGATTCTATAATTCTATGTTTCCAAATATTTCATAGGTAAAGAATATGAGTAAGAGATAATATAAACTCTAGAATCAAATTATTAAAATTAGTATTGAATGAAGAATGCTTGTCTTGAATGAAACATGAATGTAAATATAAGATTCTTATTTTGGTGTGAAAATGGATTATGTGTCAGTCATGCCTATGTAATTTAATGTTTTTACCTAATCCATTAAAACTGTAAAATGAAAAGATCATGTAAATATAATAAATTTAAACCCTTGTTAAAAATCATGTTATTATGGTTTTATTATGTTATAGGGAGTTATAAATGGTATCAATGAAAAGGTTAAGTTTTCATTAGAGGTTCGAAGAATGTTAAATGATAGTTTATCGAGGCTCTAAGTTATGAGTTTATTATCATGAGATAAATTTTTAATATTTACAAGATTCTTTATCTATTACATATCTATTTAGAATGGGGTTTCTAGGAAGAAATAGGTTAGATAAAGTGGGAAGGAATCATTGTGATAAAAATTTTATGAAATAGAAATATCAAATGGTTAGAACAAATAATTTTATGGAATTGTGGCCTCATATAATTGAATATATTAATAGTTATAATCCTAAAATAGAGGGTCTAAAATATCAACAATGGAACATTTATTTAGTAAATCATTTCATGAAATATCACCATATGTATTTTAGTTGATATTCAAACCAAATAAATGATGAAGGATAGATAAATACATTGGGAATAATATTTGATGTTTTGGGTTATAAGGAACACTAAAAGGTAACTATTTATATTTATTATTTTGAAGGTTAAGTAAATCCATAGAGTTCTTTGATTATTTATACTATGAAAAAAATGATATAGATTCCTTAGAGTGGACATGATTTATTTATATTTATATATAGAATTATTTTACAAAATTTTATAGGAAAAGAATAAAATGATGATTTTTATAGTTTTAGAAAAAGAATGAATAATCAGGATGAAAATTGTTGTAGCTGGAAAGGTATTAATAAACTTTTCTTTTGGATCATGATAATAAAATTGATAAATTTTTTACAGGTCTAAAACTATTTTTACCAAAATCTTTGGTCTCCTATGAATTTAAACTATATGAGGAAGTTTTTTGTTGTAATAAAAAAGTTTAGATGGAGTTTTCAAAAAAAATATGTACTTTATTACAAAAAGAGTATGTAGTAGTCAAGGTGGCCATTAATGTAGAGGAATTCAGTAAATAAACCTAGTTGTAGGCCCCCTAATTGTTCAAAATATGTTAAAATACATTTTAAATATTTTTTATAGGATCATGAATGGGAAAAAATGATGTAAGCTCAGAAATTTAACTTTTAACTATAACGAAAATGGCTCTGATCTAACTAGTAGTAGGAAAATAGTTAATCAAGAAGTATTTTTTTTATAATTAATTGGATCATTTTTGTAATTCATGTATATTTCTAATTACTCAATTTGAGAAAAAAAATACTGAATGAAATAATATGTTGAAAAGCCATTTATGTAATGTGGTAGATGTTGGACCATCAAATAATGTTTTTTCAACTATAGGGAGCTCAATATTTTTCAATGGATGATCTTAGGTCTTTTCATCATCATTTGATTGTAAAGGATAAATACATTTCTAAGTCATAATTTAATACTAGGTATGGTAATTATGTGTTTTTGGTTATACAATTTTGGTTAAAAAATGAACACAATTTATTTATAGATTATATGAATAGATAATTCCTTGTGTAATTTGATAAATACATTATGGATTCCATTGAATTTTCTTTATTAGTAATTCTATTAGGAACATAAGAAACATCTAAGGATTGTTTTTTAAAACCATAAAAAAATAAACTCTATATAAAATATAGAGAATGTGTATTTTTTCTAGGATGGATTTATTTTACTGAGAATATTGTTTTTAAATATTGAATAACTATAGATCCAAATAATATAAATTTTTTAATGAATGAATATACCAAAAAATTTAAATGCAGTTTAGATCTTTCTTTTATTATTAATTTATTACTAATGATATGTGGAAATAAATTTCTAAATTATCTATCCCACAAACTATGTTACCTCCAGGAGTACTGAAATTAATATAGAAAAAGGAATATGAAGAATGCTTTCAGAAATTGAATGTATTATTGGTTAATGATCCAGTATTATCATTGGAAAAAATAAATGGTGACTTTTTTATTTACAGAGAATTATTTTAAAGAACATTTTTTCTTATCTTAATGAAATATGATTATTTAATTTCATATGTTTCATAACAATTGAACCTTCATGAGAATAATTAACCTATGAATGATCTTGAGCATTCAATAGTGGTTTTTTATTTAATAATTTGTATAAATATTTTATATGGGGTAAAAAATAAAATTTATACTGGCCAATAAATTTAAAAGAATATATTACTAAAAAATAGATGAACATGAGTTGAATAATATGGTTTGAACTTATAATTTATTATTATTGCATGACTTACAATCACTCAATTAAATCAAACAATTTAGTTTCTTCCAGGATTCTAAAAGTAAAATTCATCAATTGCTATGATTTATTTGGATCATGATCCTTTGGTTAATGATTTAATAAATTTTGGACTAGAAACTATGAATTCAAAAACATATTCTATTTTGGATAATATATCAATGGAGTAATCGTTTTCAGAAAGAATTAATGAGTCATAAATAATATCATATATTTCAAGAAATATTTGAGTTAGTTAAGAAGGGTATGTTTCAAGGGATTAATTTTGATAAGTAATGGTTATGAGATTTGAAAAGAGTTTATGTTTTTTTAGTGATTATATTTTGAATATAGAATTGTTAATTGAATCTCATAGCACTTAATTTTCTATTCCTCTTAGAAGTGATAAGATATATAGATACCTTCTGAATATTATTTGTGAGCTGTAATGAAAAATGACATTTCTTATTTAACCATGAAATTTTAGAATTTTCATCAAGTTAATATTGAATGAAAACTACCTAAATGGGATGCTTCCTCATTTTTATAGGATAGAATGAAATTTTAGACTATAATTATGGATTTCTTTGTGGGACTTCCAATTAAAACAATAGGTAATAATTTGATTTAGATTATTTTTCATTGTTTTTATAAATCCAATAATTTATTATTTTTAGATACAATATCACAATATCAGCTCAATAGATTTTATATTAATAATATTCTTAGTTAAAAAATGTTCATATCTCTATTTTATATGACCGTGATCCTATATTTAGCTCAAATTATTAATATAGACAAAATAATTAAATTGTTATTGAGTTAAATTTCAGCACAACATTTTATCCACAATTTGATGAATTCAAAATGCACAATTCAAAGTTTAGAGGATATGATTTGATCTTTCACTTTATATTACCAGGTAATTTTTATCATAATTTTTCATATTTTGAATTTTTTTGTAATAAAATTTTTTGTTCAAGAAAATAGCTGTAACATTTTAAGGCATTAAATGGATTGTTGTGCTGTTGTTCGGTATGCTGGGATGAATTCGGTGAAATGAATTTTTTGGACCAAACAAGTAGAATAAATGGTAGAGAATTTAAATATGATTTATTAGTACATGAGGATAGCTCAAAGATAGAAGAAGTATTATTTAGATCAATGTTGTAAATAACTCTTGTTTAAGGAAAGAGATCCTGATTTTATTAAAGTATTTATATATGAAAGTATCTTTCCTTTTTTATTAATGGGAATGTTAAGTATGAGGATTATTAGTCCATATGAAATTATGGAAAAGTATGGATAAATTTATTACAGAGTATCTTTGCCAATGATTTTTTCACTGGTACATGATGTGTTTTGTGTTTCATGACAAATGAAATACATTGCTTATACCACTAATGTTTTGAGAACTAATGTAGTACAGTTGAAATATAATATTTAAAATAAATAAAATCAATTTATATATGTGGATCATAGGGAGAATGTGTTTTAAAATATTTTTATTCACTATTTAAAGGTTTCTTGTATGAACTATTTGAATGAATAATAATAATGGGAAGTGAAATATGCTATTAGTAAAAACACCCTCACTTGTTTAATTAATAGATAAAATTGAGATGATGTAATTCCTTAAGGGGTGATAAATGTAAAAAACCATTTAATTTAAGAAATAAACAAATATTATGATTTATATGTATTAATTTAATGGATTTATATTCATCATATATTTATAAATATTTTTATTAATAATTTTAGTCGAAAACGGAATAGTTTTATTTAACAAAATTTTTTTAATGAATTATAGAGTTATATTAAAAATATTAATTTATTAATACATATATTTTAATATATAAAATCGAAATAATTCTTGGATTCATCTTGTAAAATTTATCATAGGGTGAATTTTTATTATTTTTCTAAAATAGTTGATTCATTTTATAATATTAGAATAACCTATTTTTCAAATACTATAAATACTAAAAAATTATTATGGTGTAATCATGATATAATAAAATTTTAAACATTTTTATAATGAAAATATGTGTTAAATGAGATAAATAATGATTTATTTTTAATTTAGAAATCCATTCAATTATTTTATGAATTTAAATTATATTTTTATAATATGTTAAATTGTTTTTTGATCTTTGCATTGAATTGTTCGGTTGGAAGGTTACATTCAAATTTGGATTCATAAAAAATGTATAAAATCATCCTTTTAAATATTTAACAAGAAAATTTCATTTTAATCAAATTCTTAGTTTATTTAAATCTTAAATTATTTTTACTCTTAAATTGGGTATTTCTCTAAAAATTAATTTCCATATGTTTTAAATAATAATATTAAATGAAATTTATGATTTCTATAGCTTATAAATTTGATAAAATATAATAAATATTTTTAATCAAAATCAAGAAATGAAAATATAATCCCCCTTATATTTTTTCATATAATTTTTTACCATGGTAAAATGTTATGTTATTGTGGTTTTGTTTCAAATGGATTTAAGGGGTGTAAACTAAGTCACAATTCATAAAATTTAACTAAAAATGAATATATGTTATTAGTTAATATTATTTAGACACTTCTACCTATTATATTATAAAATATATTACCTTTTTTAACTTGAACTTCAATATGACATACTATTAATCTAAAACATTACAAAAATCCACGAGTTCCCATCCCCTCACATATAAAAGGGAACCTCCGGTTATAAATTATCCACGCACTTTGACCACTCTAGTTCATCCAATACCAACCCAAATCCCTTTAAAAATCTCTTACCCATGTTCTATAGCTCTTATTATTACCAAAATACCAAACCTAGAATACTTAAAGTTTAATCCAAATGTTGTTTTCTAAAGAATATGTGTAACTATTAACTGAGTATTTCATGTTTATATCTTCTTCTAACTCCAAAAAATATTTTTTATCCATGAATAAATAATAAAACTATTTTATTCCACATACTTAAATATCATTAATACTACGGAAAACCATTTTCATCTCCTTTTCCATCTCATGTGAAGTGAAAACATCGCTTATTCATATGTATTGACTACCACATCTATAAAGTGATGTGTATTTTTTTCACCACTAGATAATATGGCCAAATAAAATGATTAAAATAAATTAATTTTTATGAAATTTATGGAATAATATGGATTTTTTAAAAATAATATATTACATATCTTCTAAACATTTCTGTCTATTGGAAGTGATAATGTTTCTCAGGAATACATGTGGAATACCACCACCATAAAGAAATGTAATAAATTTTTTATATTCATCATAAAATGTTCTTAATAAGTATGGAACTAATGAATAGTATAACATATATTAAAAATATTTTATTATGTTAATGTAAAAAAAATTCTTCTTTATTTCTTTTCAAACTATTAGAAATAAGAAAATATCTTTCAAGTATACATATTAATTACTGTCTGTATGTAATGTTGTGGCTCATGTATCATGAAATCCTAACATGATCAGTTACAAAAGTGTATTTATTGTATAAATATGATAATTATATTTTATATAATAATATTTAGTTTTTATAACAATAAACCCTTTGGCCATATTTAATGCAGTGATGTAATTTTGAGAATAAAAACTAAAAATCTTCAAAACATCCAACATGAACATAATCATTTTATAGCTAAATGAATTATTTGAAACAATGAAATGAAAGGAATAATAAAAATGGAATGAAACTATAAAAATAAATTAAGTTTGTATGACCCTAGTATAATTTTATAATTTTTTATTCAAATAACATATTATGCTAGATGAGACTTAAGTTTATGTTTTTTTCTTTACGGCCTTATTTTAAGGTGTTACTTTAACATATTTTTCATCCACATAAATTATCATCAAGAAGCATCATTTATAATATATTTTATATATAAAATATTGTTAGATTAAATTTTCTAATACTTTATAATTTAATTGAAATGTATTTAAAATGTATTTTCTTTAACATTTACCATAGAATCATATTGGCCATTTTCAGCAATGTGAAAATGAGTTTTTTTAACATATACAGATTGACTAAATTTTACCATCATCATAACTATTATTCAATGTCACGATTACATTAAAATTTAATAGGGTTTTGTAAATAATATTTCATTCCAACTTCACTAATAGATTTTTCATTTTTTATGACTTCTCAAAGAAAAGGTATACTTATTATTATGACTATAAAAAATGGAAAGTGTTTTTTTATTGGTTAAAATATGGTTTTATGATGAAAAAGTCAATGATTAAATATTTTTGTAAATAATAATGTAATTGATCATTATAGATTATGACTATCAGGCCTGATATATCTCATGAGAGTGGTTGAGCCCGATATAACTGTTCAATGCATTGGGTATTGAATAAAATTCAAAAGAAAGAATGAGGTATATAACCAGGTAAGTTACTTATACATAATTAACTAGGCTTCATTAATTTTTCAATTGGTTAAAAATGAGAGTGCATTGGTTAGGAAAATGATTCATTAAGATACCAATTTTTTCATTCAAACATGGTTTTATGGAAATATTTAGATTTCATGAGCTAAGGGAAGATTAAAAATAATTTTCCTCAATGGAATTTTTTCAGGTGTTACCATGTGCATCAGGATTCATTAATTGTTTTTCCATTCCTTATTACGGGTATCAATGGTTTTCTTTGATAAAGGGTTCATTTTATCATATAGAAATTTTATATTTATTTTTTCGATGTTTTATTTGTAAATGGTAAACCTAATCATGTATTGTAATGTTTTCATTAGACTAATGGGGTTATTTTATTTTTATGTCCCTTACTATGCTTAATTTTCCTCATCTTATGTATAAAATTATTCACAATCCCTAATTATGAGTAAGAACAATTATTAAATCATTATCTAAAAATGGGTAACTTGCATAAAGAAATTGTTTCAAAAAATAAATTGTATTATAAACTTTTTAATACTATTTTTTGTGGAAAATATGGACATTATGTGTCAATATACCCTATGTATTGTAATACTTTTCCAAATTATCTTAAACTGTAAACCTAAAAGATCGTAGGAATGTAATAAAGATTAATCCTTATCATAAAACACTTAATTATGGGTTTATTTTTATATTGGTTGTTATATTTACAATTTGAATTTCTCTTATGAACATTTGTATACATTTGTTATAGTTTTTGTGTTCACCTCCCCCATTAAATTTTCAAACCCATGTTCATTTCATTTCCTAATTGGATGCGTTGAAAAGAGTGCCCCCCATCACCATAGTCACTTCTACAACTATCTCATTGGATCATGTGAGGGATATGATTTCTATTTCTACCATCATGTAATTAACATGAATTATTGAGGAATCCTTCCTATGAAATCTTACTTCATAACCTTTAGGTAATGATCCTCTAAACTATGGAATGAATAATCATGACCCTAATACATGACTGAAAAAAAATTCATCTAATGTGGATGTGACTTTTATATCATATCCATCTATTATTCATCTAAAAAATATACAAAATAAGTAGAAAATATATAATATAAATTGATAAATAACATGAGAAAGTGAAAAAATAATATATTTTTTAGTACTTATATCTGGACTAGTATTCATTAAAAATCATTAAACAATATAGTAGATGATAAATGATTATTAGGGGTCTTATATTTGATTTATGTTAGCATTATATTTATCTATTAAATCCTTGAATTTTTTAATCTTAATATTATATTATGATAAAAATAATAAAACATTTTATTAAATTATTAAAAAAACACACTCAGAAAGAAATCCTAGAAATTATAAAATGTGTTACATTAATAAACCTCAAATTCATATCTTATGTTTCGAAACATCCCATGTGTGACATGGGAACTTCATCCCTTATAATTTGACACTCCATGATCAATCACATGGATCCTTCATTGATTAAATAGAATTCATTATTGATAACCAGGGTTTCAACCTGAGAGATTTTAACTTCATCAAAAATAATAGAAGATTAAACATAGATTACTACGGTTTATATTAAAACAATCAAGAACCCAAAATTAGAATTAGGTGAGGTAACATAATATTGGTTATTCTCATTGTCATCATCCCCATCACATGATGCAAAATGAGGTATAATCACACGAGGTTATAGTGTCAATTCCCCTAGTAAGTAACATTGCATATGGACTCATTGGGAGTTGGGATATATTTTACCAAATATAGGTTCATTATTTAATGGAACATGGTTTGATTCTCCATGGATTTTATGAAAGAAACCTAAGGGTCCTTCTTTGAGACGTGAGACATTAGAATCAAAAAGTGACCTAATGATAAAATCTAAATGAGCGTTAAAAAATTAAAATTAAATACAAACTATTTTTCCTTTTGTTAATATGTGTATCCAATATATCGGAATTTCTTCAACATGTAATTAATGTTCATGGAATGTTTGGACTAATAACTAGTTCATATTGAAACAAAACTAGAAAGTTATAAAATAGATCTCACCCCTCCACATCCATATTTACTCAATTATTGGGAGGGGATTCCCTTCCTACAAGGTCTATTTACTGCATTACACATCCATGTTGGGTTCTAGTCATTGTGTATTCAAGGGAATATAGTGTTGTCCTATACACCTCTATTCAGGAAGAAAATATCAATCCTTAATGTGTTAACTATAATAAAGACAATTAAGGGTAGTATCCAAATAAAAACTTAACAATACATATTCACGATTGATAAAATTATTTTATTCCTCATAAATTCTCTATTTGGTCATACCTCAAGAAATTTCACAGATACATTCTTTATGGGGGACTATTTTCAGTAGCATTCACTATCAATTATAACTACATAAGGTGTATTTTGACTTCATTACGTTTCTTTTATGATTTAAAACAATATAGATCCTTCATGATTCTAATCTATAGAATGGTCACATCCCTTTGAGGGTTGACTAGAAGTATTAAAATATGTTAACACATTTCAATTTATTCCAAAAGTAAAATACCATGACATATAAATAATCTAAAGAGACATGCCTAAGGGAGTTTTTGTGATCCTTCATTTTTAACAACATTTATAGCATCATATATTCTAATGAATTATAATCCCTCCATGTTTGGATAAATCACATCACATTATACCCATTCTGTGTTGGTTCCTCAATAGTTAAATTTTGATTTGGACATGTTCATTATCAGCTTGAATGATATAATTATTTTGTTATGGTCTTTTAATTTTGAGTATTTATGGTTTCATTTTTTCCCTTGTGAGTTTCCATGGATCCAATGGACCTTGTGACATTCAGTGATGATATATCAGAAGGATAAGATGTCATTAGAGCATCATCTAAATCAAATTTCATCCTGATAAGAGCACTATGGAAGTGTAGTGTTACCCTGGGATGAGTCACTTCCTAGATCATTGTTAGCCAAAACTACATTTACAATAAGGTATTTTGGTCAATCCTATAGTCTATCAAATAGGTCAAGGACATATAATTATAAATAGTTGAAATAGAATGAAAAACAAAATAATTGATAAATATCAAAAATGAAATCATAATCAAGCACATGAGCCTTGGCCCAGTTGGCGAGTACTCCATAAGTACATCCAAGAGACCCGGGATCAAATCCAAGTGGGGGATAATTTCCAGGGTACTATTGTAGTACTGTAGTAGGTATTGAAGTAGGTACTATATCAGGTAATATATTAGGAACTATGAAGAACTGTAGCGAGCACAGTTTTCCACTGTAACAGTTGGGAATACGCCCCCCATTTGGGCTTTCGGGCCACCGATTTAGTCCCTGAGTCCTTTAAGGCCTTCGGGCCACCCAGGCCTTCAGGTCAGTAAGGCCTTCGGGCCACTTCAAGGACTTATGGCCACCATAAAGTGTAGATACAAACCAGACAATATACAAAGAAAAAGCTTCAAAAAGAGGAGGAGCAAGGAGCTTTCACCATAGCAAAAGCTAAACATATTGCAAGAATGAGAGGGTATGGCAACTTCCATCGAGAGAAGCCTATGCATGCATGAGAAATCCTGGAGAACAACCATTCGAAGGTGGAGATCTGATTTCACGATGAAGATTCTGGGGAGGAGCAGTTCCTTGTATTTAGTATGGGTGGTATGTAATATTTGAAGCCTACGGGCAATAAATTCCTCTAAGGCCAATGAGCCTTGAAATGATTATGCCTACAGTCCTTGTAAGGGTTCCACCTCACCCATTGAAAGGTGGATTATCAAAAATAAATAAAACATGATGGCCTTCAGGCCATAGGAGGATATCACAATCAACTTGAACTAGTAGAACACTATCTGTCATCTCTATTTTTCTTTACAAGAAGTGGACAGATTCACCCGATACTTTGATTGTGGGGGGTTCATTGTCCTATAAAATCAATAAACAAGGATTTACTCTTTTTTAATCTAATTTTAAATCCTGACACCTCCCACATCCACAATTGAGTATAGACCTATTATTAATGGTAGGTGGTCCTTGGTGTTTTTAGACCCAGGGGAACTTTAGCATCACACATTGGCAAATAGAATGGGATGTCGGGCTCATCACACACTTTTGAGAAGAAATTTTGTCCTACTCCGAGACATTCTTTTTTATTTATGATATGTTTGAGAATTTATTACTAATCCCTATATAGTACCAGTTACCCAAACAAAGTGATCATGTGTTGAATCCTTCCATATGAAAAGGGAGTTCTACTAATGAGACCATATTTTTGTATCTGAGGATCCTCATCTAATCCATATTATCAAGTAGCTATTTTTTGTTTTGAATCTATATAACTAGTAACTCTAGAATTTATTTTCATCTAGGGAGGTGATTAATGTTTTGAGGATGGGATTGATCCATATTGATGTGTCCTATATATCATGTTTATAATAGGAAAAAAAACTCAAATACTCCATTAAACATGTAAAATTTAACTTCATATGGAAAGGACATATATAAATTCACATATGCTTAAGGTATTGAGGTCAAGAATCAGGGAGGCATCCTATGTATCCTAGATATTGAAGGAATCGAAGTCATTATTGTTTGATTATACCCTTTGGAATTTCTCTAAGGTGATGCCCATATATGGGGGTATTAATTTTCTTCTATAGAATTGGATTTACACTTTGAGGTTTCCCTAGATGGCAGAGACTCGTGATTCTAATGATATGATCATTGAATATCTCTAAGCCCGCATGATCATCGGTCTGTGTTATAAACAAAGGATATAATGTAATCACCCTCAATACATATGAATGTGGGACTTACATATTAGAGAATCCCTTCGAATGATTAATATATAGATTGTGCCTTAGGAAGAAATCCTACATGTCTTGGTTATAACATGAATCATAGTTCTCATAGTTCTGTTTCCTCCTTAACCCATTTGTGGATGATAAAGAATGAAAATTCCATGAGAGAGATAAGTCCTTACTATTGGAATGTCAGAGATATAGAGGGAGTTACATCAATGTAGAATCTCATTTGATCTTGGGTCTTATGGTGGTTTCTTACATGTCCTGGTTATTTTAGGAATAAATGTTCTCCATGTTCATTTTATCAGGGCTTACACATTGAGGTTTCCCGAATATAGTGGACATATCATTTTATTTCCTTGATTAGAAAATGCAAACTGAGGATTCCATTATACGGTGGAATATCATATTATGTCACCAATCAAGGATTACACAACATGGATTCCATTATAAGGGGGAATATCATATTATGTCGTTGATGGGGGCATACATGTGGAGGTTTTCCTTTTGGACTCAATCCTTAAGAAGGTACTTGATCTATCCTTGTTATGGTGGGAATAATAGTTCACATAGTTCAATTTATCAAGTTTTAAAATCTAATTTTTCCCTAATATGGGGACATATCATATTTTTTCTGATGATCATGGCTTAGACACAAAATATTACCTTATATGGGAGTATAGAATATTATTTCACTGATTGGGGATTACATGTTAAGGTTCTCATTTTGAGCTTGGAACTTATAAAGTCATCCGACATATCTGGGATATGTAAAAAATAGATTCATCATAGGTTGGTTTTATCAGTGATTACACACTAAGGATTCCCAAATATATGAATTTAATAGTGTTATCATATATCGAGAGGTCTGACTGACGTGGGTTTTCATGACCTTGATGGATATTTTGTAGGATGTATCATGATCCAAGATGACATGTCTTTCTGTTGTTTCGATACCTTGCTCACTTTCTATAGTTTAACAACATAACTCAGTCAGTATGTTTGGAAGGCATCAAAAACATTGGATGGTAAGCCTAGAGGTCTTCTCATGAAATGAGTGGCATGCAAAAAGATAATTGTGTGACTTGTTTCACATGTACTAGGGGTATCACATGATCCTCATAATATTTTATGTGAGTTCTATATGATTAGAGATACATTTACAAATATTCTCACATGATCATGGTAAGTCATGATATTTGTATGAGGATTATCATATATGTTATTCACAAAATAATCCCATATTTTTGTCTTCATTCTAACCTTTTAATTAATATATGACTTAGTTTTTTCTAGTGTGAGATTATTATTTAAGGTTTCGTGTGACCTAACCAACATACAAGACCTCATTTTCAAGATCCAAATGACATGGCGTAAGTCCTTAATGTAATATTTATTGATCAAAGGAAGCATCTATTCATGTTTCATGATCACTTAGATTGTTACTTGGTTTTTCAATAGAATAAATCCATTAAAATTGTGTGGTTGGCAGATCTGAGAAGTTTGATCTTCTGCTCCCATGTGAGATCTATCTTTGATGATGGATGGTTTTTTGTGCTGAGTAGGGGACTAATATGTCTGACCACCCTCATTATATGCCACCATTCATGGTGCATATGTCACATACATAAGGTAGATTTAGTGGTTGGATCTTGTGTTCAACACTTCAAAAGATCTTGTCGTAGGATACCCATGGGGTGTCACATGATTTTCAGTGATGGTAAAAATGTTCTACCTTCTCCATTTTTATTGGAACCATTATGATTAAATGAATTTATCATAACCATGTGGAGAATTCATGGAAAATCAAAAAGGTTAGGCTGACACTTCTATGGGTCTTCATGAGATTAGAATTCATATTGTGAGTCTTTCATATTATAAAAGATGGCTTGTTTGTATTTGTTCATGAGACCAAGATATATTGTTGAGAGAGAATTCATAGGATCATGCTGACATGATGAGGATGCCTCTATGAGATCATTAGGTATTTCTCTAGGTACAATGATGATTTCTCATTATGGTTAGTATAACTTTGCTTTATATGAATCCCATATCATTTCCACATTTAATTCACTTATTTATTTTACAATGGATGGGAATCTCATGAAGTTGTTAGAGTTTTGTGGAAGTGAAACACCCATCCATTATGTGATGCATCACATTTTTAATAAAGGTTCATGTGGAAATGTGTGATCATTATCATATACAATACATCTGTTTTTCTATGGACCCAAAAGGGTATTGAAAAATCAGATGGACAAGTTCAAAACCTTTTATGTGATGATGTTGACCTTCCTACAATCTATTACAAGAAAATGTGTTATGTCACAAAGGATCTATGTTGTCCCGTGAACCATATGAGTGCATCATATGAATATAAAAAAATTTAATAGGATTCAATATTTTTCATATTTTCATCTTTTATTTTAGTAGTATTTTTTCTGATTTTCAGGAATTTCTCAGTTGAGAAGTCTCATGGCATGGAAGAACTACTATGTCTACTATTGCCAGATCAATGATTGTCTTCACCACCTTTGTAAGAGAAAGGAGGATTTTCAAATGGGATCCTTTTTATCTCTAGTAGATCATCAATTATGCTTGACACACTTTCATGACCATATAAATGTTTTTTGACCACATGTCTATTGGGAAGTCGCATAATCAGTGTGTTCTATCCACCTTCTCCTCCATTTCTTGAGGAAAAAATAATACCCATGCTTCAGGTACATCTTCCCATATATATTTTACCGATGATAATTTGGTGGGCATCAACAAAATCCACCCCTCAAGATAGATTTATTTTTGGAAATATTCTTGGTTTTGAAGAAATAAAATCCCCACTTAATTCTTTAGGGATGTCTCTAATCAGAATCTTTGGTGGTGTTTGTCCATATAGTGACTCTTGCTATTCCTCATAGATCCCTAAAAATATCCAATTGAAGGGGATATCATCCATTTGGAACATAAAATATACAATTTTCTTTATTTTTTTTACTTTGTCTCGTAAACCCTATGTAATCCCATTCAAAAGAACTGAGCATGGTACATCTCTTCAAGAACTGATCGTGGGTTCTCTTTTGCGAGGCTACTTTGCAGGAACTATGTTCATGGGATCAGTTCATGAGACCTTTATTTTCTTATCAATTGTTTTAATCAACCAGTAATATATCTTGAATAATTTCATGAAACATAAAAATATAATGTCCATTATATTTTCACAAGATATAATGGTCCAATATCATGATTACTCAACTATTTATGCAGATTGCATGACAATTCCATGTTCATATTTTCAAGAAGCTTGTGACTTGTTAAACGTTCCTGAGATGAAATTGGATTACGAATTCCAAGAACTATCCATGGTTTATAATATCTGTGAGACTATAATTATGTCATTATTTCATGAATTCCTTTAAGGTTCATAAAATATATATGAAGTTTTCATAGTTATACATTTACATCCATGATATTTATTACTTTTATGACACATACTTATTGATTTCTTGTAGATGTTCTCAAAATATCATTAGAGTTATTCCACCACATCTAACCAGAGGGCCATGATTACTGGGAGCCATAATGATGATTCACATTATCTCATGAGTTTGGGAAATGAGGTTCTAAAAAGTATTTTCACATCTGAACACATGTACTATAATCTTTCACACTAACATCCCTTGTATGGATTGGAATGATATATGACTTTTCCCATACTTATACTGAAAAAACATCTATCCCAATAGGTTTCAAAATCCCTCTATTGTATTCTGATGAAAGTTTCTATGGATGGACAACTAGTTGTTTCATGATCCTCAGGGTTGTCTCATATGCTGTAGAACTCCCCTCTGGGTCCAAATGGATTTTATTTTTCCAATTATCCAAATTCTCAAAGATATTTGAGAATATTCATCTATTATATTAACAAATCTGGTGGAAGAGGAATATTGATATGGGACATGCACCTTGGTGGAAAATTTTCGGGTGAATGGGCATGGCCATTCTGAGTCAGAAAAAACATGTTCTGAATTTTCTAACTAGTTACACATTGTATATCATTATTATTCTATAGGGAGTTACCATTTCATCATCTTATACAATTTATATCTTTATAGGTAACTCATTTTTTCATTGGTTTACTTGTACCAATTCATTCAATCTATCATATGGTGAACATGGAATCAACATCTCTGGTATCTATTGACTGTGCAAGATATCTTCTCTTGGGAAAATTTATAATGAATTCCTTCCACTAATGGATATATGGGTTAACCCAACAAAAATTACAAATTTTTAAAGAAACATTATCAACATTCTGAAAAAAATATTATGGTGTAGAATATTTACTTGGTAATTTCTTGTAATGATTGGATCAAAAATTGCCTCTATCACCATGGAGCTTGGGTTACCACTGTATTCTCTAAATGATGCCATTACCGACTAGTCTGTGATAATAATAATTCATATTGGGTAATATTCCACATCCGAAAATACACCACATAAGTCTACTATATGAGTTCAGAGATATCCCCGAGACATAGGATTCCATGTTTTATTTCCATGTTCCTAAACAAATAGATTTTTTTGCATGGGGACATGTGCTCAAGAATCCTTGTTAGCATGCTAGGGATGGAAGCTCAGTTAGTAGAGGTATGGATGTAGAGACCCAAAGCATTCTTTACATGGACATTACATTACATTTTCAGAATGCATAATACATAACAAAAACAGACACCAATGGACTGTAATAGTTTAGTGTCTTTGGAAACTCGGAAAATAATCTTCTAATTGGGTGAACAATCTTCAACATCTCCCATAATGATCTTCCCCATTTTGTTTTCCTACCTAAAACCTTTCTTTAAATCCTGGTGAAAAGTTAACATATAAAGGTTGAGCTCAAATGCTCAGAAAGGGTATTTTGTAGGATGTATCATGATCCAAGATGACATGTCTTTCTGTTGTTTCGATACCTTGCTCACTTTCTATAGTTTAACAACATAACTCAGTCAGTATGTTTGGAAGGCATCAAAAACATTGGATGGTAAGCCTAGAGGTCTTCTCATGAAATGAGTGGCATGCAAAAAGATAATTGTGTGACTTGTTTCACATGTACTAGGGGTATCACATGATCCTCATAATATTTTATGTGAGTTCTATATGATTAGAGATACATTTACAAATATTCTCACATGATCATGGTAAGTCATGATATTTGTATGAGGATTATCATATATGTTATTCACAAAATAATCCCATATTTTTGTCTTCATTCTAACCTTTTAATTAATATATGACTTAGTTTTTTCTAGTGTGAGATTATTATTTAAGGTTTCGTGTGACCTAACCAACATACAAGACCTCATTTTCAAGATCCAAATGACATGGCGTAAGTCCTTAATGTAATATTTATTGATCAAAGGAAGCATCTATTCATGTTTCATGATCACTTAGATTGTTACTTGGTTTTTCAATAGAATAAATCCATTAAAATTGTGTGGTTGGCAGATCTGAGAAGTTTGATCTTCTGCTCCCATGTGAGATCTATCTTTGATGATGGATGGTTTTTTGTGCTGAGTAGGGGACTAATATGTCTGACCACCCTCATTATATGCCACCATTCATGGTGCATATGTCACATACATAAGGTAGATTTAGTGGTTGGATCTTGTGTTCAACACTTCAAAAGATCTTGTCGTAGGATACCCATGGGGTGTCACATGATTTTCAGTGATGGTAAAAATGTTCTACCTTCTCCATTTTTATTGGAACCATTATGATTAAATGAATTTATCATAACCATGTGGAGAATTCATGGAAAATCAAAAAGGTTAGGCTGACACTTCTATGGGTCTTCATGAGATTAGAATTCATATTGTGAGTCTTTCATATTATAAAAGATGGCTTGTTTGTATTTGTTCATGAGACCAAGATATATTGTTGAGAGAGAATTCATAGGATCATGCTGACATGATGAGGATGCCTCTATGAGATCATTAGGTATTTCTCTAGGTACAATGATGATTTCTCATTATGGTTAGTATAACTTTGCTTTATATGAATCCCATATCATTTCCACATTTAATTCACTTATTTATTTTACAATGGATGGGAATCTCATGAAGTTGTTAGAGTTTTGTGGAAGTGAAACACCCATCCATTATGTGATGCATCACATTTTTAATAAAGGTTCATGTGGAAATGTGTGATCATTATCATATACAATACATCTGTTTTTCTATGGACCCAAAAGGGTATTGAAAAATCAGATGGACAAGTTCAAAACCTTTTATGTGATGATGTTGACCTTCCTACAATCTATTACAAGAAAATGTGTTATGTCACAAAGGATCTATGTTGTCCCGTGAACCATATGAGTGCATCATATGAATATAAAAAAATTTAATAGGATTCAATATTTTTCATATTTTCATCTTTTATTTTAGTAGTATTTTTTCTGATTTTCAGGAATTTCTCAGTTGAGAAGTCTCATGGCATGGAAGAACTACTATGTCTACTATTGCCAGATCAATGATTGTCTTCACCACCTTTGTAAGAGAAAGGAGGATTTTCAAATGGGATCCTTTTTATCTCTAGTAGATCATCAATTATGCTTGACACACTTTCATGACCATATAAATGTTTTTTGACCACATGTCTATTGGGAAGTCGCATAATCAGTGTGTTCTATCCACCTTCTCCTCCATTTCTTGAGGAAAAAATAATACCCATGCTTCAGGTACATCTTCCCATATATATTTTACCGATGATAATTTGGTGGGCATCAACAAAATCCACCCCTCAAGATAGATTTATTTTTGGAAATATTCTTGGTTTTGAAGAAATAAAATCCCCACTTAATTCTTTAGGGATGTCTCTAATCAGAATCTTTGGTGGTGTTTGTCCATATAGTGACTCTTGCTATTCCTCATAGATCCCTAAAAATATCCAATTGAAGGGGATATCATCCATTTGGAACATAAAATATACAATTTTCTTTATTTTTTTTACTTTGTCTCGTAAACCCTATGTAATCCCATTCAAAAGAACTGAGCATGGTACATCTCTTCAAGAACTGATCGTGGGTTCTCTTTTGCGAGGCTACTTTGCAGGAACTATGTTCATGGGATCAGTTCATGAGACCTTTATTTTCTTATCAATTGTTTTAATCAACCAGTAATATATCTTGAATAATTTCATGAAACATAAAAATATAATGTCCATTATATTTTCAAAAGATATAATGGTCCAATATCATGATTACTCAACTATTTATGCAGATTGCATGACAATTCCATGTTCATATTTTCAAGAAGCTTGTGACTTGTTAAACGTTCCTGAGATGAAATTGGATTACGAATTCCAAGAACTATCCATGGTTTATAATATATCTGAGACTATAATTATGTCATTATTTCATGAATTCCTTTAAGGTTCATAAAATATATATGAAGTTTTCATAGTTATACATTTACATCCATGATATTTATTACTTTTATGACACATACTTATTGATTTCTTGTAGATGTTCTCAAAATATCATTAGAGTTATTCCACCACATCTAACCAGAGGGCCATGATTACTGGGAACCATAATGATGATTCACATTATCTCATGAGTTTGGGAAATGAGGTTCTAAAAAGTATTTTCACATCTGAACACATGTACTATAATCTTTCACACTAACATCCCTTGTATGGATTGGAATGATATATGACTTTTCCCATACTTATACTGAAAAAACATCTATCCCAATAGGTTTCAAAATCCCTCTATTGTATTCTGATGAAAGTTTCTATGGATGGACAACTAGTTGTTTCATGATCCTCAGGGTTGTCTCATATGCTGTAGAACTCCCCTCTGGGTCCAAATGGATTTTATTTTTCCAATTATCCAAATTCTCAAAGATATTTGAGAATATTCATCTATTATATTAACAAATCTGGTGGAAGAGGAATATTGATATGGGACATGCACCTTGGTGGAAAATTTTCGGGTGAATGGGCATGGCCATTCTGAGTCAGAAAAAACATTTTCTGAATTTTCTAACTAGTTACACATTGTATATCATTATGATTCTATAGGGAGTTACCATTTCATCATCTTATACAATTTATATCTTTATAGGTAACTCATTTTTTCATTGGTTTACTAGTACCAATTCATTCAATCTATCATATGGTGAACATGGAATCAACATCTCTGGTATCTATTGACTGTGCAAGATATCTTCTCTTGGGAAAATTTATAATGAATTCCTTCCACTAATGGATATATGGGTTAACCCAACAAAAATTACAAATTTTTAAAGAAAAATTATCAACATTCTGAAAAAAATATTATGGTGTAGAATATTTACTTGGTAATTTCTTGTAATGATTGGATCAAAAATTGCCTCTATCACCATGGAGCTTGGGTTACCACTGTATTCTCTAAATGATGCCATTACCGACTAGTCTGTGATAATAATAATTCATATTGGGTAATATTCCACATCCGAAAATACACCACATAAGTCTACTATATGAGTTCAGAGATATCCCCGAGACATAGGATTCCATGTTTTATTTCCATGTTCCTAAACAAATAGATTTTTTTGCATGGGGACATGTGCTCAAGAATCCTTGTTAGCATGCTAGGGATGGAAGCTCAGTTAGTAGAGGTATGGATGTAGAGACCCAAAGCATTCTTTACATGGACATTACATTACATTTTCAGAATGCATAATACATAACAAAAACAGACACCAATGGACTGTAATAGTTTAGTGTCTTTGGAAACTCGGAAAATAATCTTCTAATTGGGTGAACAATCTTCAACATCTCCCATAATGATCTTCCCCATTTTGTTTTCTTACCTAAAACCTTTCTTTAAATCCTGGTGAAAAGTTAACATATAAAGGTTGAGCTCAAATGCTCAGAAAGGGTATGCATAGATAACATAAAACAATCCAAAAACATTTGAATACAAAAAGTTGAACATAAAATCTAAAAATCAAAATCATGAGCAACGACATAAATCTTGGAAGTAAGTAAGGAATATATCATAATGAAACATCAATCTTGATAAAATAGAATGGGAATAAATCATGTAATTGTGGAAACCGTTCAGCACTAGTTATGATTTCTATAGTAGCCAAGGCATTGCTGCCAAGACTATCTTAGTGGACAAAGTCCCTTCCTGAATCGAGTTCACTCCTCGTTCCAGTCCTGTATCACTGAACCAGATTAACATACCATTCTAGCCATGTCTATCTCATGAGATATAAATCTTTACACAATGCATTGGTGGGAGATATAGGTCCCACCCATCACATAATGAAATCATTCTTACTTGTTCCACAAATTAAACATAAAACATTCATTATAACCCAAAGAATAAAATGGGTTTCATAAACATCATCCCATCATCACATAATCCATATAAAACAAATGGGTATTTCATCATAATAAAAGTGAAACCATATAAATCTTAGAGACATTATAATTGAAACATGCACATTTGAAATAAATTCATCTAAGATGGAAAATGATTTTGATAAAACACTTGAAATGAATTCTTGAAGAAAATATCCTTTCGTCTTCAAAATAAATTTCTTTTCACAAAACGTCATGCAATTTTAAAAGAAATAGATTTTTTTAAAATAGTATTGAAATATTTTGGAGGAGGATTCATGAAAATAAGGCTTTATAAAACTGTAAAAATCCATTCATGTCGTATAAGTTAAAAAAATTCTTCTCGTAATTTTGCCGGAAAAGTCAAAAAGTACCTCGTATGGTGAAAAAAAACCATATATAAAATGTAGTAAAAGTAAAAAATTGGTAAAAAGGACATTAAACATACATGGATGAATTTTTATAAAACATGAACATGGATGATAAATGTTACCCTAGTGAATACTTACGAATAAACAATCTCGGATAAAAACGAGATTGGAAGAGTTATCCTTACCTTAGGTCTGATATTCTTTATATATATCCAAACCTCCTGTATAATGATTTAAATAATTTCATTGACATATTAAAGAACCATATTTATTGTTATGATATCATATATGGTTCACTTATGACTTTATATTACCCGTTATTTTGAAAATTTCATGTTAAAGCAGCGTTTTGGGTAAAACGTTTTATTTATCATACGTGTTTGGACTTGTTGTTCTTGATATCATTACTAATTATATCATGATTTAATTAGATACAGAATGTAAATCATGATATATATATATATATCATATATATTCATTATATATATATATAATATATAGATAAATGAAATTAAATACACCGTTCATGGAGACGGTAGGTCGTACATACACATGAACGTTGTTTTCTTTTCCTTATTGACTTGAATGGAAGTAAGTAGATGATATATATATATATATATATATATATACACATAAATCCAGTAGATTAATTATGTCATATATTTCATTATTATTCATTATATATACTTCATAATCATTCTTGAATGGTTAATCATGGAAAATGAATCTCATCACATTCGTGGAGACGGTATTCCATACGTACACACGAGCGATGATGTCATTCCCATGATCATGGAATTGTATTGAAGTGTATGTGTAATATTATAGAATCAATATCATTTTACAATAACCATATATAGTTATTTATTTACACCAATATTGTAGAGACATGAAGGTTGACGTACATGGACATTACATTACTTTTGCAGAATATCTAATACATAACAAAAACAGACACAAAAGGGACATAATAGTTTAGTGTCTTTGGAAACTTGGAATATAAACTTCTAATCATGTTTAAAGATATTCAACATCTCCCATAACGATCCTCCCCTTTTTGGTTCCTTACTTAAAACCTTTCTTTTATTCCTAGGGGAAAAGAAAACATAAAAAGGGTGAGTGTCACGACCCGTCCTCGGGGCCCGTGCCGTGACTACCCCAAGCCCGCCTTCCATAGGCCAGGGGCTGGCGACTAGCACCAAGGCGTAAAATCCCAGTAAACAAGGAAGGCATTGCCTTTATAAGTAACAACCACACATAGTCAGTAAGCGGAAAGTAAAGTGCAGAAAAGTAAAGGGGGCCGGAATACAAGCCCAACTGTAAAGTACAACTGAAAAGAACAGCAACTGAAGAAAAGACGGCGGCCTCGTGTCGTCCACTGGAAATCCCACCTGAAGGGTGGGTACAGATAGCCTCCAAGCTCCTCGGGTCCCACGTCCGCTCCGAGCACGTCCCGCCCAGTGGTCCACCTCCAGGTACCGTCCTGCTCCACGCCCCAACCGTGATCAGCGCTGTCCGTCGTCTGCAACCAACACAACAGGGTGCGGGCGTAGCCCGTGCAGGGGTGAGTACAAGCTACTCAGTAAGGACCCCGAGACCCCCGAAGGTCTCCCGAAATCCACAAAGGATATAGCACAAAAGAAAGATGCAATCACGAAGTAACATCTGACTTGACTTAGGTATATGCCCATACATATACCTAAGTCCCCACTTCTAGCTCTGCTCACGAGCTCAAGAACAACTCAATCCACAAAGGAAAGCAAGACTCAAATCCACAAGGAGAGTAAAGAGTAAATCCACATAGGATAGTTCAACACAATCCACAAAGGAGAGTAACATAAGATTCAGCTCAACCAGGTATACTTTTTCAGATGACGTCAAAGACGATCACTGATCCGTCTAAGTCGTCGGACCCACGAAGGATCGATAGTTACTAACCCCCGCAGAAGACCCACACAGGATCGGGCTCACACAGAACCTGTAGGCAGTGGCTCACACAGAACCGGTAGGCAGTGGCTCACACAGAACCGGTAGGCAGTGGCTCACACAGAACCGGTAGTAGGACCCACACAGGATCGGGCACTGATCCGCGTAGGATCGCTGAGTGCAGTAGTCGACGCAGGCCACTGAGGTCCCTGCACAGTCGTCGCTGCAGTCCACGAAGGATCTCTGCTCTGCCGTCGTCGCAGTCCACGGAGGATCTCTGCTATGCCGTCGTCGCAGTCCACGGAGGATCTCTGCTCTGCCGTCGTCGCAGTCCACGGAGGATCTCTGCTCTGCCGTCGTCGCATTCCACGGAGGATCTCTGCTCTGCCGTCGTCGCAGTCCACGGAGGATCTCTGCTCTGTCGTCGAGGTCACAGCCAGCGCTAGGGTTCCCGCACAAAGCGAGCTCGTTTAGGAGGGTCCGCTCCACGAGCCGAGAAGCTGATACATCAACTGACACGTAGTCCGAAGTTGATGTATCCAAAAGTTCCGTATCGACAACAGGATCTCAACGCGACAGACGGCGCGTCAATCGGACGCCCGGTTTGAGAGTTATTGGCATTTTCGTCCCAGGGGCCCGGTTGGTTTTTAGGGCAAAACCAACCCGACCGTACTCCGCCTGTATCCGATCCTCGGGCGGAGTATGCCAAAAGTTCCGTCTCACTTAGAGGAAACTACCACAGCTGACGGTACGTCGTTCGGACGTTCGTAGCTCAAGTTATGAGCGTTTCCGCTCCGAGGGCCCGGTTGGTTTCGTGTACGAACCAACCCGGCTGAACCCAAAGTCTTCCGAAACCTTGAGTATAATATACCGAAACGACCGTCTCGATCCAAGGATCGCGTAGCCGCTGACGGTTCGCCAATCGGAGGTCCCAGGCCCAGGATATGGGCGAAAGACCGAAGAGGGCCCGAAACGGGGGTACTGGGCCCGGGGCGACCCGGCCCGAACCCCCCCTGGGGTCGGCCGAACCGGGTCGGCCCGAACCGGGTCGGCCCGACCCGGCCCGAACCGGCTCGGCCGGGTCCGGTCCGGCCTGGGCGCGGCCCGGCCGACCGGACCGGCCGGCTCGGCCTCGGCCGAGCGGCCGAGGGAGCCGCCGCCGCCGCGGGTTGAACCCGCGGCTTGAGGGAACCGCGGCCCCGCGGGGGGCCGCCTGTCACGCGGACGCGGCCGGGCCGCCGCGTCCGTCCCGGTTCCGCGCGGCCGCGGAACCGGCCGCCGTTGCCGCCGCGGCTTCAGCCGCGGCGGGCTTCCTCCACGGCGGCGCGCCGGTCGCCGGCGCCGCCGCGCCGGCGACCCGCGCCGCCGTCTCCTTCCGCGGGCCGCCGGAGATGCTCCGGTGGCCCGATTTCTTTCCCGTCTGCGCCGTTGCTCCTCCCGGGGGACGATCTTCACTGCGGAATCAACAAAATGCCCTTGCCGCACGGTTCGTCGTCGTCCGCCATATCCGCACAACAAAAATAGATCGGCGGAGGGTTGCCGGGTCTTGTTCGTTAGACCCGCACCCTCCGCGTTAGCCATAAACGTCACCGGGAGGAAAAGGATCAACCAAATCAACAATTTTAAATAAATTAAAATTGTTCCGATCGGGTTCTTTATTTGAAGAGAATAATCACGGGAATAAAATATTCCAATCAACCCTTACCTTGTCGTCGTCGTCGGACGAGAGGTCGTCGCGGAATCGCTCGTCGCGGAGGAAGGAGATCGTCGCGTCGTCGCGGTATCCGGCGTCGCGTCGCCAATCTCCGGATCAAGAACAAACGGATTTAATTAATTAAATCCGTTGTTATTGAAATTTAAAAAAAGGAGAAATAAAAGATTTGATTCTCACCTTTGTTGCCGATCGCACGTTCGCCGCGGAAGAAGAGGCACCAAAGAAGAAGAAGAAGAAGGTCGCGGAAAAGCTGTTGACGTCGCGGATCGTGCGTCGTCGAATTCCGGTTCCGGCGTTCTTCGCGTTCTTCGCGTTCTTCGCGTTCTTCGCGTTCTTCGCGGGGAGGGTGGAGGAACGAAGATTCTCTCAAATCCTTTCCAAGGATTTTTAGGTTGGTCTTATTTTATAAACATGCCAACACGAAACCGGTTAAGAAACGATCCATCAATTCGTTGAATTAATTCAACGAAAGAAACGACCCATTTAATTCACGAAGAAACAGTCCATTTAATTCACGAAATAAACCGCCCAATTAAATGGTCTGTTAAGAATTAAAGAAAACGCGTCGGTTGACTTTTCAGTTACTTTGACGGGTTTTCGCGGATGCGTTACTTAGCGAAAGAAACGGCGGGGCTCGTGCGGGCCCCACCGCACAAATATCCTACCAAAGGGGTAGGATATTTCTGGATAGCATCCTATCCAGTTCAACTCAGTTCAAGCCGTCTTTAAGTGACTTCAAGTGGCTTCCAAGCAGCTTAAGTGAAATAAAATAAAGTTGTCGCACAAACTTTATTTTATTTCTGACTTAAAGCCGCAAAATTTAAAAACCACGTCTGAGAAAACGCAACTCCGGAAGAGGCGTTTCTAAGCAAATACCGGCGCTGCGATTTCATCGGTGCCCTCAGAATTCGATTCCGGGTACCGGTTCAAAAGATAGAAAAACCCGCTCGTCCGTTCACTGAACGTACCCGAGCCAAACTTCGGAAATTGATTCCGGGCACACCGGGCCTCGGAATCAGGTGCCGTCTGAAGCTGCGCTCTTGTAAAATTCCAAAGAAAATTAAGAGAAAAATTCCCTTGAAATTTGAGGGTCTTTACATTACTCCCACCTCAGGGCTTTACGTCCCCGTAAAGATACATCAAAAACTAGGGGAACAAATGGGGGTACTGAGCACGCATCTGAGCCTCCCGCTCCCAAGTGCTCTCCTGGAGGTTCCCGTGCTGCCATCTGACGCGCACAAGAGGAATCGACCGCCCACGTAGGACCCGCTCCTGTCGATCCTCGATCTCCACTGGAACCTCCGCAAAAGTCGCCCCATCGTCCACGTCCAGCTCCCCAAAGTCGATGATGTGCGTCGGGTCGTGCACGTATCTCCTCAGCTGAGACACGTGGAAGACGTCGTGCACCCGGTGCAACTGAGGTGGTAGAGCCAGGCGATAAGCCACCTCTCCTATCCTGCTGAGGACCTGGAAAGGCCCGATGAAGCGTGGAGACAACTTGCCACCTCGGCCAAATCTCCGTAAACCACGTCGAGGTGAGACACGCAAAAAGACGTGGTCGCCATCCTCGAACTCCAGTGGCCTCCGCCTCCTGTCAGCATATGACTTCTGCCGGCTCTGAGCTGTCCTCATCCTCTCCTGGATGATCTGGACCTTCTCTGTCGTGGCTCGGACCATCTCTGGTCCCACGAGTGCTGACTCCCCAGGGTCTGTCCAGCACAACGGTGATCTGCAGGGTCTGTCGTACAACGCCTCGTATGGTGCCATCCCGATGGTGGAGTGGTAGCTGTTGTTGTACGCGAACTCCACCAAGGGTAGGTGGTCCTCCCAGCTGCGACCAAAGTCGAGAACACATGCACGGAGCATGTCCTCGAGTGTCTGTATGGTCCTCTCCGTCTGACCATCCGTCTGAGGGTGGAAGGCTGTGCTCAGATGGAGCCGCGTCCCGAACACCTCCTGCAACCCCTTCCAAAGCCGGGAAGTGAAACGAGCATCTCGATCGGAGACGATAGATGATGGCACACCGTGAAGCCGTACGATCTCCTGGACGTAAAGACGTCCCAAGCTCTCCACTGAGCCCTGCTCTCTGATGGGTAAGAAGTGTGCCGACTTGGTGAGTCGGTCGACAATCACCCAAATGGAGTCGTGAACTCTGGAAGTACGTGGAAGTCCAGTCACGAAGTCCATAGATATGCCGTCCCACTTCCACTCCGGGACCTCCAAGGGCTGTACCAAGCCTGCTGGTACCTGATGCTCTGCCTTCACCTGCTGGCAGGTGAGGCATCGTGAAACGAACTCTGCCACAGCTTTCTTCATGCCCGGCCACCAGTGCTGTCGTCTGAGATCCTGGTACATCTTCGCCACTCCGGGATGCACCGCCAAGGGAGAAGTGTGAAACTCTCTCAGCACCTCCTCTCGTAAAGCAACTGGTACGAAGGTACGCCCTCTGAAAAGGATGTCGTGCTCTGCTCCAAGGGAGAAACCATCAGGCGCCTGACCTGAGGATATCAGTGCACGCCGGGTCTCACAGTCAGCGTCCCCACGCTGAGCCTCTCTAACCCGCTGTAGAAGTGGAGGAGAGACTGTGAGAGACTGAAGAAAGGCTGCTCCGTCTCTATCCACGAAGGATATCTGCAAGGAGGCTAGCTGCTCCGTCGCCTCCTCAAGCAGCTGAATGCCCGTCCTCCTGCTGAGGGCATCGGCTACCACGTTCCCCTTCCCAGGAGTATAGACTATCTCAAAGTCATAGTCCTGGAGGAACTCAAGCCATCTCCGCTGTCTCAGGTTCAGGTCCTTCTGAGAGAAGATATACCTGAGACTCTGGTGGTCAGAAAAGACTTTGAAGCACTCGCCCATCAGATAGTGCCGCCAAGTCTTCAGAGCAAAGACCACTGCTGCTAACTCCAGGTCATGAGTGGCGTAGTTCTGCTCATGCGGCCTCAACTGACGTGATCTGTAGGCGATCACGGCCCGCTCCTGCATCAGGACGCACCCGAGTCCAATCCCTGATGCATCGCAGTAAACTACGTATCCAACTCCCTCCTCAGGCAACCTCAAGATAGGTGCGCTGGTCAATCTCTGTCTTAGCTCCTGGAAGCTCTGCTGACATCCGTCTGACCACACGAAGGGTTTCCCCTTCTTCGTCAACGCTGAGAGTGGGGCCGCAACTCTGGAGAAGTCTGGCACGAATCTCCGATAGTATCCCGCTAGGCCCAAGAAGCTCCGCACCTCTGTCACGCTCCTGGGTGGCTCCCAAGCTAGCACTGCCTCAATCTTCGCGGGATCCACTGCAACTCCCGCCTCAGAAATGACGTGCCCCAAGAAATGGACCTCATGTAACCAGAACTGGCATTTTGAGAGCTTGCCATAAAGCTGGTGCTCTCGGAGTGTGTCTAGCACAACTCGCAGGTGGTAGGCATGCTCCTCCTCAGTCGTCGAGTATACCAAAATGTCGTCAATGAAGACAACGACAAATCGGTCGAGGTATGGCTGGAAGATCCTGTTCATGAGGCTCATGAACACTGCTGGAGCATTGGTTACGCCGAACGGCATAACCAAGAACTCATAATGGCCATACCGACACCTGAAGGCCGTCTTCTGCACGTCCTCGTCTCGAACTCTGAGCTGATGATAGCCTGACCGGAGGTCTATCTTCGAGAACCACC
The DNA here is from genome assembly GCA_963277665.1 of Viscum album. Taxonomy (NCBI): domain Eukaryota; kingdom Viridiplantae; phylum Streptophyta; class Magnoliopsida; order Santalales; family Viscaceae; genus Viscum; species Viscum album. The sequence goes on from CAUJRU010000341.1 coordinate 361,223, forward strand.
GCGCTCCCTTGAGCTGATCGAAGAGGTCATCAATCCGTGGCAGCGGATACTTGTTCCTCACTGTCACCTGGTTCAAGCGACGATAGTCGACACATAGTCGCAAGCTCCCGTCCGCCTTCTTGGCGAACAAAATCGGGGAAGCCCAGGGTGAAACACTGGGTCGGATAAACCCCTTGCTCTGCAAGTCCTCCAACTGTACCCGCAGCTCTCGAAGCTCGGCGGGGGCCATCCGATATGCTGGAGTAGATATCGGGGCTGTCCCGGGGTACAAGTCAATGTAAAAGACTACCTCTCTACGAGGAGGTAGCCCTGGAACGTCGTCGGGAAAGACGTCCACGTACTGGTCCACCACTGCAGGAAAAGCCGGACTCCGCACGTCCACTGCTCCTAGGATGAGGCTAGCCAACTGATGAGAGATGGGCTGCACTCTCCTCCGCGGAAGTCCATCCTGTGCTGCAAAGGTTCCCTTCTCGCCGGTGAAGGTAAACCTGCTCCCGTCGGTATGAACACATCGCACCTTGCGCCTAAAACAGTCGATCTGGGCATGAACCGTGGATAGCCAATCCTTGCCCAAGATGACGTCGTAAGGCCTCGACGCCGCTACAAGGAGATCCCAGCCGAAGCTCTCGCCTCCTAGAGTAAGCTCACACTGCCGGCACCAGTGCGTAATCGTCGAGTCTGCTCCCGTAGGAGTCTCTAGCCGTAAGGATCGAGCCAACGGCTCAGTCGGAATCTCCGAGCTCCGAACAAGGGCAGAGGCTATGAAAGAGTGACTCGCTCCTGTGTCTATAAGTACTGCAGCAAGGGTGGAATAGACACAGATCGTACCTCGAATCATCTCTGGCATGTCGGGGTCGTAGGCCTCCACTGCCTGGAGCTGGGCCTGTCCCTGCCCGCCAGCTCCTTGTGGTCGAGGTGGCCCTCCTGGTGGTGGTGGGGGTAGAGCCTGGAAGCGTCGCCCACCACCCGCTGCTCGGCCAGCTCCTCTGCCTCGTCCGCCTCCTCCCTGCGGACCGCCACGGTCGACCCTCTGCCTCTGCCTGGGTGGCCCCTCCACCGTCTGCTGCTCCTCTGATCGGCGAGTCGGGCAGTCACGAGCCATGTGACCCTGCCCGCCGCAGGAGTAGCACAGCCTGCCTCTCGGAAGGCTGGTACTCCGCTGTGTGCTCCGCACCGCTGAGCCGGTGTCCTGAGGCCGTCTGCGAGGGGGTCTGGTCTGCCTGGACCCGTGAGTCATCCGTCGGCTACCAGCTGCTGATGACTCAGCTACTTGCCGCCCTGCGCTAGGTCTCGCCGCTGAAGAAGGCTCTGCTAGGAAGCTCTCGATCAGGAGGGCTCGCTCCAGCACTCCCGCCTGGGTCGGAATGCTGAGAGAGATCAGCGACGCCCGAATCTCCTGTCGCAAGCCCTGCTCGAAGGTCCGGGCCCGGAAGAAGGGGTCCCGTACCATGTCGGTCGAGTAGCGAGATAGGTCCGTGAACCTCGCCGCGTACTGAGCGACCGTCATGCTGCCCTGGCGCAGCTGGAGAAGCTCCTGGATGCGCACCGCTCGGAGGGTGGCCGGGACGAACTCAGAGCGAAAGAGGCTCTCGAAGTCCGCCCAGATCAAGGATGCCTCATCGTGAACCTGGAGCATCAGGCTCCACCATCGTCCTGCCGCCGCCTGCAGGAGGCTCGCTGCGAGAATCACCATGAGATCCGCTGGTGTCCTCACTAGCCTGAAGATCCGTACCACCGCCTCTAGCCAGTCCTCGGCGGCCTGGGGGTCCGCCTCACCGCGAAACCTGGGCGGTCGCTTGCTCTGAAACTCATGCAGTGCCCTGAGGCGACGTGCATCGTCAGCGTCTGGTACTGATAGCATCGGTGGCTCGGCGGGTAAAGCTACCGCCGGTGCCACTGCTGGCAAAGGGCCCTGCACCGAGGCCTCGTCGCTCGGTGGGCTGCCGTCGCGCCCTACACTCGGAACCCTAGTTGGCAGTCGTCGCGGGGCCATCCTGAAAAGGAGAACAAGAGCACCACAGTCAGAACAGTATACCTGGTGAGCTGGCACAAGTAATCACAAGGAAAACTTGAGACTTTCATAAAGCAGATCAGTATACCCGGTGAGCTGACACAAGTAATCACAAAGAAAAACTTGAAACACACACGCAATCAATGTTTTCATGCATTAAGTCGGAAATCAGGAGTCAGGGTCCTAGTGTACGGATACGTCAGCCGCTGCACCAACACTGGGCTCCCTGAACTGATAACCACACTCAATACACTAAACACTATTGCTTCACATAGAAAGAAAGGACGATCAGAGTCCGCGGTAGAACCGACCACCTCTGATACCAATTTGTCACGACCCGTCCTCGGGGCCCGTGCCGTGACTACCCCAAGCCCGCCTTCCATAGGCCAGGGGCTGGCGACTAGCACCAAGGCGTAAAATCCCAGTAAACAGGGAAGGCATTGCCTTTATAAGTAACAACCACACAGAGTCAGTAAGCGGAAAGTAAAGTGCAGAAAAGTAAAGGGGGCCGGAATACAAGACCAACTGTAAAGTACAACTGAAAACAACAGCAACTGAAGAAAAGACGGCGGCCTCGTGTCGTCCACTGGCAATCCCACCTGAAGGGTGGGTACAGATAGCCTCCAAGCTCCTCGGGTCCCACGTCCGCTCCGAGCACGTCCCGCCCAGTGGTCCACCTCCAGGTACCGTCCTGCTCCACGCCCCAACCGTGATCAGCGCTGTCCGTCGTCTGCAACCAACACAACAGGGTGCGGGCGTAGCCCGTGCAGGGGTGAGTACAAGCTACTCAGTAAGGACCCCGAGACCCCCGAAGGTCTCCCGAAATCCACAAAGGATATAGCACAAAAGAAAGATGCAATCACGAAGTAACATCTGACTTGACTTAGGTATATGCCCATACATATACCTAAGTCCCCACTTCTAGCTCTGCTCACGAGCTCAAGAACAACTCAATCCACAAAGGAAAGCAAGACTCAAATCCACAAGGAGAGTAAACAGTAAATCCACATAGGATAGTTCAACACAATCCACAAAGCAGAGTAACATAAGATTCAGCTCAACCAGGTATAATTTTTCAGATGACGTCAAAGACGATCACTGATCCGTCTAAGTCGTCGGACCCACGAAGGATCGATAGGTACTAACCCCCGCAGAAGACCCATACAGGATCGGGCTCACACAGAACCTGTAGGCAGTGGCTCACACAGAACCGGTAGGCAGTGGCTCACACAGAACCGGTAGGCAGTGGCTCACACAGAACCGGGAGTAGGACCCACACAGGATCGGGCACTGATCCGCGTAGGATCGCTGAGTGCAGTAGTCGACGCAGTCCACTGAGGTCCCTGCACAGTCGTCGCTGCAGTCCACGAAGGATCTCTGCTCTGCCGTCGTCGCAGTCCACGGAGGATCTCTGCTCTGCCGTCGTCGCAGTCCACGGAGGATCTCTGCTCTGCCGTCGTCGCAGTCCACGGAGGATCTCTGCTCTGCCGTCGTCGCAGTCCACGGAGGATCTCTGCTCTGTCGTCGAGGTCACAGCCAGCGCTAGGGTTCCCGCACAAAGCGAGCTCGTTTAGGAGGGTCCGCTCCACGAGCCGAGAAGCTGATACATCAACTGACACGTAGTCCGAAGTTGATGTATCCAAAAGTTCCGTATCGACAACAGGATCTCAACGCGACAGACGACGCGTCAATCGGACGCCCGGTCTGAGAGTTATTGGCATTTTCGTCCCAGGGGCCCGGTTGGTTTTTAGGGCAAAACCAACCCGACCGTACTCCGCCTGTATCCGATCCTCGGGAGGAGTATGCCAAAAGTTCCGTCTCACTTAGAGGAAACTACCACAGCTGACGGTACGTCGTTCGGACGTCCGTAGCTCAAGTTATGAGCGTTTCCGCTCCGAGGGCCCGGTTGGTTTCGTGTACGAACCAACCCGGCCGAACCCAAAGTCTTCCGAAACCTTGAGTATAATATACCGAAACGACCGTCTCGATCCAAGGATCGCGTAGCCGCTGACGGTTCGTCAATCGGAGGTCCCAGGCCCAAGATATGGGCGAAAGACCGAAGAGGGCCCGAAACGGGGGTACTGGGCCCGGGGCGACCCGGCCCGAACCCCCCCTGGGGTCGGCCGAACCGGGTCGGCCCGAACCGGGTCGGCCCGACCCGGCCCGAACCGGCTCGGCCGGGTCCGGTCCGGCCTGGGCGCGGCCCGGCCGACCGGACCGGCCGGCTCGGCCTCGGCCGCGCGGCCGAGGGAGCCGCCGCCGCCGCGGGTTGAACCCGCGGCTTGAGGGAACCGCGGCCCCGCGGGGGGCCGCCTGTCACGCGGACGCGGCCGGGCCGCCGCGGAACCGGCCGCCGTTGCCGCCGCGGCTTCAGCCGCGGCGGGCTTCCTCCACGGCGGCGCGCCGGGCGCCGCCGCCTCCGGTCGCCGGCGCCGCCGTCTCCTTCCGCGGGCCGCCGGAGATGCTCCGGTGGCCCGATTTCTTTCCCGTCTGCGCCGTTGCTCCTCCCGGGGGACGATCTTCACTGCGGAATCAACAAAATGCCCTTGTCGCACGTTTCGTCGTCGTCCGCCATATCCGCACAACAAAAATAGATCGGCGGAGGGTTGCCGGGTCTTGTTCGTTAGACCCGCACCCTCCGCGTTAGCCATAAACGTCACCGGGAGGAAAAGGATCAACCAAATCAACAATTTTAAATAAATTAAAATTGTTCCGATCGGGTTCTTTATTTGAAGAGAATAATCACGGGAATAAAATATTCCAATCAACCCTTACCTTGTCGTCGTCGTCGGACGAGAGGTCGTCGCGGAATCGCTCGTCGCGGAGGAAGGAGATCGTCGCGTCGTCGCGGTATCCGGCGTCGCGTCGCCAATCTCCGGATCAAGAACAAACGGATTTAATTAATTAAATCCGTTGTTATTGAAATTTAAAAAAAGGAGAAATAAAAGATTCGATTCTCACCTTTGTTGCCGATCGCACGTTCGCCGCGGAAGAAGAGGCACCGAAGAAGAAGAAGAAGAAGGTCGCGGAAAAGCTGTTGACGTCGCGGATCGTGCGTCGTCGAATTCCGGTTCCGGCGTTCTTCGCGTTCTTCGCGTTCTTCGCGTTCTTCGCGTTCTTCGCGGGGAGGGTGGAGGAACGAAGATTCTCTCAAATCCTTTCCAAGGATTTTTAGGTTGGTCTTATTTTATAAACATGCCAACACGAAACCGGTTAAGAAACGATCCATCAATTCGTTGAATTAATTCAACGAAAGAAACGACCCATTTAATTCACGAAGAAACAGTCCATTTAATTCACGAAATAAACCGCCCAATTAAATGGTCTGTTAAGAATTAAAGAAAACGCGTCGGTTGACTTTTCAGTTACTTTGACGGGTTTTCGCGGATGCGTTACTTAGCGAAAGAAACGGCGGGGCTCGTGCGGGCCCCACCGCACAAATATCCTACCAAAGGGGTAGGATATTTCTGGATAGCATCCTATCCAGTTCAACTCAGTTCAAGCCGTCTTTAAGTGACTTCAAGTGGCTTCCAAGCAGCTTAAGTGAAATAAAATAAAGTTGTCGCACAAACATTATTTTATTTCTGACTTAAAGCCGCAAAATTTAAAAACCACGTCTGAGCAAACGCAACTCCGGAAGAGGCGTTTCTAAGCAAATACCGGCGCTGCGATTTCATCGGTGCCCTCAGAATTCGATTCCGGGTACCGGTTCAAAAGATAGAAAAACCCGCTCGTCCGTTCACTGAACGTACCCGAGCCAAACTTCGGAAATTGATTCCGGGCACACCGGGCCTCGGAATCAGGTGCCGTCTGAAGCTGCGCTCTTGTAAAATTCCAAAGAAAATTAAGAAAAAAATTTCCTTGAAATTTGCGGGTCTTTACAGTGATCTCAAATGCTTAGTAAGGGTAGGCATGGAGAAAATAAAACAAATCATATACATTTGAACTTAAAAGCATGAACATAATATGTAAACATCAAAATCTTGAGCAATGACATAAACCATAGTAGTACATAAGACATAGATCATAATGGGTCATCAATAATGATAGAATAACATATGAATAAAGCACGTAAATGTGGCATCCATTAAGCACAGGTAATGATTTCCTTAGTAGCCAAGGAATTACTTCCATGACCATCTTAGTGGACAAAGTCCCTTTCTGAATCGAGTTCACTCCACATTTCAGTCCTATAACACTGAACGAGATTAACTTACCATTCCAGCCATGTCTATCTCATGAGATATAAATCTTTACCCAATTCATTGGAGGGAGATATAGGTTCCACCCATCTCATAATGAAATTATTCTTACTTATGCCACAAAATCATAAATCTTAGCATAAGCCATGTAATAAATTACGATACTTAAACATCATGCCATCATAACACAATCCATGTAAAACAAAAGGATATCATTTCATCATAAGAAGAATCATACCATGTAAATAATTGAGACATTATACTTGAAACATACATATATTAAAAAATGTCATCTTAGATGGAAAATAATTTTGATAAAACACTTGAAATGAATTGTTAAGGAAAATATCCTTCCTTCCGCATCATAACTTTCTTTTCTGAAATTGTCATTCAATTTTAAAAGAAAAGGATTTTTTCTAAAAATAATCATAAAATCTTGTAGAGTAAGCTTCATGAAAATGAGGCATTATGAAACCGTAATTATCTGTTCACGCCGTATAAGTTACAAAAAAACATTCTCCTCGTACTTTTGCCGAAAATGTCAAAAAGTACATCGTAAAAGAATGATTCCTACCATACATTGTGGTTAAAGTCAAAAAAGGGGTAAAAATTACTTCAAAAATACAAGGAATAATATTAAACATTTTATGAAAATGTTTTTAGAAAACATGTACATGGATGATAAACATAACCCCAGTAAATACTTACGAATAAACAATCTCAGATAAGAAACGAGATTGGAATAATTATCCCTTACCTTAAGTCTGATATGCTTCGTATGTATTCGAAACTCCTGTATAATGATTTAAATAATGTCATTGACTTATTGAAGCATCATATACATTGTTATGATATCATATATGGTTCACTTATGACTGTATATTACCCATTCTTTTGTAAATTAATGTTAAAGTAACGTTTTGGGTAAAATCATTTCATTTGTCGTTCGTGTTTTAACTTGTAATTATTCATATGATTACATAGATCATGGTTACTTAAATCTAGAATGTAAAACATGATTTATATATAATATATATTCAGAATATACATATATATAATAGATCTATAAATGGAATGAAATACACCGTTCATAGAGATGGTAAGCTGTACGTATGCATGAACGATGTTTTCGTTTCCTTATTGAATTGAATGGAATTAAATAGATGACATATATATATATATATATATATCCAGTATCATTATTATGTCATATATTTCATGATTACTTATTATGTATACTTTATAATCATTCATGAATGGTTAATCATTGAAAATTAATCTCATCGCATCGTGGAGACGGTAGTCCGTACGTACGCACGAGCGATGATATCATTCCCATGATCGTGGAATTGTATTTAAGGGTATGTATAATATTTCAGAATCAATATCACTTTACAATAATCATATATAGTCATTATTTAAACCATTATACCCATCCAAGTAAGGTGGTGGGGTAAAATAGATTTCACCACGGCGTGGAGATGGTATTTCGTACGTACGCACGCGCGGTGATTTTGTTTTCCGTAGGATGGATAAATGGTGAAATAGGGTTCTTTCATACTTATAATAACATATCAATATATTAGTGATACTGATGTTATTACTTCAAAATGAAACATCTAAAGAGGAAGAAAGTATAAGAAGAAATAAAGTTGAAAGAATTGGAAACAGACATTACCTCTTCCTTGAAGCACCTCTTTGAGACCTCCTCTTAGGGCACTAAAATTGGTCTTTGATGAAATCCCGGACCTCTAGGATGTTTATAGGGAAGTGCAGAAGTGATTTTTTCAGGGTTTGGACGAGCATGAAGGCTCAAATTGGTGTGAGGAAGTGAGAGACGAGGTTCCCTTTTATAAGGGAGGAGAGGGGCACCTTTGGAAGAACTCAAAAATATTATTTTATTATAATGTCATATTCGGTTTTTAATATCTCCAAATTGATTTATTTAGATTCTAAGGTGGGTATGTGTCTAAATAATCTCATCCAATATAATTTAGACAAGTTTAGGGTTCTATTTTAACTTTATCATTTAGATTTATCTTTAAGTTAAATAATTTTACTTTTACCGTGTGTTTTTTTCTTACACTATAAGGTTAATAAACATACAATAACAAGCTAAAAGAACCCCAAGTTTATTATTATTAATATATATAACCTTATCTAAGTCATTTTGCCGACCCTCAGAGTTTTATAAATAAAATAACAATTAATAATATAATATTTGTTTTAAAAACTATTTTATGTCAATTTTGACACTATTTGGTAATTGATTTTTGTGAAAATCATAACAAAAAGATTAGTTCAAAAAATGTTAATTAAATCAATACTAACATGTCATATTAACATATAAAATTCATTTAATTCATAAAAAGTATCAAATTATATTTATTTGATTATTTATAACATCAAATATGTCAATATTTCATTAATAAGATAATTACTGCATCATCATTTTTTCATAAATAAATTAAATTATATAATGTCTAAAAATTACAAATAAATTATAATTATTTATAAAATCATTATATATTTCTAATGAATATTTATAGTCGAATTTATCTTATGTATAACCCTATATTACAAATAATTTAGTTATTAAACTTTGATTTTAACTATTTTAACCCTTCTTTAAATAAATTAATAATAAATGTCCTAATCTAATACAAGTGGGCCTAAATGGTCATATTTTATTCATAAGGTTGTTTTTGGTCGAATTAAACATATCCAATAGAATTAGGACATGTGTTAGGGAAATAATAATATCATTGTTACCCTTAATTAACATATTTACTTTTAACCGTGGTAAAAAAAAGTAAAAAGTTACTATTCACCAAAAATTATTTTCATCTCATTGAAAAACATTTTACTTAATAACATCAACCTTGTCTCTCGTATTTTTGAAATTCCATTCACAGAAGTGGTAAAATTAAGTTTTATATACATTTGCAAATTCTTCAAGGAGGTTGGTAAAAGACGGTGAAAAGTTTAATAAAATTTTTATATATCTAAAATTATTATAAAATGACTCCAATGAATAAATTTGATCTTATATAGGTATTATGTATCAATTTTGAGCTAAAATTAAATTAAATAAAATTAGTAATTATTTAAAGTAAATGTCGGTTTTTAAATAGTAACCCAGTGTTTTCACTATTCATCAAAAATTGAATGTTTTCAGAAAAATACCAAAATTTCACCCTAGGCTTATTTTGATATTATGAATCCAAAATTGAAGTCCATTTTGAAAGATAAAATTTATAAAATTTCAAAAAGTGGGTATTACTATTCATAACGGCTAGTTCTAATAATATTTTAATAATATATCGTTGTTTAGTAAAACCCGGTATTGCGTACAACACACGTTGTCGAGGAAGGTCGTGATTGCGTGTAATGCAAGCCAAGTCAGGATTGCGTGTTGTGAAACACTCCTTTATTGTTTTGTTATAATAGAATCCAACAATTTTTCATTTATACATTGAATATATATATATATACTCAATGTTGCATCGAATGACTATTATCAAACGAACTTGAAAATGATTATAACACAATCTAAGAATAGTGTTGCGTATACTTCAAGTTAATATGGTGTTAGGTATTGTAGAAGATAATCTTGTTGTAGCATAAAACACATGACATAAAATATATTGAATGAATACTTATCATAAAATATCGGGTTGTTACATTCTACCACCCTTAAAATGAATTTCTCCCTCAAAATTCATCGGGGTTATACATGGGTTTCTACTTGAAAGTTTCTTTAATTGAAACCCACATTGTAAAATGAAATACCAAAACTTGGCTTTAAAAACTAAAGTATAAAACTTAACAGTTACCCAAAATAACTAATCATTTGGTTTCCACAAATGAGAACAGAGGTGAAAATATGGATATGGAAGAGAAATCTAAACATCATGTTCTGATTGAGAGTGGTAGAGAACATGGCTATGAAGAATCCAATAATCACAAAGCCATAAATTTGTGATGATATAGGGTACCATTTGATTCATCGGATATAAGGGCACTAGGACATCATTTTTGGTTTTCAAGATCATTTCCCTAAAGTTGAAGAATTTGAATTAGAATAAATACTTACTTTATTTTGGTACAATCTCACTGTTGTTCGTGCTTTGAACAATTTCCACTTCATATCTTAAAGAAAAGAAGTTGAATTTGTTATTCGTGAAGTGTTAACAGATCATGTGATAGAATTATGGGTCATTCCATCTTTTTCAAAAAAAAGTTAGCAAAAGTTATCAAATATACATAAGTCTATCTATGGTGAGTTTAATCATATACGATTCCAAAAATGACCATATATTTCATATATCATACCGCGTAATAAAATATAACATGTTTCTACTAACCAGGGACTTCTTCTAGGCCATTGTTAGACGATAAAGGCCAGTCGCACTTCGGTTGTGGGTTCTATTCTCACAGCCTTGTCCGACGCGATGGGCTGTCACCCGTCCTGTAGGTTGTCCTTTTTCTAAAACTATATTACTATAACATTCCATCAATAATATGGAAAAAATATCTATCCTTAAACAATACTAAATTATTTCCAACATAATATATTCCAATTTTATCTAAAATACTTCGGTCCAAGCTCATAGTATAAAGAAAACGATTACTTGAAATGTCATTAACCAACCATCACTTATCCCCCATTATCTTATTGGTTACATTCCAATCAAGTGAATACCTTAATCATGAATTCTCTTGAAAAATGAATTCCCATTAAACCTTAGTGAAAACATGAATGCTATCAAAATTTAACTCTTTCCACATGCCAAAATCCAAAAATTCTATTTACTCAAACCATGATATAACCTTCTCCTTATATCAGTCATGAGCTCATGAATACCATCAAACATTTTATTTTCTCCTTATACCTTCATTATGCACATATCATCTACTTTCCAAAAATATTGGTACCATTCATCACACACTTTCAAAAAATAAGGAAGGAAAATAGTGTAGCAATTCTTAGATGTCTATATATTCCATAGTACCATGAGATTACTTATACAACATTACACTTGATAAACATGTAATCATTCCACAACCTTCTTAAACCATTGACCGAGATTCAACAATTCTTTCATCTCCTATATCATTTGTAGTCACATCATCATCATCAACATAAATATTACCCATACGACCATACTGATTCTCTTCATGAGACTTTCCCTTAGGGCATTGGTTTGTATAATGCCCATACATTCCACATTTAAAACATTTAACCATTTTTGATTTTGTAGCAATACCATTATCCTCATCCATGGTGTTAACTAAACCTTTTCCTTTGCACTTACTAGCTTTGTGAACTTCTTTTCCACACCCAAAGCATCTTCCAGTTCCTTTGAAACATTCTCCTTGATGCCTCTTCCCAAATGATTTACTTAGGGGAAATTGAACTCTCTTTCCTCTATGATCATCATTAAACTCCATCTTTCTCTTATTAGCTGAGTCAGGAAACATTCCAAATTTGAGTTTATTGATCATATTATGAGATTACGGATTTGGAATAATAATGTTTTTTGGACTTCTATATCCCAATTCATTTGGTTGATCATGAAGAATATCATTCCATTGTCCATCACATCTTCCATTATCGTGAATCATCTTGTTTCCATGCATTTTCTAAAACCCAAAAAGAATATTGTGAGAGGAAAAAATCATAATAAAGGGGGAGTAAATTAAATATCTAACATCTTAGGTTTAATCTAATATCGTTACCATAATTCTAGGGATATAACCTATACATATAATTAACCTTAGGGAAATCCCTAGACATACCTTATAAATATCTTTAGGGATCTCACTAAAGTTCTCGCATCCTAGTTTCTGAAGGTTGACTAAACCATTCCTCTGATACCAACTGTAGAGACCTAAAGCTTGACATACATGGACATTACATTACTTTTGCGGAATATCTAATATATAACAAAAACAGACACACAAGGACCATAATAGTTTAGTGTATTTGGAAACTTGGAATATAAAGTTCTAATCATGTTGAAAGATCTTCAACATCTCCCATAACAAACCTCCCCTTTTTGTTTCCTTACCTAAAACCTTTCATTTAATCCTGGGGGAAAAGAAAACATAAAATGTGTAAGCTCAAATGCTCAATAAGGGTAATCATGTAGAAAATAAAACAAACCATATACATTTGATCTTAAAAACATTAACATAATATTTAAACATCAAAATCTTGAGCAGTGACATATAACATGGCAGTACGTAACGCATAGATCATAATGGATCACCAATCATAATAGAATATCATATGAATAAAACTATTAAATGTGGAATTCATTAAGCACATGTAATGATTTCCATAGTAGCCATGGCATTACTGCCATGACAATCTTTGTGGACAAAGTCCCTTTCTGAATCGAGTTCACTTCTCGTTTCAGTCCTGTAACACGGAACCAGATTAACTTACCGTTCCATCCATGTCTATCTCATGAGATATAAATCATTACCCAATGCACTGGAGGGTGATATATGTCTCAACCATCTCATATTGAAATCATTCTTACTTGTGCCACAAAATCATAAATCATTGCATAACCCATGTAATAAATTGGGATTCTTAAACATCATGTCATCATAACACAATCCATGTAAAACAAATTGATAACATTTCATCATAAGAAGAATCATACCATGTAAATAATTGAGACATTATACTTTAAACATAAGCATATTAAATAATGTCATCTTAGATGGAAAATAGTTTTGATAAAACACATGAAATTAATTCTTGATGAAAATATCCTTTATTTTATAAAATAATTTTCTTTTCTAAAATTGTCATTCAATTTTTGAAGAAAATGATTTTTTTGAAAATAATCATAAAATCTTGTAGAGGAAGATTCATGAAAATGAGGCGTTATGAAACCGTAAAAATACGTTCATCCTGTATAAGTAACAAAAAAACATTATCCTCGTACATTTGCCAGAAATGTCAAAACGTACATCGTAAAAGCAAGATTCCTTCCGTTCGTTGTGGTAAAAGTCAAAAAGGGGGTAAAATTGACATTAAAAATACAAGGAAGAATATTAAACATTTTATGAAAACATTTTGAGAAAATATGGGCATGGATGATAAATATAACCCCAGTAAATGCTTACGAATAAACATTCTTAGATAAGAAACAAGATTGGAATAATTATCCCTTACCTTATGTCTGATATGCTTCGTATGTATTCGAACCTACTATATAATGATTTTAATAATGTCATTAACTTATTATAGAATCATATGAATTGTTATGATATCATATATGGTTCGCTTATGACTTTATATTACCCATTATTTTGTAAAGTAATGTTAAAGTAACGTTTTGGGTAAAATCGTTTCATTTGTCATTCGTGTTTTAACTTGTAATTATTCATATGATTACATAGATCATGGATACGTAAATACATAACGTAAAACATGATTTATATATAAGATATATTCATAATATAAATATATATAACATATCGATAAATTGAAAGAAATACACTGTTCATGGAGATGGTAGGCCGTATATACGCATGAACACTGTTTTCATTTCCTTATTGAATTGAATGGAATTAAGTAGATTACATATATATATATATATCTAGTATCATTATTATGTCATACTTTTCCTGATTACTTATTATATATACTTTATAATCATTCATGAATTGTTAATCATTGAGAATGAATCTCATCGCATCGTGGAGACGGTAGTCCGTACGTACGCACGAGCGACGATATCTTTCCCATGATTGTGGAATTGTATTTAAGGGTATGTATAATATTTCAAAATCAATATCACTTTACATTAATAATATATAGTCATAATTTACACCATTATACCCATCCAAGTATGGTGGTGGTGGAAAATATATTACACCACGACGTGGATATGGTATTCCGTACGTACGCACGCGCGGTGATTTTGTTTTCTGTAGGATGGATAAATGCTGAAATAGGGTTGTTTCATAATTATAATAATATATAAGTATATTATTGATACTGATGTTATTACTTCATAATGAAACAACTAAAGAAGAAGAAGTAGAAGAAGAAATAAATTTGAAATAATCGGTAACGAACATTACCCCCTCTTTGAAGCGCCTCTTTGAGACCTCATCTTAGGGCACTAAAATTTGTCTTTGAAGAAGACCAAGACCTCTAGGATGTTTCTAGGGAAGTGTAGAAGATAATTTGGCAGGGTTTGGCCGAGATTGAAGGCTCAAATTGGTGTGAGGTAGAGAGAGAGGATGTTCTGTTTTATAAGAGAGGAGAGGGCCACCTTTAGAAAAACACAAAATATTATTTTATTATAAAGTGATATTCAGTTATTAATAGTTACAAATTGATTTATTTAGTATATAAGGTGGGTATGGGTCAAAATACTATCATCCAATAGAATTTAGAAATGTTTAGGGTTCTATTTTAACTTTATAATTTAGATTTAACTTTAAGTTAAAGAATTTTACTTTTACCGTGTCTTTTTGTTTTCTTACACTATAAGGTTAATAAACATACCATAACAAGCCAAAAGAACCCCAAGTTGTTTATTATTAATATATATAACCATATATAAGTCCTTTTGCGAAACCTTATATTTTTAGGAATAAAATAACAATTAATAATATAATATTTTTTTAAAAACTATTTTATGTCAATTTTGACACTATTTGGTAATTGATTTTTGTGAAAATCATAACAAAATGATTAGTTTGAAAAAAGTTAATTAAATAAATACTAACATATCATATTAACCTATAAAATTATTGTAATTCATAAAAAGTCGCAAATTACATTTATTTGGGTATTTATAAAATTAATTATGTCAATATTTCATTAATAAGATAATTACAACATCATCATTTTGTCATAAATAAATTAAATTATATAATGTCTAATAATTATAAATAAAATATCATTATGTCTTAAATATATTTATCATTATAATGAATATTTATTGTTGAATTTATCTTAGGTATAACCATATATTAAAAATGATTTAGTTATTAAACTTTGATTTTAACTATTTTAACCCTTCTTTTAATAAATTAAGAATAAATGTCCTAATCTAATCCAAGTGGGACTAAAGGGTCATATTTTATTCTTAATTTTTTTTTGGTCGAATTAAACTTATCCAATAGAATTAGGACTTGTGTTAGGGTAATAATAATATCATTTTTACCCATAATTACCATATTTACTTTTAACCGTGGTAAAAAAGTAAAAAGTTACTATTCAGCAAAAATTATTTTCATCTCATTGAACCATATTATACATACTAACATCAACCGTGTGTCTAAAATTTTTGAAATTCCATTTATAGAAGTGGTAAAATTACGTTTTATGTAAATTTGCAAATTCTCCTAGGAGGTGGGTAAAAGACGGTGAAAAGTTCAATAAAATTTTTATATATCTAAAATTATTATAAAACGACTCCAATTAATTACTTTGAACTTATATAGGTATTATGTATCAATTTTGACCTAAACTAAAATTAAATAAAATAAATAATTATTTAAATAAAAAGTCAGTTTTTAAATAGTAACACAGTGTTTTCACTATTCATCAAAAATTGAATGTTTTCAGAAAAATACCAAAATTTCACCTTAGGATAATTTTGATAATTTGAATCCAAAAATGAAGTCCATTTTGAAAGATAAAATTTATAATTTTTCAAAAATTGGGTATTACTATTCATAACGGCTAGTTCTAATAATATTTTAATAATATATCGTTGTTTAGTAAAACCTGGTATTGCGTACAACACATGCTATCGAGGAAGGTCGTGATTGCGTGTAATGCAAGACAAGTCAGGGTTGCGTGTTGTGAAATACTCCTTTGTTGTTTCATTATAACAGAATACAGCCATTTTTCATTTATACATTGAATATATATATATATACTCAATGTTGCATAGAATGACTATTATCAAACTAACTTGAAATTGTGTATAACACAATCTAAGAATATTGTTGTGTATACTGCAAACTAATACAGTGTTACGTATAGTACAAGATTATATTTTTGTAGCATAAAACACATGACATCAAATAAATTAAAAAGAATACTTATCATAAAATATCGGGTTGTTACAAATATACCCATTCATGTTAGGTGGTGGAGGAAAATAGATTAGACCACGACGTGGAGATGATATTCCGTACGTACGCACGCTCGGTGATTTCAGTTTCCATAGGATGGATAGAAGATGAAATAGGGTTGTTTCATATTCATAATAACATATCATTATATTAGTGATATTGATGTTATTACTTTATAATGAAGAAACTAAATAAGAAGGATTTTAAGAAGAAATAAACTTGAGAGAATCAGAAGAAGAGATTACCTCTTCTTTGACGCACCTCCTTTAATCCTTCTATTAAGGAAGTAGAGTTGGTCTTTTGATAAGAACAAAACCTCTAGAATGTTTCCATGGAAGTGGAAAAGAGAAATTGGTAGGGTTTGTCCGTGCTTAATGGCTCAAAATGGTGTTAAGAGAAGAGGTAAGGGGTGCCCATTTTATAAGGGAGGAGAGGGGCACCTTTGAAAAAACTAAAAATATTATTTAAAAATAGAGTCATATTCTGTTTATAATAGCTTAAAATTGATTTATTTCTAAGATAAGGTGGGGATGGGTCGAAATCCTCTCATCCAATAGAATTTATTCATGTTTAGGTTTCTATCTTAACCTTATCATTTCGATTTAACTTTAAGTTAAATAATTTTACTTTTACCATGTCTTCAAGTTTTCTTACAGTATAAGGATAATAAACATACTATAACAATCCAAACTAACCCGACGCTGTTTATTATAAATATATATAACCATATCTAAGTCATTTGGATGAAAATTAGATTTTTAGGAATAAAATAACAATTAATAATATAAAATTTGTTTTAAAAACTATTTTATGCCAATTTTGACACTCTTTGGTAATTGTTTTTTTGAAAATCATATCAGAATGATTAGTTCGAAAAAAGATAATTAAGTAAATAATAACACGTCATATTACCCTATAAAATTAGTGTAATTCATAAAAAGTCTCAAATTTATTTTATTTGGGTATTTAAATCATCAATTATGCCAATATTTTATTAATAAGATAATTACTACATCATCATTGTGTCATAAATAAATTAAATTATTTAATGTATAAAAATTATAAATAAAATACCATTATGTAGTAAATCTTTTAATATTTCTAATTAATATTTATTTTCCATTTTATCTTATGTATAACCCTATATTAATAATGTTTTAGTTATTAAACTTTGATTTTAAATATTTTAACTATTTTTTAAATAAAATAATATTAAATGTTCTAATCTAATCTAATTGGGCCTAAATGGTCATATTTTATTCCTAAGGTTATTTTTGGTCGAATTAAAATTATCCAATAGAATTAGGACATGTTTTAGGGTAATAATAATATCATTTTTACCCTTAATTACCCTATTTACATTTAACCGTGGTAAAAAAAGTAAAAAGTTACTATTCACAAATAATTATTTTCATCCCATTGAACCTCATTTTAGTCTTTGATATTAACTATGTCTCTTGGAATTTCAAAATTAAACTCATAGAAGCGGTAAAATTAAGTTTTATGTGAATTTCCAAATTCACCTTGGAGGTGGGTAAAGATGGTGAAAAGTTCAATAAAATTTTTATATGTCTAAAATTATTATAAAATGACTCCAATGAATTACATTGAACTTATATAGGTATAATGTATCAATTTTGGCCTTGAATAAATTTAAATAAAATAATTAATTATTTAAATAAAAAGTCGATTTATAAATAATAACCTAGTGTTTTCACTATTCATCAAAAATTGAAAGTTTTCAGAAAAATACCAAAAATTCACCCTAGGCTAATTTAGATATTCCAAATCCAAAAAATATGTTCATTTTTAAAGATAAAATTTCAAAATGTGGGTATTACTATTCATAACAGCTAGTTCATAATAATATTATAATTATATCTCGTTTACTGATACTCAGTATTGCTAACTACACACGCTATCGAGGAAGGTCATGATTGCGTGTAATGTACGCCAAGTTAGGTTTGCGTATAGTGAAAGACTCCGTTGTTTTTTCATATAACAGAATCCAACCATATTTCATTTATACATTGAATATATATATATATACACACAGTCAATGTTGCATATAACATAATCAAAACTTATTTCATTTATACATTAAACAAAATCTATACTTAATGTTGTGTAAAATAATTTCCAAAAATGAACTTGAAATTGCGTGTAACAAAAGACAACAAATAGTGTTGCATATATTGAAAGCTAATACGGTGTTTCGTATAACGCAAGATAATATTGGTGTAGCATACAACAAAAGACATCAATGAAATTAAAAAGAAAAATTCTCATTAAATCTATGGTTGTTACATTCTACCCCCCTTAAAATGAATTTCACGCTCGAAATTCTTCTGGGTTATAAATGGTTTTCTACTTGGTGTTTTCTTTAATAGAAACCCACATCGTAAAAAGGAATACCAAAAATTATATTTAAAAACTAATTTATGAAATGTAATGGTTACCCAAATTAACTAATCATTGGGTTTCCACGTAGGAGAATATAAGTGAAAATATGGTTATGGAAGAGAAATATAACCATCAAATTCTGATGAAGAGTGGTAGAGAACATGGCTATGAAAAATCCAACAATAAAAAATCCATAAGTTTGAGATTATCTAAGGTACCATCTGATTCATCAGATATAAGGACACTAGGACAACATTTTTGGGTTTCAAAATCATTTGCCTAAACATGAAGAATTTGAATTAGAAGAAATACTTACATTATTTCGGTACAATCTCACCGTTGTTCATGTATTGAACAATTTCCGCTTCATCTCTTAAAGAAATGAAGTTGAATTTTTCTTCCGTGAAGTGTTAGCAGATCATGCAATAGAATGATAGGTCATTCCATCTGTCTCAAACATAAGGTTAGGAAAAGTTATATACATAAGTCCATATATGGTGAGATTAATCGTATACGGCTCCTAAAAGGGACTTATACTTCATCTATCATACCGCTTAATAAAATAATACAAGTTTCTACTAACTAGGGACTTCCTGTAGGACAGTGGAAGGCGATAAAGGCCTGTCGCACATTAGTTGTGGGTTCAATTCCCACAGCCTTGTCTGACACGACAGGTTGTCACCCATCCTACGGGTTTTCCTTTTTCTAAAATTATACTATTATAACATTTCAAAAATAACATTAAATAGTTCAAGCCTCAAACAATACTAACTTATGTTCCACATAATCCATTCCAATCTTTAGGCTTATCCAAAATACTTCTTTATAAACTCATAGTATAAAGGGAACGATTACTAAAAAGGTCATATAACAAGCATGTGAATACCATCATTTATCCAGCATTTATCTTGTTGGTCACACTCCAATCATTAGAATACCTTAATCATGTATTCTCTTGAAAAATGAATACCTATTGAACCATTGTGAAAGCATGAATTCTGTCAAACTTTAACTCTTTCCACATACCAAAATCCAAAATTTCTATATACTGAAACCATGTTATAACTTTGTCCTTATATCAGTCATGAGCTCATGAATATTATCCAAAATTTAATTTTCTCTTTATCCCTTCATTATGCGCATATCATCTTATTTCCAAAATATTTGTATCAATTTTCATGTTTACTAGTATCATTCAACATACACTTTCTAATACGATAGAAAAAACAATACTATAACAACCCTAGATGATTCTTTATTTCATAGTACCATTAAATTACCTATACAAAATAACTCTTGTTAAACATACAATCATTCCACTAACTTCTTAAACCATTGACCAAACTTCAACACTTCTTTAATCTCATATATCATTCGTCGTCTCCTCATCATCATCCACATAAATACTACCCATATGACCAAGATGATTCTCTTCATGAGATTTTCCCTTAGGGCATTGGTTTGAATAATGCCCATACATTCCACATTTAAAACATTTAATCATTGTTGATGTCGTAGAAATACCATTATCCTTCTCCATGGTTTTAACTAAACCTTTTCCATTCCACTTACTGGATTTGTGTCCTTTTCCGCGCCCAAGTCATCTTCCAGTTCCTTTGAAACATTTCCTTGATTCCTCTTCCCACAAGATTTAAATGATAGAAATTGAACTTTCCTTCCTCTATGATCATCATGAAACTCCATCTTTCTCTTATTAGCCGAGTCAGGAAACTTACCAAAGTTGAGATTATTGATCATATTATGAGGTTGCTGATTAGTAAAAATAAAGATGTTAGACGTTCCAAATCCCATTTCATTTTCATTATCATGGAGAATATCATTTCATTTTCCTTCATATTCTGTATTAACATGAAGCTTTTGGTTTCCGACCATTTTCTAAAACCCAAAAAAAATTGTGTGAGAGGCATAAATCATGCTAGAAAAACAACATAATCAAGGGGAGTACATTAAATATCTAACATCATATGTTTAATCCAAGGTTATTCATGATCGTTATCAAAATTCTAGGACTATAACCTATAATTATACTTAACCGTAGGGACATCCTTAGAAATACCATAGAAATATCTCTAGGGATCTCACTAAAGTTTTCGCATTCTAGTTTCCAAAGGTTAACTAAACCTTTCCTCTAATACCAACTGTAGGGACCCAAATCTTGATGTACATGGGCATTATAGTACTTTTGTGGAATACTTAATACATAACAAAAACAGAAACCAAAGGACCATAATAGTTTAGTGTCTTTGGAAACTCAGAAAATAATCTTCTAATCATGGTGAATGATCATCAACATCTCCAATAAAGAACATCCCCTTTTTGTTTTCATACCTAAAACATTTCTTTAAATCCTGGGGAAAAGAAAAAATATAAATGGTGAGCTCAAATGCTCAGTAATGGTAATCATAGAGAACGTGAAACAATCCATAAAAATTTGAATGCAAAAACTTGAACATAATATCTAAACATCAAAATCATGAGCAAAGACATAAATCATGGAAGTACTTAAGGAATATATCATAATCGAACCTCAATCATGATAAAATAGCATGGGAATAAATCATGTAATTGTGGCAACAATTCATCACTTGTTATGATTTCCATAGTAGCCAAGGCATTGCTGCCCGGACCAACTTAGTTGACAAAATCCCTTTCTGAATCGAGTTCACTCCTCTTTCCAGTCATGAATCACTGTACCGGATTAACATACCATTCCAGCCATGTCTATCTAATGCGATATAAATCTTTACCCAATGCATTAGAGGGAGATATATGTCCCTCCCATCTCATAATGAATTCATTCTTACTTGTGCAATAAAATATTCTCAAAACATTTATCATAACCCAAAGAATAAAATGGGTTTCATAAACATCATCCCATCATCACATAATCCATATAAACAAATGGATATTTCATCCTATGAAAATTTAAACCATGTAAATAATAGATACATTACACTTGAAACATACACATTTAAAATAATGTCATCTTATATGGAAAATGGTTTTGATAAAACACTTGAAATGAATTCTTGGGGAAAATATCCTTTCTTCTTTAAAATCAATTTCTTTTCACAAAACGTCATTCAATTTGAAAAGAAATAGATTTTTTTTAAAATAGAAATGAAATATTTTGGAGGAGGCTTCATTAAAAAATTGCTTTATAAATCCGTAAAAATCCTTTAATGCCGTATAAGTTAAAAAAACATTCTTCTCGTACTTTTGGCCGAAAAGACAAAAAGTACCTCGTATGGTAAAAAAATAATAATAATTCCACACATACCATGTAGTAAAGTGTCAAAAAAGGGTAACAAGGACTTTAAACATACATGATACCATTTTTAGAAAACAGGAACATGGATGATAAATATAAACCAATTGAATACTTACGAATAAACAATATCGGATAAAAATGAAATTTGAAATGTTATCCCTTACCTTAGGTCCGATATGCTTCATATGTATCCAAACATCCTATATAATGACTTAAATAATGTCATTGAATTATTACAGAATCATATTAATTGTTATGATATCATATATGGTTAACTTATGACTTTATATTACCTGTTCTTTTGTAAATTGCATGTTAAAGTAGTGTTTTGGGTAAAACGTTTTATTTATTGTATGTGTTTGGACTTGTTGTTATTGATATAATTACTGCTTATATCATGATTTAATTACATACAGAATGTAAATAATGATATATATATCATATATATTCAGTATATATATATATAATATATAGATAAATGAAATGGAATACACCATTCATGGAGACGGTAGGCCGTACGTACGCATGAACATTGTTTTCTTTTCCTTATTGACTTGAATGGAAGTAAGGAGATGAAATGTATATATATATATATATATTTATGTATAAATAAATAAAATATCTTGATTATGTCATATATTTCATTATTATTCAATATATATACTTTATAATCATTCTTCAATGGTTAATCATGGAAAATGAATCTCACCACGTTCCTGGAGACGATATTCCGTACATATGCACGTGCGATGATATCATTTCCATGATCATGGAATTGTATTGAAGTGTATTTATAATATTAAATAATCAATATAATTTTACAATAACCATATATAGTTATTTATTTACACCATTATACCCATCCATGTAAGGTGGTGGTGTAAAATAGATTACACCACGGCGTGGAGACGGTATTCCGTACGTACGCATGCGTGGTGATTTCACTTAATGGAGGATGGATAGAATGTGAAATAGGGTTGTTTCATATTCATAATAACATATAATTATATGATTTATACTAATGTTATTACTTTATAATGAAGCAACTTAATATGAAGGAGTTGAAGAAGAAAGAAACATGAGAGAATCGGAAGAAGAGATTACCTCTTCTTCGATGCACCACCTTTAAGCCTTATCTTAAGGAAGTAGAGTTGGTCTTTTGATAATACCAAAACCTCCAGAATGTTTCTAGGGAAGTGGATAAGAGAAATTGGATGGGTTTGTCCGAGCTTCAATTCTCAAAAGGGTGTGAAGTGAAGAGGGAAGGGGTGCCCTTTTTATAAGGGAGGAGAGGGGAACCCTTGGAAAACTCAAAATATTATTTTATAATAAAGTCATATTCGTTTTATAATAGCTTCAAATTAATTTATATCGAAGCTAAGGTGGGGATGGTTGGAAATCCTCTCATCCAATAGAATTTAGTCATGTTTAGGTTTCTATTTTAACATTATCATTTAGATTTAACTTTATGTTAAATAATTTTACTTTTACCGTGTCTTCTTGTTTTTTTACACTATATGGTTAATAAACGTACTATAACAAGGCAAACGAACCCCAAGTTGTTTATTATTAATATATATAACCTTATCTAAGTCATTTTTATGATCCATAGATTTTTAAAAATAAAATAACAATTAATAATATAATATTTGTTTTAAAAAACCTTTTATGTCAATTTTGACACAATTTGGTAATTGATTTTTGTGAAAATCATAATAGAATGATTAGTTCGTAAAATGTAAATTAAATAAATACTAACATTTCATATTAACCTAGAAAATTGTTTTAATTCATAAAAACTATCAAATTACATTTATTTGGTAATTTATAACATAAATTATGTAAATATATCATTAATAAGATAATTACTACATCATCATTGTGTCATAAATAAATTAAATTATTTATTTCCTAAAAATTATAAATAAAATACCATAATGTAAGAAATAATTTTATCTTCCTAATGAATATTTATAGTTGAATCTATCTTATGTATATCCATATATTACCAATGTTTTAGTTATTAAACATTGATTTTTACTATGTTAACTATTCATTAAATAAAATAATATTAAATGTCCTAATCAAATCCATGTGGGCCAAAATTGTCATATTTTATTCCTAAGGTTGTTTTTTGACTAATTAAACTTATCCAATAGAATTAGGACTTGTTTTAGGGTAATAATAATATCATTGTTACCATTAATTTCCATATTTACTTTTAACCGTGGAAAAAAAAGTAAAAAGATACTATACACCAAATACTATTTTCATCTTATTGAACCACATTTTAGTCCTTAATATTAACCGTGTCTCTTGGATTTTGGAAATTCCACACACGGAAGTGGTAAAATTAACTTTTATGTCAATTTCCAAATTCTCCTAGGAGGTGGGTAAAAGATGGGGAAAAGTTCAATAAAATTTTTATATATCTAAAATTATTGGAAAATGACTCCAATGTAGTAAATTTAACTTATATAGGTATAATTTATAAATTTGGACCTAAAATAAATTTAAATAAAATAAATAATTATTTAAATAAAAAGTCGGTTTTTAAATAGTAACATAGTGTTTTCACTATTCATGAAAAATTGAATGTTTTCAGAAAAATACCAAAAATTCACTCTAGGATAATTTCGATATTCCATATCAAAATTTAAGTCCATTTTGAAAGATAAAATTTCAGAAAGTTGGTATTTCTATTCGTACCGGCTAGTTCATAATAATATTATAATAATATATCATTTAGTGAAACTCGTTATAGCATACTACACACGCTATCGAAGAAGGTCATGATTGCGTGTAAGGTACCCCAAGTTAGGGTTGTGTGTAGTTCAAGACTCCTTTTTTGTTGCGTATAATAGAATCCAACCATATTTCATTTATACATTGATTATATATATATATATACACACACTCAATGTTGCGTATAACATAATCAAAACATATTTCATTTATACATTAAATAAAATCTATATGTAATGTTGCGTAAAATAATTTCCACAAAATGAACATGAAATTGTGTGTAACACGAGCCATGAATAGTGTTGTGTATATTGCAAACTAATACGGTGTTGAGTATAGTGCAAGATAATATTGATTTAGCGTACAACAAAATACATCAAAGAAATTAAAAAGAATAATTCTCATAAAATCTCAGGTTGTTACAATGGACTCTCAATCTATCTATTCTAAATATCCTATTCTTTTACAAGATTCTATCCCATTTCATTAGGGAAAATCCCTTATAGAATTGGTTTTCCTTTACATTTTTTATTTGGATGTATAGGGGAAAATTTTCAACAATACAAAAACGAAATCACCATATGGATCTATGGTGCCTTGTTTCACCCTAGGATGAGGCACATATATTCTATTGATGTAATGTTTTTAGGTCCTTATGGGGTTGTTGTGATGTTGATCTGGTCTTATCTCTTAAATTAAATTCCTTATCCTAGACCTATCGTGCCTCTTATTGATAATGGTGGTAGCTCTCTTGATCGTAATTCATACAAGATATCCTCATAGGTTAGGGTTCTTTTTATATATGATGGAGGATATTGTTTTTTGTGAGGTAGATACTCTTTACCAGTTCACTCTCCATTTTGACTACATCCTAAGGGTTTCACATCTACCATCGACTGGTGCACGGGGGGAGCATCATCTTAGGATTATTCACCAATTTTGGATGATATTGGTGTGTGAGGGTACTAATTCTAAGATTATAATTCTACTTGTCGGTACCCCAATCATCCTTTCTTATGATTATTCCCAAGCTTGGGTATAATTTTATTTGGGTGGTGTGCTGAATAGATTGGTCTGTCGTGTGGAAAACTCATTTTCCTCACCGAATCTCCCTATTTGAAGCATTGATGGAGCTTATTTGACACTTGGTTGGCCCTCTAAAGATGCTTCCACATTATAATAATGATCATCCCATTTGGAGGAAAGTGTTTTTAGGGAATATTTCCCTTCAGATGATGCATCATTCCTTAGAAGAGTATATGAGTTTTCTTATCCTGCCTATTTATTAGCTAAGAAGATTTTTCCCCCTTCTCACATACCCACCCTAAAATCTAAATAGAATCATAAAAAATGTATGATAATTTGTAATCATATTCCAATCAGCATTACTTATAATTCCCTTGAAACATTTCATGATACGTAATCATGTCTTTGCCAACACATTCATGATTTTGGGGTGGGAGGATTTGTTCACCAAACGTTATTTGTAATCATGTGACAAATCATATTGATGTAATAAGAGTTGGATACCAGTGAGGGAATATTGCAAGATCTAGATATTGGAACTCCCCTGATCAACTTGAGGGAGGAAGTATCAAAGTAATTGGAATAGATCCATCAGTTCATATATAAGTTTCTTGCATAAATAGATATATTTACCATTCCTAGAGAAAGATTCAAGGAGATCTTATCTCACTCAACATATGACTGTTCAACATAATAATACATGCTAGAAAATAAAAGTGTGCAGTTAGAGTTCTATATCATTGAGAGGGGTAGGGGTGAATTAGTGATACACTTTTTCTTTAATGTTTATTTTAAAGTGAAATAACCTTCGCCTTCTGTTAAGTATTTCAATTATCTACTCGGAAACAAATCAACAGACATACAATGGAACACCAATTTTTATAGGGTTATCTATTAAAAAAGAATAGATACATCCTTGGTATGGTATGGAAATGATCCAATATCATAAAATCCACTGAGAAAATAATCTCTTGATTACAACGAGTAGGATGTATCCTTTCACTCGTGTAGCACTATGATACAATCCCACTAGTCTGTGTACTCCCTCCTAGTACAATAGAGTAATAAAAGTGTTTTGTAACAACTCATGTTACCTGTTCTTATTTTAAATTAAAAAAATATATTAAAATTTTAATACAATTCATCAATTCCTTACTTGGTGGAAAGGAAAGAACCACAACGAACTTTGATAAATAAATAAACCTGAATTCTAAGTCCAATTTTCACTACCCAATTCTTTGTCTATGATTATTTATATGAAATTGTCCATGTATGATTTTCTGATAGAATAAAAAAGAGTAGAATCAGAACCACTTGACCAACCGAATATAATCTTAATGACTACACTATCCAAAAAGAATCAGCACCACTACAGAAACAGAATACAATCGGTACCACTTCAAAACCTGATACTTATAAAGATGCTTAGTAAAATCCTTCTTATGCCTAAGAAAACTAATACACAAACACCTTTTATGCAAAACTCAAAACCGATTAATTCATCCTAATATCAAACTCAACCAAACGCAAAACCTGTCAAGATGTATTGAATAAAAATTAAAAATAGTATCACTTTATCTCAATGAAAACTCAGAGATTCTCTATCTTCTGTACACCACACATGTACAATGTAATTCACACATTTAATAGGTGACCCAAAACATGTTTTGGTAGGAATCCCAAAACACTTTTCTTCCCACTTCAATTCATCCAAATATTAATTTTTCTTGAAAACTCAGATAAATTATGACATTTTCATGCTTCTCGATTATTCTCGAACTCTCCTCAATCTTCATCTCTTCATTTGAAGACTATCATTTCTATTTTCAGTAAAATTATAATTAATGAGAAATACATGGGTCTGACTCTGATTCTCTAATATTAATTTATTCAAAAGAATTATTGAATGAATACCAAATGAATGTTTTTGAAGAAATGCACTTCTCCACTTGAGGTACAATCATTATTTTGAAAGAAATGCTCACCCATAGAAAATTCATTCATTAGTCTTCTTATCTATTATTTTCTATTTACCCACATTAAAAACACACTTCTTCTGCCAAAATGTTGTTGTATCATGACAACCTTCTAGAGTTTGAATTCATTTAGCATCAGATTTAGCATCATCTGAATTCAATTGGAATTCATTGTAACATTCCATTCATTCATGATTCATTATTTTCATCTCAATATAAGCATGATATTTTCTGAATAAAATTATCTGGATACTATTATCTTGAATACGATCAGGCTAGACATGTTAATGTTGGATATGATCATTATGGTTATGATAATGATGAATATGATTATGATATATATTTTTAGTTATGATTGCTGGATACGATCACTGATCATTTCTGGGTATGATTTCTAGATATGATCACTGATCACTTTTAGTTACGATTTCTAGATATGATCATTGATCATTTTTTGTTGAGATTAATGGATACAATCACTAATTATGTCTGGTTACAATTATTAGTTATGATCGCTGATCATTTTTAGTTATGATTTCTGGATTGGATCATCCATTTTATGATTATTGGTCATGATCAAATACAATCTGAAGACAATGATCTCCCCGAATATGATACAAAACAATCTGATAAGGAAGATCTGTCCAGATACATTACAATCCTATCTGAATGATAATAATTCTCAATTGAAACCGTATAATTCCTTTTATTATACCTGAATACCATTGTTTTGAAAAACCATTGGTGCCTCATCTACTAATGTATCAATTTCAATCGACAAAATATACCATCAACGTCACCTTTCCTATCAGAGACACCCTTTTCAATCAACATCACTAATCAATTCCACTTAGTATAAAATTGATTTGAAAGAAAATTAATTCAAGCTATATATGATTTTTTCCAGACAGTTTTGAAAAAAAATTGGAACCACTACTTTCTTTTCTAATATTTTTGAAAAACATTAGGCTCCACTGATTTCTTTTTTGATTGTTTTGAAAAACAATATGAATATAATTATTTTTTGATTTGTAGCATCTCTTTCACTCTCCCTTTATTCAAAAAAGTTTTATTCACAATTTCTCATATCGTCTCATGTTTTATATTAAATAAAAACCATAAAATCATCGTCAAAATTAACATGGGTCTGATTCTTTTAAGAAAAAAAGACCCAAAACAATTGATTCCACAAAACAAAGTGAGGTAATTTTCATTCCTCAAAACATACCTTGACTAGAAAAATACAACTCTTGAAACCTTCCTCATGTTCATCATCATCATTGTCCCCACAATCCCCCTATTTGTAATTTTTTTCAAAAATGTTTCAAAAATCACTGAAATATGTAAACTCACACAACCAATTACATATCAATAATTCTAGGCATATGAGATCTAACTCATTATAGGAAACAATAATCATTAATAACAAAACTGTGTTATCCAAAATAGTTACCATGAACACATCTTTCTTTTCATCATTCTTCCTGAAAGTCAATTCCATTTTTTTTCCTACAACCATTCCATCAAACAGTTATAGTTCACACACTAAACAATACTGAATTCATAGCTTACCTACAACTCTCCCTTTTGTGCCATTGATTTATGAAAGAAAATAGTTCTCCCCATTGAAAAACAATCGAATGGTCAGATGAGAGACTGGATAGACACAAATACCTCAAACATGAAGATAAAGAGTTTGGAAACCCATGCTCAACCTCATTTTTGAGAATTATTCCTTCGATAAAGGTTTTGGTGAAGATATCAGTAACTTGTTCTGATGTTGGAACATACGCCAACTTCAATTCGTTCTTCTCCACATGAAATTTGATCAAATGATATTTGATATCAATATGTTTAGAATGATAATGTTTCACTAGATTCCTAGTGAGAATTATTGTACTTTGACTGTCACAACCAAATAGCAAGGGTAACTTCACATCAACAAGTTTGTCTTCTAATTGTGTTTTCATCCACATAAGTAGAGTAGCAGCTTGAGTAGTAGCAACATACTCAGTTTCATCCATACTATGATTGACAATGTATTTTCACTTTTAATGCCAACTAACACAATTATTTTCGAAAAAAGTATATTCCACCAAATATAGATCTTCTAACATCAATATTTCCTACCCAATATGAATCAGAATACCCAAATAAGTCAACACTATCTGAGATATAATACCTGATTCAGAAATCTGTTGTGCCTCTGATGCATCTGAGAATTATTTTTCTAGTAATATTATAGGATTCTCTTGGATTACTCTAAAATCATGAACAGAAGGTAGGAGCATAAAAAATGTCATGTTTGGATGTATTAAAATAAAATAGAATTCTAATAAACTTTCGATACTCTTTTTGATCATCTTACTTTCCATCTCCATCTTTACATTAAAAATTCCCACAGAAATGGGTGTGCCGAGAGGTTTTAAATTTTCCATGCCAATCCTCTTAAGATGTTCTTTTGCATACTTTTCATGGGGAAAAATAAATTCATTCTTTTATTGGATTTATAATTCCAGAATGTATATCATTTTTTTAGCATGTACATTTCAAAAACATTCTTCATTTCATCAAAAAATAATTCACAAATTCTGTCATTATTCGACGAAAATATAATATCGTCAACATAATCAATTATGATGAGGGAATACTCTTGAATTTCTCTGAAGAAAGGATTTTTATCAACTCTTCCTTTTTTAAAAATCATCTTTCTTAAACATGAATCCAATTTGGAATACCATCCACTTGGGGCTTGTTTTAAACCATAAAAAACCTTTTTCAATCTGCACACATATCCTTCATATTTCTCAATAACAAATCCACAAGGTTGTTAAATATAAACCTCTTCTTCAAGATCACCCTTTAGGAATGGTGATTTAACATCCACTATAAAGATCATATAGCCTCATTTTGTGGCAATATAAAGAGATATTTTAATTGTTTCATGTCATGCCACAAGAGAAAAGGATTCATAAAAATCAATACCATCAATCTTTGAGTACCCATTGCACACCAATATTTCTATGTTTTTTATAAAATTGCATTATTCATTCATCTTGTTCTGGAAAATCCATTTTGTTACAATATTGTTTTTGTTTTCAGGCATGGGTATGAGTTCACATGTATTATTCATTAAAATCTGATCCAATTCATCATTTATGAGTTAAACCCATTTTGGATGCTCAAAAGATTCTTTCATATCATTCGGTTCTACTTTTGAATATAATAATGTATGTGTAATGTAATTGGTTGTTCTTCTTGTATGAACCTCTTGATTTTGATCACCAATTATATTATATGCTTCCACTTGTTTCCTTGGCCTTGGATATGATTTTTTATTGTCTTCATCACATGAAATAGATATGTTCTATTCTTCTTCTTATGAAGGAATACAGTTGTCTTTATCTTTATCAGAATTGTTTTCTTTAACTTTATCAACTTCATTATTTGCCTAAACATGTTTCTCTTTCTCAAATACTTCAATCACTATCACAAAAACTGAATAAACATTTATTTATGTTTCTTATTTGTATCATCTGTATCCTCTTCCTTCTATAGTGTAACAAAGAATGATTACATCCTCACCTTTTTGCTCAAACATACCATACTTTCAACCTTTCTTCATAATAATAAAAGGACATCAGTAAACTCTAAAGTGCTTCAAACATGGATTTTTTCCATAAAACATTCATAAGGAGTCATACATAATTGGGGACTAGAGAAAAAAAGGTTATGAATATAAATAGTAGTATTCATGGATTTCCTCCTAAAGCAAGGATAAAGACCATGCTCGAGTAAAAATGTTCTTCCCATTTCTAATAGGTATCTATTTCGTCATTCAGCAACCAAATTTTTTTGGGGAATGTTTGGAGAGCTATACTCATGCTGAATTCCATAACAGTCAATATAGTTTATAATATCATAAATTTTTTATTCACCACCACTATCAGTTCAAAACTTCCTCATAGAATACTAAAATTCATTCTCATCTTTTCTTATGTATCTTTTTAAAATTTTCAAATCATTTGATTTGCATTTCATGTACATAAAACAATATATGTGAGTAAAATCATCAATGAAAGTAGTGAAGTACTTATCTCCATGTGTTGATTGTTTCCTCAATGGCCCACATATATTAGAATTAATCATCTCCAGGGGTTTTTTAATAAATATCAACTCTTTTTACTACATTTATAATCTTTCCTTTTTGAGAAA
The DNA here is from genome assembly GCA_963277665.1 of Viscum album. NCBI lineage: Eukaryota > Viridiplantae > Streptophyta > Magnoliopsida > Santalales > Viscaceae > Viscum > Viscum album. Next base: position 393,215 of record CAUJRU010000341.1, read on the forward strand.
TTGTACATCACCAATATCTACTTCTTGTAAAATCAGGAATGAACTGAACACTATCTCTTTTATATAACATTCTTATATTTTTCTGACACACATGTCCATGCCTTTTTTCCATTACTAATTATCTTCCACCGTACTTATATAACAAGAGTTTTGTGAGTCACCAACATGAAACACATTTCTTTTAGGACATTAACCACGTGTAACAATAATTCCATCAACATTCAATGTTTTCGTATATTTCATCTTTTCTTTTCCAATGTTGGATGACCCAATACCTATGATTTTCAATGATTCATCATTTCCAAATGTCACTATGACTTCTTTAAAATCATTCACATCATTAAAAAAATTCATGTATTATGTCATGAGAGAAGAACACCCACTATCAAGTATCCATGGTCTTTCTCCTTTTATATTATTTAATGAAGTTTCAACAACAAGTTCCTTTTCTATATAATTTTCAATATTTAACATTATATTTTGAGATTATTGAATCTATTTCTGAGCTTGTAACAAAATAAGAAATCATTTTTCAGGGTGTCCAGGTTGTTCGCAACTTTCACAAATTGTTTTCAAGGGTTGGAACCTATTTTAAATCATAACTTCATTCTTTTCAGATTTCTTCAAGACAACATTATTATTTTTCTTTCTTTAAGGATATTTACTCCCCCTCAATATCTTACTTTAATAACCTGTGGGATAACAATAATGTTTTTTATTGAAACAACACATACTTGGTGTGTGACCGAATCCCCTACAATACCAACAATACCCATATGAAGAGTATTTGACTTCGAATCTACCACACTAATTAGAATTGTGAATGTGTTTCTCATCCACATTCTTCTCTTTCTTTTTTGATTCACCAAACTTTCTATTATAAATAGGATTCATTATTTTCTTTTCTGAATTATCGGTACCAAATGTACTGGAAACATCTCCAGATTCAAAAGCTTTCGAAACACTCCCAACCTAATTGGTCATGGACTCAAACATAACATTTTTATCTTTCTTCATTTCAAAAACAATTTAATTTTTCTTCTAACCCATTAAAGGTGTCTTTTGTTGAACCATATGAAGATTCTCATTATGAGAACATTCACCAACATCAATGATAGTATTTTGTAAACACATAAATTTCTTTTCAGCATCAGAGAGTTTTTGTTGGACAATTTACAACTCTTTTATTTTAATTTTTACAACACTTATAAGTGATCATTACGATACATTTAATCTTAACGAGATTTATTCAAATCATCCATCTCTTTAATCATATACACTTTCCCACCAACAAAACATTCTTTTTCTTAAGCATTGATATTCCATTTTTTTCTCTATTAAAGCCCTCATATCTTTCTCAAACATTCTTTAAAATCTTCTTTCAAATGCATTTGAAGTTGAGTTTTTCTTATTTTTTACAACTACTTCCAAATTCGTCATCAATCACTATTATAATGAATGTATTTTCATCAAAAAAATGAATGGATTTTTCGGATTTAGCATCACTCTCTTCTTCCTCATAAACATTGGACAAGAAAATTCTTCTTCTTGATTTGAAGTTTTTCTTTTCTTTTCCTTTGTCTCCCTTTTTATTCCACAATCTCCCCATTTTTATTTCTTTAATATCACTATCATCTTCATTCCTTATTCTAGGAAAATAAGCTGCAAAGTGGCCAACACCTCCACATTCAAAAAATTTCAAGGGTGGTTCCCCTTTGTATTTCCAAATACCTATTTTCCCATTATTTTAAAACTACGATATGATTACATTGAGATTTTTACATACCTCATTTTCAGATTCCAAATCACCAGCTTCATCTTCAATTACAATCTTCTTTGAGTTTTCTTTTTTTATAGCATTGAATGAAATTTTTCTATCAAACATTGTTTCGTTTTTCATTAAATTCTATCTTCTCATTTCATTGGTTATTAGAGTGATATATAAATAATCATGAGATAATGTTTCAGGATCTCTTCCTTCCAATGAAAGAAATTTGTCATTGAATTTGTCAGGTTGGATTCTCAAGATCTTTTTAACCACTGTAGAATCCTTCATCTTTTCACCAAGACATCTAAGATTACTAACAATTTCATTCACCCTAGAAAAGAAATTCCCCAATATATTCATGCTCACCCATATTCAAATCATAATACTTCAATATCCATATTTGTAAATTTTCTTTCTTCACATTTTCATTACCTTCATATATGTTATTCAATGTACCCCATATACCTTTAGTTGTGGAAACACCTTTCACACTCAAGAATTCACTTCCAGAACATGATGATAATATAACATTATTGTCCCTTCCATCATTTTCTATAAATTTCTTATCAATAGGTGTAAGTATATAACTATCATAAATGGGAGGAAACAAAACTGTTTCATCTTCAAGAACATCATTACTGGTAGACATCAGATATAAAATATTTCTATCTTTCCAGATATGATAGTTCATTCCATAATATACAAGAATACCTTTACTTTTCACACAGTTAACGTTCTCCATAAGAAAAGAATAATGAATGTAACCTCTATTTTATACCAATTGAAGGTTCCCTGTCGGAGTATTGTGTCACTGAGAGGGGAAGACGGTGAATAAGTGATACTATTCTTCTTTTATGTTTTTTTAATGGAAACATTCTTCGCCTCCTGTTAAGGATTTCAATTCCCTATTGAGAAACAAATCAACACACATCCAAATGAACACAAATATTTACATGGTTCACTATTCAAAAATATTGGCTACGTTCTTGGCATGGCTTTGAAATGATTCAATATCATATAAACCACGATGAAAACAATCCATAGATTACAATGAGTAGGATGTACCCTTTCACTCGCGTAGCACTATGAAACACCCCCACTAGTGTGTGTGCTCCCTATTAGCACAATAGAGTAATAAAATTGTTTTGGAATAACTCTTGTTACATGAGCATATTTTAAATTCTGAAAATTTATTCAAATTGTTACAAAATTCATCAATTCCTTACAAAGAAGAGAGGTACGAACCACAAAGAACTTTTATAAAAAAATTAGCCCGAATTCCAAGCCTAATTTTCTTAGTATGATTCTCTGAGTATGATTCTTTCAATGAAATTCTTTAAGTCCTATTTTTTGATAGAGTACAATAGAGTAGAATCAGCACCACATGACTAGCTGAATAGAACCGGCATGATTGCCCTAACCGAACAGAATCAGAAACACTACAAAAAATGAATATAATCGGTACCACTTCAAATCTTAAGACTGATAAATATACTCAGTACAATCCTTCCTCAGTCTAAGGTACCTAATACGGGAACAACCAGTATAAAAAATACAAATAGATTAATTCATCCTGATATCAAACTCAACCGAATTCAATCCCCATCAAAATTTATTCAATACAAAACAAAAATGGTATCACTTTCTCTCCTTGAAAATTCAGAGCTTCTCTCTCTTCAACAGAACACAAAAGTACAATGTACTTCACACCTTTTATAGGTAACCCAAAACATATTTTATTAGGAATCTAAAAACACTTTCCTACTCACTTAAATTTACCCAAATCCAAATTTCTCTTAAAATTTTGTACTAATTAAGACTTTGTCAATGATTCTCGATTCGTCTCTAAAATTTCACAATCTTCATCTCTTCTTTTTTAAACTCCCATTTATATTGTCCATATAATTAAAATTTATGAGCAATACATGGGTTTGAATCTGATTCTATCATACTAATTTCATCCAAAATATCCTTGAAAAAATACCAAATGAGTGTGTTTGAAGAAAAGGACTTCTCCACTTAAGGTATAATCACTCTTTTAAAAGAAAGGATCACCCTTTGACAAGTCAGTCATAAATATCCTTATCTTTTCTTTTCCCTTTACCCACATGAGAAAACACACTTCATCCACTAACATGTTCTTATATCATGACTACCATCATGAATTTTAATTCATTAAGGATCATCTTAAGAATCATATGAATTCAGTTGTAATGTATTGTGACTTTCCATTCATTCCGACTTTATTAATTTCATCTCAATCCAAGAATGGTATTTTCTGAATACAGTTGTTTGAATACTATTATCCTGAATATGATCATGCTGGATACCATCTTTCTAGATATTTCTGGTTATGATTGTTGGATATAATCACTGATCATTTATGGTTATGATTGTTTGATATGATCGGTGATCATTTCTGGTTACAATTACTCAATATGATTGCTGATCATTTCAAGTTACGATTGCAGGATATGATTGTAAATAATTTTTTTACAATTTCTGGATACGATCAATGATCATTTCTAGTTAATATTTCTAGATAGATATTCCTAGTTACCATTTCTGGACATTTTTAAATACAATCTGAAGACAATGATCAGCTGGGATGTGATACAAAACAATATGACAAGGATGATCTTCCTGGATATGACACAAAACAATCTGAATATGAATCATTCTCATTCAAAACCATCACATTCTTTTTATTCCACTTGAATACGATTTTTTTTGAAAAAAACGATGTCTCATATTCCATTGGCACCACTTTGATCAAAACCACATAGCATTGGTATCACGTTTCCCCTCAACGTCTCCCCTTTCAATTGGAATCACATTTGACTTCCACTCAGTATATAACTATTTTTAAGTATAATTGATATAATCTAGATACAATGTTTTAATGATTGTTTTGAAAAACAATAGGAACCACTTCTTTCATTTCTGATGGTTTTGAAAAAACCATAGGCACTACTTCATTATTTTATGATTGTTTTGAAAATGAATATGACTACAATTATTTTCAGATTGGAAGCATCTCTTTCAATCCCCATTTCTTCTATCAATCTTTCATCAAAATATTTCACATCAAATAAATTTTTATATGAAATAAAAATTAGAAAATCATTATCACAACTAACATGGGTCTAATTCTTTTTAAAATAAACTAATTTTTTTCCACAAAAAAAATTATATTGATTTTCTTTCTTAAAAACATTCCTTGAAAAAATAAGACAACTCATGAAACCTTCATCATTTTAATCATCATATTTTTTCAAAAATAAATCACTAAAAATGCTTTCATAGATTTCTACTCTTAGTGAGACACTCCCTATAAAGGAACAAGTTAAAGAAGTGGGGAGGGAGGCACTTCAGTGGTCAATTGATGCCCTTATTAAGACTCTTTCTAACTTATCCTGGCCAGCCAATAAAATTTTAATATAGTTTGATCATTATAATATATGTATTTGATCTGAATTAATCTCCGAATAGGATCTAAAATGTAGAGATCCCTCAGTTTGTATTCTACCAATGAATAGATCTTCTCATCCGTCTATGGCATTGTCCTATTTTATTTAGTACATGGTATTCATGACATTTCATTGATATGATATTGCAAGAACCATCAATGATACCCATCCTTTTTATTATATCATGTAAACCTAAATGCATGGAATTTAATGTTTTAATCAAATTAGATATCTCCCAAGATAGTCCCACGAATACCCACAAATATGATATTCCTTATTAATTCATCTTCTCTAAATATCTTGATATTTATAGATTTAGAAAATGATAATTCAGGTAAAATATATCCCCTAGATAGAGAAATCTATATCATTTTTATAAGTCAGTGGAATTATAGAGAATATAAATATTTTTCTCTAAGTCTATATGTTGGGCTCTGCAAGCCTTATATCTTTTTATTTTATATAGCCCAAATTTTTTCCCTATGATTCATAGAGGGGAAGGCTTAGTGGCCTTGGACATGACCTTTTCTCAAGTCACCATTTTATGTTTTTTTTTTGAAATGTTTTGTGCCTCCACAATTCTTGGAGACAAAATTGTTGTTGTGATGTATTTTAAGTCATTATTTCTTTGGCCTTTTATTTTTTTAGATTAGGGTCTTTTAGATAGGACCTAATATTACTATTATTTAGGTTATTTTATCTCAAATATTATATTTTTTTAGATTAGGTTCTTTTAGCTCGCACATTCTATTTTTGTTGTTTAGGGTATATAATTTTAGACCTTTTATTTTTTTAGGTTTAATGTATTTTAGATTTGACCTTCTATTTTTTGTAGTTTAGGGTCTTTTAGGTCTGTCCTTTTATTTCATTATTTTAGGGTCCTTTAGCTCGTACATTCAATTATTTATGTTTAGGGTATTTTAGCTTAGTTATTTAATAATTATAGTTTTGGGGTTTTAGTTCATACATTCTATTGCTTTAGTTTAGAAACATTTAGTACTGATATTATATTGTTCTAGTTTATATTATTCTATGTAACATCTCAGTTAATTGATTTACTTTTATTATTATTATTATTATTATTATTATTATTACTATTTTATCAACATGAAATGATTCAAAATTAAAGAAATCAAAATAATTATTTTATTAATCCGTATCTTCTTTACATTTTAAAAACAAGAAATCACTGATAATTTAATAAACCTACTGAATGTTCTAGTAATATAACTGTATCCCAATTGAGAAACACAAGAACCCTGAATATGTATTCCACTTCTCCTGAGTCTACCATATTTAGAAAGGTATTATCTAGAATAATAGAAATAACACTAAGAACAAATGGGAATTTCAACACCATTAAGAAAAAAAGAAATGAACATCGAATAATTTTGAAGTTTTTTTTCAAATTCTGTTAGATATGGGTATTTTTTAAGACATTATTTTTTGATCATTGTAAGATAATTATAACAATTGAAGTTTTTAATAGTAGTTAGGTGTTTTAAAATATTCTAATAAATTTGAAAGGATTTTTTAAAAAAATTTATATACCGTTTAAAATAATAATATTTACTTAATTTTTTTCAAAATATTTTAAAAAATTAATTTTAATTTAATATTGTGAATTTAAATAAATTTGGAATATGGTTCCATAAGACAATCAAAAATTTATTCTAAAAAAAGATACAAAATTTGATTTTAAAAATTGTGTAAATAAAATAACGCATTTGAAAATATATATATATCTATATATATGTAATTTTTATTTTGATATTTTAATGTATTTTCTAATTCACCAATGTTTCAGAAAATACTTTAAAAAACATCTACCATTTACTCACAAAAAAAATCAAGGGCATCCTGTGCACTACTTCTTAGGTGGGAAATAAGGCCAAGCCCTCAGATTAGTAGAGGTAGTCATGTTCATAGCACCATGAAATCACAAATCGATCATATATAGGTAGGGAACGATGTATATGGCCCTAGAGTTTTAGTCTGGCATAGTGCGGACTGAAACCCAAGTGGGATCCCATGTGTAAGGTTCCTAGTGCATCTGTGTATCTGTTATTAGGGGGAGCAGCCACATCTAGGATTTTAAATCAGATAATATTTTGTCCCTATTTTTGATGTGGGACTAAATTTTTTTATAGGATGAGATCATAGCTATTTGATCACTTTGGGGATCATATAAACCATTCAAATCCATCTTCCGGTCATCTTCCTCACTGGATGCCTTCTTGTGTTCTCAAACTAGTACAATTCTCACTACCAAGGTTCTATTCTCCTCTCCCATCACATTTAATATCATCCCAGGACAATATCTTCCTTGGAATCCACCATGTGGTGTGATTAAAATATGAATCGAGACCTTAACAACATGGCCCACGTTTCCTAGTTTCGAAATCAAGGAATAAATATTTTATATATATTGTGATATATTTATGACTCATATGATTAACATCTTTTTCATGATTCAAAGTTTTTTTATTTCTAACTAACCTATATTCCAAGATTCCACATCATAGGATGGGAAAAATGATATATTAATATATTACTTTCATTCCAAATAAGGTATCTCGAACCACATAACTGATTAAATTAAACCTTTACGCCTTTTTAAAAAAATACCATCTTTCTCCAATTCATTATTTAATCATTGAATGATTAATTCTTTTGAAATCTAAAATTATATAATCCATTGTTTTTTCACACCTTAAAACATCTAAACCATTTCTCAAAGTTACATCCACTTTATTTCTCTCACTATTTCTTTTTCTGGATATCCTGAAACCAATGAAACCTTATATCCAACTATTTTCATGTTGAGGAATAATTAATTATTTAAAAAAAAAAATTTAAGTGTCATTTATTCTTCAAAAATTTATAATATGTATACATGTAAGACTAAGTATATTTATACATTCAAATTTTATGTATAATATTGATAAATTTTATAAATTATGTTTTTGAAAGAAACAATTTTTTTAAAAAATGATTTTAAAAAATAACCTCTAAAGATTACTAAAATTTAATTATACATATTTTTTTAAAATTCAAATAACTATATGAAAATAATCTATAAAAGAAATATTATTTACTTAATATATCTAATTTAAAAATAATAAAAAAAAGTTTTTCTTATTAATATGATTAAATAATTTATTTTCATTAAATCTTCCTAAGAAAACATATTATTTTATTTAATCAATGATGGTTATAATTTTTTGTGTATTGTGTAATGATAAATTTTATAATTTTATATCATCTATTCATTTTAATAAAATTATGTGATAAAATATATCATTTTATGTTTTAATTATTTTTATATGTCCATAAATGTCTTTTTTAGTATTATATAATTTTGTCATCTATGTTATCATTAACTTTCCATGAATTTTTATTCTAGTATTAATTTAATTTATGAATAATTTATATTTATTTAATATAAATATGGAAACTTTTTACTGATTGTGTATGTAACCTCGTCATTTAAAAAAAATTATTAAATATAATTTTTTGATATGTAAAGAAGTTTGTAAGATTGTTATACCCTAGGAAAATAATTTATGTATGGTTCCAAATAATATTGGATTATGAGTGAGAATGGTAGGGTCAATAAAATGTTTTCTAAAATAAGGTAACTAGATTATTGGATTTTATTAATGTGCTATGGGGAGAGAACTCATGGCCTATAGGGGATACTGTCCCACAAGAGATATGACTAAGTTATCTTATTTTTTTATATCTTGTTGAGTATCATTAATAATCCATAATAAATCTTATTTTCAAATTAAGATATCAAAATAATTATTTCAAAATATTATTACCATGGAAATTAATGGTTTCAAAAACAATATGATGTAAAAATTTTTATTTTTTAAAAAACAATATTTGTATTAATTTTATCAAATGAAATATTAAATTTTAAATTACTTAACAATTATTTTAAAACCCCTTATTGGGAAAATATAATTCCCACCTTTTGTTTTAAATTAATTTTCCCATGTTTAATATAATTTTAATTGATTTTTATTTAATTTAAGGAGGTGGATCACATGAAGAATTTTTATGAAATTTCTATACAACCTTAAAAAAATTTTAGGTATATAACTAATCCTTCAAAACTGAGACCAAAAAAGGTGGGGGTATGTTAAATGATTAGGGTATTTTTAATTTTTCATTTATAAAAAATATACACCTTTTTCATGTTATATACCCAAAAGTGCATGTTTAGTTCATCACACATGTTATCAAAGAAATGGTCTAGTTATTTTTAAAAAATTAAAAAAATTAAAAGTTTAAGTATGCCTCCATGGTAATATTGCTTTCCATAATTTTTTTTGATGGAGAACAGAAGAAGGTGAACATCTCATTTGTATCTTTCAGATGAATTACATGAAAATATAATTTTATGATAATTCTATAATGATTTTGAACCCTTTTCAAACCTTCAACTCTCCTATAACCACCATTATAAGATATCCAATACCCCTGATATACTATGATTTTTTAGGAGATGGTTTTGTTTATTTTGTCATTGTGTGTAAAAAACGTTCATTCTATGCTTAAAAAGGAATATTTTTTTAAGGTATTTTAAATTGATGTACCGTATTTGGTTATTTAGAGTATTTATTAGGCTTTTTGGAAGTGAAAACATTGGCTGACCATCATACTGCCTATCTTTGAAAAGTTTTTTGTTTTAATTTATAAAAAATTTTAAATACTTTAAAGTTTAAGAAGATGATTCAGTTCAGTTGTTCTTTAGAAATCAAGTCAAATCTGATGTTTCTAAACAATATACCCCTTGTACATCTTTCTCAAGAAAAATATCAATTTCTTGATGAGTTTGACCCAAGTTTCTTGAGTTGTGTTTGCAAGAAAAATTGAAGAACATGGAACTGTACTGGGGGCCAGTTTTACAGGACGAAACTCACCTTTTCATTCAAATCTCTGAAAATAGAGAGTCGTGTGAAGGAATTAATTAATTATAACGATAAAATTTAAATAAAAAACAATATTAATAAATGAATATAGGAACACTGTGGTTTAATGTAAAATATGTGGGTTGTGTGTACAGAAAAATTGCAAGGGCATCATTAAATTAATGGGGGGAAGAATAAAACATCCCAAATCTATTATATACTTTTATTTATAATATTATTTTTATGTTGTTATTTTTTTCAAGATAGAAGAATTAAAAATTCATGAAAACACAATAAGGAATATTTTATTAATCACTAAATCTGTTATATTTTTAAAACTATTAAACCATGGATAGTTTAATAAAGTCACTAAAAGTTCAATTCTTATAATAAGAGCACCAATAACTAATATGAGAAGCCTGAACATGTATCTCACTTCTCTTGGGACTTCCATAATTATAATGTAATAGAAATAATAAAATAAATTACACTGAGAACCAATGGCCAAGTAGAAAACCATTGTGGAAACAAGCATTAAAAATTAATTAATTTTTATTGGTTTTTTTATTTCTCTTATACTTCTGTATTTATGAGGTCTTTTTTTTACTGTTGGGATAAAAATGTTACCATTAATGTTTTTAATAGTCATTAGGAGTTCTAGAAATTTAAAATGGATTCAAAATGACCTAAAAAATAATTAGATATTATTTAAAATAATAAAATTTAATAAATGTTTTCTAATAAAAAGTAACACATTTATCATTTTAATATAACTTTTTGAATTTAAATAAATTTCGAATATGGTTCTATAAGATAAAAAAAAGTGGTTTCAAAGAAATGATAATAAATTGGACTTTAAAAATTGTTTAAATAATAAAATAGAATTTTTAATATATATATATATATATATATATATGTTTGTGTGTGTGTGTTACATTGATATATTTATATATTTTTTACATTTCCCATGATTTAGAAAATATTTATCTAAAAAATTAGCCATGTGATCACACATAAAATTAATGGCATCCATTGCACCACTAAATAGGTGGGCACTAAGACCAATCCCTCGGGTCAGTAGAGGTACTCATGTTCATAGCACTGTGAAATCCCATCTCAATTAGAGATAAGTCAGGACCCATGTATAGGTCCACTGAGCTTTAGTTCGGCATAGCCTGGGCCATAGCCTCTGAGATATCTCTTTCATAAGGATCCCAGTGCATGTTTTTATTTGTTATCAATGGAAGAAAATTGTATCTAGGTTTTTAAAGTATAGAATATTTTGACACAGTGTTGATGTGGGGAAATATATTTTCTGAGGTATCAGATCCCAACCCTCTGATCCCATCAATCTCATATTAACCATTCAACTCCATATCTCAGTCTTCTTCCCCACAGGATTCCTACCCGTGTTCTCGAACTAGAAATTCTCTCTGAACTAAGGTTCTCTTATCCTCCACCATCGACATCCACATCATCCAATGTCTAGATCTTCATACGAATCCACCAATTGGTGTGAGTAAAATATGAATCAAACCCTTTATAACATGACCATTATTTCATTTCTTCTAAAGCAATAAAAAAATTATAAATATTCATAATTTCATTTTGATTCAAACAATTAAAAACATTGTCTGGATTTAAATATTCTTGATTTATAACTAAATTTTCTTCTAAGACACCACATATTATGTTGGATAATATGCTATATTTATTTATTATTATGATGTATAATAAGGTAATATAAACCACTTTTCCAATTAAATTAAACCTGCATGCATGTTTATCAAAATGAATAGTATCTCCAATTAATTTCTTAAATCATTGAATGGTTAAAGTGATTAGAAATATTATAATATATAAACCCTTATTTTTAAACACCTTCAAACACCGGAACCATTTCTAAAATTTATACCATAATTCTCTCTCTATTTCTTTTTCTTAGTTACCATAAGCCTATAAGTCATATTATGCATCCATTTTTAGGTAAGGGATTAATTATTTATTAGATTTTCGAAAAAAATATTTTTAAGTGTCATTTTTGATTTACAAATATATATATGTGTGTGTGTGTGTGAGTGTGTTTATATGTATGTTTAAGAACACTTATACCTCCAAATTTGATTTAATAATTTCATAATTTTTATCATTTCTATTTTATAAAACAAAAATTCAATTTTTTTTAAAACATTGATTTGAAAAATTTCCTTTATAATGGTTTTTGAAATCAAATTATATATTATATTTATATTCAACAATTTCATTGGAAATAATCAATATTAGAAATATTATTTCATAATATATTTTATTTTAAAATAAAAAAAACAATGTTTTGTTATTATTAACATCAAATTATTTCTTTTAAATAACCATTCTTGCCAAAGGATGTCATTTTATGTAATCTATTAAGGTCTTAATTTTATTTGTATCCTTAGATGATGAATGTTATAATTTTGTGTGATCTATTCATTTGGAATAAATTTTAATTGATAAAATATGTCATTTTAAGTGATAATCATTTTTATATGTCCAAGAATGTCTTTTATATAACTAATTATGGCCATTATCTATGTTGTCATTGACATTCCATGTTTTTTTCATGTATTCATTTAATTTATTTAGAGTTTATATTTATTTTAATTAAAAAAGGAATATTTTTTATGAGTATGGATTTCTCCTTGTTATGTTTTGAAATTATTATAAAAAGATTGTGATAAGTAAATAGGTTTTTAAGATTATTATCACCTATAAAAATTAATTATGTAGGGATTGAAAAAAATTAGATATTTAGTGAGAATGGAAGGTCCATTAAAATTTTTTCTACAATATTAGAACTAGATTATTGGATGTTTTCATTTGGTATTGGGATATAATACATAGACTCTTGGGGATGTTTTCCCATACGAGATATTCCTAAGTAGCCTTATGGTTTTATTATGACCGGGTGTTTATCATGATTAATCGATCAAAAAAATTATTAGTTTCAAATGAATAAATCCTAAGAATTATTTCAAAATATTATTACTCTGGAAATTAATTTTTTTCAAAATATTATGAAAATATGAATTTTTTATTGGTATGAAATTTTTTCTATGTAATTATTTTATCAAATAATTTATTATTTTTTAATTTACATTCCAATGATTTTAAAATTCCTTACTGGGGAAATTATAATCTCACACTTTATTTTAAATTATATTTCACATGCTCAATATAATTTTAATTGATCGTTATTTCTTTAGAGTGGTAGTACATGTGAAGAATTTTTCTTAAATGTTTCAACATATTTTTAAAATAATAAAATTTGTATCTAATTATTTAAATCTTAGACCAGAAAATGTCAAAGTATGTAAAATTATCTATGTATTATTTATTTTTTTTGTAAAAAAATATACAAAATTTTTAAATATTGAACCAAAAATCATTGGTTTGGGGTGTAACACATGGTATAAAATTATCATTCTAGAATATTATAGAAAATTTTAACAAATAAATAAATTAAGTATGCATCCATCATAAAATTATCTTCCTTAATATTTTCATATAGATGATAGAATAACATGAACTTCACTTTTGTCTCTTCCAGATGAATTACTAGAATTGAAAATCTAAAAATCATGCTTGAATGATTTTTATCCTTTTTCAAACCATAAAATTTCTATTAATCACCTTTACAAGATATCCAATACCCCTAATATACTCTGAATAATTCTAGGACCATGGTTTGTTTATTAAGTCATTTTAGGTTCAGAAATTCCAGTATATGCATGATAAGGAAAACATTTTTAGGTTGTTTTCAAATTCTTTCCCCTGTATCAAATGTTTGAGTATTTAGTGGAATTTCACGTAACTGCAAATTTGGGTGATGTACAGGATGCCTATCTGTAAAATGTATTGTTTTTCAGTTTATATGGAATTCCTATAGAATTTGATGTTTTAGAGGACGGGTTGGTATGATTGTTTTATAGAAATAATGCCCACTCAGATGTACCCAAACCTAATACCCCTTATACCTCTATCTTGAAAAAAAATTGATGTCTACATGAGTTTGACTGATGTTTAGCGAGTAGGGTTTGGGAAATAATCGAAGAACAAGAAACTGCATTGAGGGTCAATTTGACTTGAAAAACCCAGCATTTTATCTAGAATAAACAATATTAGAGATTCTAGTGAATTTATGAATTATTTATTATGATAAATTTTTATTAAATAAGAATATTAATTAATGTATTTTTGTAGGAACACAATGGTTGGAATAAGAATATATGGTATGTGATTATGGATTAATTGTGTGAGTGCAATTCAATTAATGGGGGAAGATTGTAACATCCCAAATCTATGATGTACTTTTATTATTATTATTATTATTGTATTTGTTGTTGTTAATATTATTATCATTATTATTAATATTTTTTCAACATAGAAGAATTCAAAATTCAAGAAGAAAAAATAAGGTATATTTTATTCATCATTAACTCCATTGCATTTTTACTAAACTGGATACCATGTTTAATTTAATAAAATTACTAAAAGTTTTACTAATCTAATTAGAGCACCACTGAGTAACACAAGAAGCCTAAATGTGTATCCCACTTATCATGATTCTTTCATAATTAAAAATTTAATAGTAAGAAAAATATAAATAACACTGATATTCAAAGGGAATTATAACATCATTATGAAAATATGAATTGATAATTGATGAATTTTGATGTGTTTTTTTAAATATCCTTAGACAAGGGTAATAATAAAACTTGTTTTTGTTTTCATTGGAAGATAAAAGTAACAGTTTGTGTTTTTAATGGCTATTATGTTTTATAATATTTTAAAATTTATTTAAAATTATATTTTAATAATAAGTATGTTGAATTTAAAATAATAATATTTAATTTGAGTGTTTTCATAATAAGTAAAAACATTTAAAATATTGATATGGATTTGTTAGTTTAGTTAAATTTAGAAGATTGTTCTATAAAATAAATCCATGTTGTTTCAAAAAAGGATAATAAATTCAAATTTAAAAATTCTATAAATAATTTAATGGATGTGATAATATATACACATATATATATATTCTACTTTTATATAATTATATATTTTCTACTTTACCAATGTTTAAGAAATTACTTTACTAAATAATTATCCTTGTATTCACACCATAATCACAGGGTATCCCATGAACCACTATTTTGGTGGGCTCCAAGGACATGCCCTCAGGTCAGTGGAGGTACTCATGTGTATAATACTATCCAATCCCAGCTCATGTAGTGAGAGGTCGAGACCCGTTTATAAGGCACCAAATTTTATTCTAGCATTGTGTGGGCTGAGCCCAGGTTAGAGCCCATGTATAAGGTTCCCAATGCATGTGTGTTTGAGTTATCAGTGGGGGAGAATCCATGTCTATACATTAAAAGGGGAGCAGATTTCCCCCGATTCGATGTGGCATTGTAATTTTACTTGATATAAACTCTTAGTCATCTGATAACATCATTCTCATCTAGACAATTCAAACCCATCTCCTAATCATCTTACTCTATTGATTCCTACCCACATTCTTGAACCAGTTGGTCTCTCACTGCCAAGGTTCTCTTCTCCTCCACCCTCAAAATCCACATCAACATGTGACTAGATCTTCATATATATCAATAATGTGGGGTGACTAAAATATGAACTAAAACCTTAATATCAAGACCCACATTTCTTGACATCCATTGTATGGAAAAAATATTATATATATTTTGATATAATTATGATTCATAGGATTAAGAACATTTTCATGATTCAAATGGCCATGATTTATAACACACTTTTTTTCAATATATATCAAAATGGTATAACAAATATGATATATTTATATATTATTTTTATGTCTAATATGGTATTCCTAACAACTTGGTCGATTAAATTAAACCTTTATTCATTTTTTTAAAATTAAAAGTATCTCTCATTCATTTTTTTAATCCGTGAATGATTAATGTGATTGGAAACATTACATTATATAAACCCTCAATTTTTCCCACCTCGAAACACCCAAACCAATTATCAATGTTATAAAATCTTTATTTCTCTCTCTTTTTCTTTTTCTTGGTTTCCATACCCCAATTATCCATTAGAGACATCAATTTTTAGTTAAGGTATTAATTATTTATTTAAAATTTATTATTTTATTTGTATGGGGAATTTCAGATTTAAATATATATATATGTATGTATTTATATGTTTATGTACATTTATACATTAAAATTATATCTAATAATTTCATAATTTTTATAAACTATATTATAGAAAACAAAATTTATGTTTTTTTAAATAATAATTTTAAAAAAATACCCTTCTATTAATTATTGAAATCAAGTTTTGTTTTTTTCCATTCAAAGAAATATATTAAAATATTAAATATTAGGAATATTATTTCATATTATATTATATTTTAAAAACAATAATTTTTTTTATATTTTTAAATTTAACTTTTCTCTTTAAATAAATTTTTATGAGAAAAGATATCATTTTATGTAATGCATTATAGTTATCATTCTCTGTGTATCATTTAATAAAAAATATTATCATATTTTGTGATCTACTCATTTTTAGAAAATTATAAATGATAATATATATCTTCTTATGTGTCGATTATTTTTATATATTCATGAATGTCAATCATATCATCATATTTGGTCATTATCAAAGTTATCCTTGATATTCCAGGAATTGTTTTCAAGTATTCATTTAATTTATTAATAATTTATATTTATTTAATTGATATAAGAATAATTATTTATAAATATGGATTTCACATTATTAGTTTTATAAATTCATTAAAATAAGATTTATCAATGTAAAGATGTTTTTAAGATTATAATCTCCTTTTAAAATAATTTAAGTATTGTTTATAAATGTTTTTTGATAATGAGTGAGAAAGGAATGACCACTGAAATGATTTCTAAAATTATGGCACTAAAGTATTAGATATTTTTATGTTATCTGGGGAGTGAACACATGACCTCTAAGGTATTTTGACCCACATTATATATGACTATGTAGCCATATGGTTTTCTTGTGTCTTATTGTGTATCAAGATTGATCAATACAGAAATCATTATTTCCAAATTGATAAATCAAAAAAATTATTTCAAATGATTATTACATTTGAAATTAATGGATTTCATTATTATATAAACAATTTTTTTAATTTTTTATTTTAATGAAAAAATATTTCTATGTAATTATTTAGTAAAATTAAACATGAATTTTTAATGTATATACAATTGATTTTAAAAACCCATATTGGTAAAACATTATGCAAACAAATTTTATTATATTATTTTTAATAGTTCAAATAGAATATTAATTGAAGATTACTTAATTTAATGAGGTGGCACATGTGAATACTTTAGGATAAATTATTGTAGAAATTTCTAAAATTGTATTGTATGAACCTAATAATCCTAAACCTAGACCAAAAAAGGTAATGTTATATTAAATTATGTGTGTATTATTCATTTTTATTTTACAAAAAAAAACATCATTTCTATTTTTTAAATCCCTAAGTGATGGTTCGGTGTGTCTCAGTTCAGCTAATGCATTCCATTATATTATTTTTGTGCCTTTTAGATCAGACCTTCTATTACGATATTTTAGGGTACTTTATCTCAGATATTTTTTGATGTAGTTTAAGGTCTTTTTTCTTGGACCATGTATTACTATAGTTTACACTCCTTTATATTGGCCATCCAATTTTTATATCGTATGATCCATTAGTTTAGACATTATTTGAGGAATTTGGAATAAGGGGAAGATATTCTAGAGATGACCAAAAAAATAATCTAAGGTTATGAGTACTACTATGGTGTTTCCAATCCTTCTGCGGATTGGGGTTTATTTTCAAAAGGAGGAGATGGCTTTGGGTGGTAGTCCAAAGACCTTATGTGCCAGTATCTTTGTCATGTAGAGGTATATCCTCTATTTTATAAGGGCCATAGATGATTTTTTAGTTAGTATGGGTGGATTTCAAAACTATAGGGAATTTTTTGTCATGACACATCCCAGTGGGCCAATGCCGCAACTCCCCAAGTTGGCCTCTAATAGGCTAAGGGTTGGTGACTAGTACCGAGAAAACATATCACTGAAACGGTGGGACTAGAAAGCATGTACATTCGCTCGTGTAGTGTTTTTCATGTTGATACTTTGAAATCCACCTTTGACATGAAGATGAAAAGAGGATTTCACTCTAGGTCTCTTGGAGGGATTACAATGACTCTATCCATGACATCTTGATGAAAGGATCACAGTACTATGAGTAAGAAATAATTCAATACTAACCCTTAGTGAAAGTGTTTGGGGGGAAAACCCTAATACAAATTTTCCAATATATAGAGAAAGATAGATCCAAGACGCGTATAAAATATTTCACGAAGTGTAGTAGGGGTCACTAGTCGGTACATGGCCTCATCCCATGTACCCATGTTAGTGTTCTAGTACATGGATAATCCCATGTAATTAGACCAACTCATGTTCATGTAGGGAGTCCACATCGTGTTGGAAGTCAGTGTCTCTACCCCATGTCAATGTACCCATCAAGGTACATTCCAATTTCACCCAATAGATATCAAATTTTTTGTGATAGGGTTCAAAGACCATGTGATACAAAACATTATCTTGAGATGCTAGCCACTGAAAATAGTTCCCCATAAGGCGTGTAGATTTAGATTACATGTCATGTTTTTGAGTGTTTTCAAAATCCTAGATCTGTTGTCTGTGTACAATCCTGCTCTTATGATCTTTGATCCAGTGAACATTTCTCCATGAAATTAATGATCCATGCTCTTACAAGACCTTTATTTGTTGAAGAATGAATTATATCATCATATCTACTCATAAAATGGATCAAATCGCCATTCATCGTCATGCACTGAAGAACATGAAATTAGCTATCCTCCATCATCTAAATCATTGTTTTTCTATCATCTAACCACATATATGTTGTCTCAATCCAATATCTATGATAACAGAAAATTTATCCAAGACTTGGGTGAAAAACAATTGATTGATAATGATTTTTATAACTATCTGCTAATCATAGAACGCATGCGATGAATGATGAATCAAAGGGATAGAAGAACAAGAATAGATTGGATGAACCAACATTGATAGATGTTCAGGTAAAAATTGATCCATGACCATTAGAATGATGATAAAAATAATAATAATCATAGATATGACCTCTCATCCAAACCCTAAAAATACCCCATCACATAATATGATCAAACCATAGATTAATCTATTCATTGATTTTTCCTGATTTTTTATACAATTCCAAAACAAAGAAGAATAGAATTAAAAAAGATTCCATTCATTGATTTTTTTGATCGTTGATGATGAATGGAACTGAATAACATTATTTGGTAATATCTTTCAAATCTAAGGTTCTTTGATCATCGATCCATGATCTCATTGTCCTTCAGCTGAGAGGATTCTACAAAGCACTCCCCAACAGTTCTCCGACATCTCTAATGTTATGAGGCTAACCATTGATTTCTAACATAGAATCTTATATATATAACTTTAGTGACTATGTTAACATATAATAAATAAAATAATATTTAGTAAATCATTTTATTCATTTCAGTGCCTGTGAAATAATTTCTACAAACAGCCTATATTGACTAATGTTATGTCATGGCTAGGGTAAACCTCACATATTGAACTCAACAGTTCCCACATATATATGATTTGGGAACCTAAATATATGTTATTCCATTTTATAAGGAAAATTTCATTCACATACTATTTAATATATTTAATATGTTTCAAAAATTTATTTCAGGCACATCTGTCCTCGGAATCACATTTCATCTCAGTGTCTAGTCTCGAAAAAAATCTATATAATATCATAAAATAATGCACCAAAAATCTATGTCATTTTATTCTCCCTATATTTGGACATTACTTCCCCAAAAAAACAAAATAAATGGCTACTCAAGATTATGTTGGGTACTAATCCTGAATCTGAGCCTCTTTCACCCATGGTCTCTCTTGGAGATTCATGTTCTCCCCCAGACCCACACTAAAGGGCTTGATAACCCATGAAGGATCCTCTCCTACTGATCCTTGACCTCCAATAGGTTCTAAACATAGTTCACTCTATCCTTGATGTCTAACTCACCTCATTTGATAATGTGTGATGTGTCATGCACGTACCTCCTCAGATGTGAGAAGTGGAAGATGTTGTGTATCTGTTCTAACTATGGTGGTAGATCTATGTAGTACATCATCTTTCCAACTCTATGTGTTATTCTGAAAAGGCTGATGAACCTCCGAGATAGATTTCAACCGTAGAAATATATTCATAATCCACTTCAATATGAATTACATAAGAATAAATTGTCTCTTTATTTAAACTCCAAGTGACTTTATCACATATCAGCATAAGACTTCTAACATCTCAATGCAATCCTTATCTCCTTCTAGATGATATACACCTTCTATGTTGTATCCCTCACCTAATATAGACCAATGATTTTTTACTCTCCTTGTATTGTCCTATAAATTGGGGACCCATAGGGTAATCCATGAAAATCCTCAAATTTTTCTATACCGCTGGTGGAATTGTAGATATTTTTGTACAGACACTCGAGTAGTGGTAGGGGATACTTTTAACTATGACTGAAGTCCTACATGAAATCTTGCATCATGTCCTCTTGAAAATGAATGGTTTTCTCAGTTTGACCATCATTTTGTGTGTGAATCTTTCAAATCAAGTATAACCAGGTCCCAATCTCCTATTGTAATCCATTGCAAAACCGAGATTTACAGTAAGCATCATGATCAGAAAAAATCATTTAAGGAAAAACATAGAGTCTGAAAACCTCATATACATAGAAAAATTCTGGATATCTCTAAGAAACTCTACTCTCATTTATCTAGGAATTGGGTTGACATGGTGACTCGGATTATAATCACATATATTGAATTATAACCCCAGGAAGTACATTATAATCCAATCACAATTTCCATAGATATCTCATCCCACTTCGACTCTAGTACATCAAAGGGTTGAAATAAAACCACTAAAACATGGTTTTTATTCATCACTTGGTGATATGTAAATCCACGATAGATAAAAATTACAACTCCTTTATTCATCCCTCTTAACCAAAACTAATGTCTCAGGTCTTGATACATCTTTTCCACACATTGATGTACCACCAAATTAGACGTACCAGACAATCTCAAAACCTCCTCTCACAACATCACTAGTACTCTCCACTATGCTAGGAAAAGAACGAAGTGATCTCTACCTTTATAAAATCTACCAGGATCATTCCATGAGGATATATGAGTATGTTGGGTCTCGTAGTTGGTGTACCCAAGTTGTGCCTCCCAAAATCACTATAAGTGTATAAGGATGAAAACCATTGAAAATTGGTAAATTGCTTTATATCTATCCCCAAATAATAACTGCAATTACGAAAACTACACATATTCCTCATTCAAGATCTACAAAAAAGATATCCAGCTGAGAGAATCTACTACCATGTTCCCTTTCTCATGATTATAAGAAATTTTGAATTTATAATCCTAGAGGAACTCTTGTCGTCACATATTTCTATATTTGAGATACTTCTTATATAAGACATACATGAGACTTTTGTGATAGAATTATTTGGTAAACTGAAAACCCATCAAGTAGTGCTTACACATATTCAAATAAAATACTATTTTTTGTAGCTAAATATCATAGGTCACGTAGTTCTGCTCATGTGGTCTCAAATATCATAAACAATAAACAACAACTGCTTTCCCATGCATCAGAACACAACCATTCCTAGACCCTATGTAACAGCCCGAGATTTTATGAAAAAAAAATGTTCTTTTTAATTTTATTAATTTCTTGTTTTGTACGCTACTCCAAAAAGAAGCTTGAACAACACACATCATTGACTTGCCTTGCATTACACGCAATCGCGACCTTCCTCGATAGCGTGTGTAGTACGCAATACCGAGTTTCACTAAACAACGATATGCTATTAAAATATTATTATAACTAACAGTTATGAATAGTAATAACCACCTTTTAAAATTTTAGAAATTTTAGCTCTCAAAATGGAATTTATTTTTGGATTCAGAGTATCAAATTTAGCCTAAGGTGAAATTTTGGTGATTTTCGGATAACTTTCATATTTTGATGAATAGTGAAAATTACTAAATTTTAGTTAAAAACAACTTTTTCAATCGAAATAATTAATATTGATAAATTATTAATTTGAGTGGTTTTAAAGTATATTTAGAATATATTTTTACAATTTAATACAATGTTGGTCATTGGATATAATTTCACATTTAAACTAGACATAAACAAGTGTCAATCTTTTGATAGATATTGTTTCTTAAAAACACGCTCTTTGTTTTAACAGCAGGATTTAATTATAAAATTAATTAATGCAACTTCTATGATATGAATTTGGTAAAATAGACTTCATTTTTGAATTCGGAATATAAAATATAGCTTAGGATGAAATTTTGGCATTCTTCTGAAAAACATCAATTTTTGATGAATAGTGAAACTACTAAGTGGTAGGTTAAAAACTGAATTTTGCATAAAACTTAATTTTACCACTTCTGTGGATGGAATTTCGAAAATCCGACAGACACGGTTAATATCAAGGACTAAAATGTGGTTCAATGAGATGAAAATAATTTTTGGTGAATAGTAACTTTTTACTTTTTTTACCACGGTTAATAGTAAATAGGGTAACTAAGGGTAAATATGATATTACTATTACCCTAACACATGTCCTAATTCTATTGGATAAGTGTAATTCGGCCAAAAACAACCTTATGAATATAATATGACCATTTAGGCCCACTTGGATTAGATTAGGACATTTATTATTATTTAATTCAAAGAAGAGTTAAAAGAGTTAAAATCAAAGTTTATTTACTAAACCATTTTTAATATGGGGTTATACATAAGATATATTCGACTATAAATATTCATTAGAAAGCTAAAAAGATTTCCTACATAATGATATTTTAGTTATAAATTTTAGACTTTAAATAAATTAATTTATTTTTGACACAACGATGATGCAGTAATTACCCTTTTAAGGAAATATTAACAAAATTGATGTTATAAATGCTCAAATGAATGTAATTTAAGACTTTTTATGAATTAAACTAATTTTCTAGGTTACTATGATGTATTAGTGTTGATTTAATCAACTTGGTTCGAACATATAATTCTGTTATGACTTTCAAAAAAATCATATATCAAATAGTTTCAAAATTGACACAAAATGGTTTTTAAATCAAATATTATATTATTAATTGTTATTGTATTCCTAAAAATCTAAGGCTCGGCCAAATGACTTAGATAAGGATATATATATTAATAATAAACAATTTGGGGTTCGTTTGGCATGTTATAGTTAGTGTATTAACCATATAGTGAAAGAAAACAAAAAGACATGGTAAAAGTTAAATTATTTAACTTAGAGTTAAATCTAATTGATAAGGTTAAAATAATATCATAAACTTGTCTAAATTCTATTGGTTGATAGGATTTCGACACATCCCCACTTTAGCTTCGAAATAAGACCCTTTGGAACCATTATAAACCGATTTTGACTTTAATATAAAATAATATTTTGAGATATTCCTAAGGTGCCCCTCTCCTCCCTTATAAAAGGACACCTCCTCCCCCTCCTCCTCACACCAATTTGAGCACTCAAGCTCGGCCAACCCCTGCCAAAATCTCTTCTCCACTTCCCTAGAAACATCCTAGAGGTTCTGGTCTTCCTCAAAGACCAATTTTAGTGCCCTAAGAGGAGGTCTCAAAGAGGCGCTTCAAAGAAGAGGTAATTACCGTTACCAATTCTTTCATCTTTATTTCTTCTTCCACTTCTTCTTCTTAGGTTGTTTAATTATGAAGTAATAACATCAGTATCACTCATATACTAATATGTTATTATAAGTATGAAACAACCCAATTTCACTATCAATCCATCCTACGGAAAAAGAAATCACCGCGCGTGCGTACGTACGGAATACCGTCTCCACGCCGTGGTGTAATCAATTTTTCCACCACCACCTTACATGGATGGGTATAATGGTGTAAAGAATAACTATACATAGTTATTAAAACATCATATTGATTCTGATATATTGTATAATCCACTCCAATTCAATTCAATATTTATGGAAATGATATCATCGCTCGTGCGTACGTACGGACTACCGTCTCCACGACGAGATGAGATTCATTCTCCATGTTAACCATTTAAGAATGATTATAAAGTATATATAAGAAATAATAATGAAATATATGAAATTATAAAGCTACTGGATTTATGTATATATATACATATGTATGTCATCTACTTACTTCCATTTCAAGACAATAAGGAAAGGAAAACAGCGTTCATGCGTACGTACGGACTACCGTCTCCATGAACGGTGTTTTTCATTTTATTTATCTACCTATAATATATATATATATATATACTGAATATATATGATATATAAATCCTATTTTATATTCTGGAAGTAAGTAAATCATGATATAAGTAATAATGATGTCAAGAACAACAAGTCAAAACACCTACGATAAATGAAACGATTTTACCCAAAACGCTTCTTTAACATGGAATTTACAAAAGAACGGGTAATATAATGTCATAAGTGAACCATATATGATATAATAACAATGAATATGATTCTGTAATAAGTCAATAACATGATTTAAATCATTATACAGGAGGTTCGGACACTTACAAAGCAAGTCGGACCTAAGGTAATGGAAATATCACAATCTCATTTTTTATCCGAGATTGTTTATTCGTAAGTATTTACTGGGGTGTATTTTATCATCCACATCCATGTTTCATCAAAATGTAATCTTATTTCCATCCACCTACAATTGTTTAAAACCATTTTTACCCTTCGGTGAGTTTTTAGTAATATGTATGAAAGGAATCTTTTGTCGTACGAGGTACTTTTTGACTTTTCCGACAAAAGTACGAAGAATGTTTTTTTAACTTATACCGCACGAACGGATTTCTACTGTTTTATAAAGCCTTATTTTCATGAAGCTTACTCTAAAAGATTTCATGACTATTTTCAATAAAATCTCTTTCTTTTAAAATTGCATTATGTTTTGTGAAAAGAAATTGATTTTGAAGAAGAAAGGATATTTTCCTCAAGAATTCAATTCAAGTGTTTTATCAAAATTATTTTCCATCTAAGATAATAAAGGGTTCTGTTTCTATCCATATTTTTACATTGATTTGACTATGTTGTGATGGAATTATGTTTATGAATTCCTTTATCTTATATTAATTGATTTATGATGTCATGATGTTTCAAGAATCCCATTTTTGTTACATGTGTTATGCGATGATGTATGTTTTATGATTATGTGGCACACATAAGAAAGGATTCATTATAAGATGGGTGGGACCTATATCTCCCTCCAATGCATTGGGTAAAGATTTTATATCTCATGAGATAGACATGGCTGAAATGGTAGGTTATACCGGTTCAGTGAAACAGGACTGAAACGAGGGTTACTCGATTCAGAAAGAGACTTTGTCCACTAAGATAGTCTTGGCAATGAGTCATGACTAACAAGAAATGATTTTCCATGATTATGTGTGCATGCCACAAAGTTTCAAGTTTCATGTTATGATTATGGTGATCTCATTTTCACTTCTATGATTTGTTCCATGTTAAGATATTATGATCTCTTTTGCAGGTTATGATTTTCAAAAAGATATGATATGATTTTTATTTCTTTTGTATACCCTTACTGAGCATTTGAGCTCACCCTTTTATGTTTTATTTTCCCCAGGATATAAAGAAAGGTTTTAGGAAAAAAAATTGAAGATCTTTATGGGAGATATTGAAGATCTTTCACCAGGATTAGAAGATTATGTTCCGAGTTTCCAAAGACACTAAACTATTACGATCCTTGTGTGTGTGTTTTTTGTTATGTACTAAGTATTCCTCAAATGTAATGTAATGTCCATGTACGTCAGGATACGGGTCTCTACAGTTGGTATCAGAGGAAAGGTTTAGTCAACCTTTGGAAACTAGGATGCGAAAACGTTAGTGAGATCCCTAGAGATATTTCTAAGGTATGTCTAGGGATGTCCCTAAGGATAAGTATACGTATAAGATATGGTCCTAGAACTACGGTAACGATCTTAGAATTTAACCTAAGATGTTAGATATTTAAGGTACTCCCGCTTTATTATGTTGTTTTCCCTAGCATGATTTTTGCATCTCACACTATTCTTTTTGGGTTTTAGAAAATGGCTGGAAACAAGATGATTCATGATCATGGAGGATATGATGGACAATGGAATGATATTCTTCATAAGCAATCAAATGAAATGGGATTTGGAAGTCCAAACATAATTATTATGCCGAATCAGCAATCTCATAATATGATCAATAAAGTAAAATTTGGTAAGTTTCCTGACTCGGCTAATAAGAGAAAGATGGAGTTTCATGATGATCATAGAGGAAAGAAAGTTCAATTCCCCCTATGTAAATCATGTGGGAAGAGGCATCAAGGAGAATGTTTCAAAGGAACTGGAAGATGCTTTGGGTGTGGAAAAGAAGGACACAAAGCAAGTAAGTGCAAAGGAAAAGGTTCAGTTAACACCATGGATGAGGATAATGGTATTGCTACGACATCAACAATGGTTAAATGTTTTAAATGTGGAATGTACGGGCATTATGCAAACCAATGCCCTAAGGGAAAGACACATGAAGAGAATCAGTATGGTCATATGGGTAGTATTTATGTGGATGATGATGAAGAGACTACAAATGATATGTGAGATGAAAGAATTTTTGAAGCTCGGTCAATGGTTTGAGAATGTAGTGGAATGATTACATGTTTATCATGTGTAATTTTGGAATAAAGAGACATATATGGATTGTTACACTCATGTCTTTCCTTGTGTTTTGAAAGTGTATGATTAATGTTACCAGTATCCATGAAAGGTTATTCAGATATTTTTGGAATGTAGATGATATGCGCATAATGAAGGGATAAAGAGAAAATTAAATGTTTGATAGTATTCATGAGCTCATGATTGATATAAGGACTAAGTGATATCATGGTTTGAGTATATAGAATTTTGAGGATTTCGGTATGTGAAAAGTGTTAACTTTTAACTGAATTCAAGTTTTCACTAAGGTTCAATGGGTATTCAAGAGAGTACAAGATTAAGGCCTTTGAATGTTTGGAATGTGACCAACAAGATATATCTTATGATATATGGGGATCAACGATGGTATTAAATCTCTGGTAATCGTTTTCACTATGTTATGAGAATGGACTGCAGTATTATGGATAAGCCTAAAGATTGGAATGGATTATGTTGGACATAAGTTAGTATTGTTTAAGGATAGAAGTTTTTTCGATATTATTGATGGGATGTTATAGTAATATAGTTTTATAAAAAGGACAACCTGCAGGACGGGCGACAGCCCATCGCGTCGGACAAGGATGTGGGAATCGAACCCACAACCGAAGTGCGACTGGCCTTTATCGCCTACCACTGGCCTACAGGAAGTCGCTGTTTAGTAGAAACTAGTTTTATTATATTAAGCAGTATGATATATGAAGTATAAGTCCATTTTAGTAACCATATATGATTAATCTCACTATAGATCGACTTATGCATATAATTTTTGCTAACCTTTTGTTTGAGACAGATGGAATGACCCGTCATTCTATCACATAATCTGCTAACACTTCACGAATAACAAATTCAACTTCATTTATTTAAGAGATGAAGTGGAAATTGTTTAAGACACGAACAACAGTGAGAT
The DNA here is from genome assembly GCA_963277665.1 of Viscum album. NCBI lineage: Eukaryota > Viridiplantae > Streptophyta > Magnoliopsida > Santalales > Viscaceae > Viscum > Viscum album. The sequence goes on from CAUJRU010000341.1 coordinate 421,219, forward strand.
TGTACCAAAATAAATTAAGTATTTATTCTAATTCAAATTTTCAACTTTAGGGAAATGATCTTGAAAACCAAAAATGTTGTCCTAGTGATCTTATACCTGATGAATCAGATGGTACCTTATATCATCACAAATCTATAGATTTGTGATTACTAGCTTTTCTATAGCCATGTTCTCTACCACTCTCCATCAGAACACGATGGTTAGATTTCTCTTCCATATCCATATTTTTACCTATGTGGAAACCCAGCGATTAGTTTATTTGGGTAATCGTTACATTTCATACTTTAGTTTTTAAAGCCAAGTTTTGGTATTCCTCTTTACGATGTGGGATTCTATTAAAGAAACTTGAGAATAGTAAACCATTTATAACCCCGACGAATTTCGAGGGCGAAATTCATTTTAAGGGGGGTAGAATGTAACAGCCCGAGATTTTATGAAAAAAAATATTCTTTTTAATTTTATTAATGTCTTGTTTTGTTCGCTACTCCAAAAAGAAGCTTGAACAACACACATCATTGACTTGCCTTGCATTACACGCAATCGCGACCTTCCTCGATAGCGTGTGTAGTACGCAATACCGAGTTTCACTAAACAACGATATGCTATTAAAATATTATTATAACTAACAGTTATGAATAGTAATAACCACCTTTTAAAATTTTAGAAATTTTAGCTCTCAAAATGGACTTTATTTTTGGATTCGGAGTATCAAATTTAGCCTAAGGTGAAATTTTGGTGATTTTCGGATAACTTTCATATTTTGATGAATAGTGAAAATTACTAAATTTTAGTTAAAAACAACTTTTTCAATCGAAATAATTAATATTGATAAATTATTAATTTGAGTGGTTTTAAAGTATATTTAGAATATATTTTTACAATTTAATTCAATGTTGGTCATTGGATAAAATTTCACATTTAAACTAGACATAAACAAGTGTCAATCTTTTGATAGATATTGTTTCTTAAAAACACGCTCTTTGTTTTAACAGCAGGATTTAATTATAAAATTAATTAATGCAACTTCTATGATATGAATTTGGTAAAATAGACTTCATTTTTGAATTCGGAATATGAAATATAGCTTAGGATGAAATTTTGGCATTGTTCTGAAAAACATCAATTTTTGATGAATAGTGAAACTACTAAGTGGTAGGTTAAAAACTGAATTTTGCATAAAACTTAATTTTACCACTTCTGTGAATGGAATTTCGAAAATCCGACAGACACGATTAATATCAAGGACTAAAATGTGGTTCAATGAGTTGAAAATAATTTTTGGTGAATAGTAACTTTTTACTTTTTTTTACCACGGTTAATAGTAAATAGGGTAACTAAGGGTAAATATGATATTACTATTACCCTAACACATGTCCTAATTCTATTGGATAAGTGTAATTCGGCCAAAAACAACCTTATGAATACAATATGACCATTTAGGCCCACTTGGATTAGATTAGGACATTTATTATTATTTAATTCAAAGAAGAGTTAAAAGAGTTAAAATCAAAGTTTATTTACTAAACCATTTTTAATATGGGGTTATACATAAGATATATTCGACTATAAATATTCATTAGAAAGCTAAAAAGATTTCCTACATAATTATATTTTAGTTATAATTTTTAGACTTTAAATAAATTAATTTATTTTTGACACAACGATGATGCAGTAATTACCCTTTTAAGAAAATATTAACAAAATTGATGTTATAAATGCTCAAATGAATGTAATTTAAGACTTTTTATGAATTAAACTAATTTTCTAGGTTACTATGATGTATTAGTGTTGATTTAATCAACTTGGTTCGAACATATAATTCTGTTATGACTTTCAAAAAAATCATATATCAAATAGTGTCAAAATTGACACAAAATGGTTTTTAAATCAAATATTATATTATTAATTGTTATTGTATTCCTAAAAATCTAAGGCTCGGCCAAATGACTTAGATAAGGATATATATATTAATAATAAACAATTTGGGGTTCGTTTGGCATGTTATAGTTAGTGTATTAACCATATAGTGAAAGAAAACAAAAAGACATGGTAAAAGTTAAATTATTTAACTGAGAGTTAAATCTAATTGATAAGGTTAAAATAATATTCTAAACTTGTCTAAATTCTATTGGTTGATAGGATTTCGACCCATCCACACTTTATCTTCGAAATAAGACCCTTTAGAACTATTATAAACCGATTTTGACTTTAATATAAAATAATATTTTGAGATATTCCTAAGGTGCCCCTCTCCTCCCTTATAAAAGGACACCTCCTCCCCCTCCTCCTCACACCAATTTGAGCACTCAAGCTCGGCCAACCCCTGCCAAAATATCTTCTCCACTTCCCTAGAAACATCCTAGAGGTTCTGGTCTTCCTCAAAGACCAATTTTAGTGCCCTAAGAGGAGGTCTCAAAGAGGCCCTTCAAAGAAGAGGTAATTACCGTTACCAATTCTTTCATCTTTATTTCTTCTTCCACTTCTTCTTCTTAGGTTGTTTCATTATGAAGTAATAACATCAGTATCACTCATATACTGATATGTTATTATAAGTATGAAACAACCCAATTTCACTATCTATCCATCCTACGGAAAAAGAAATCACCGCGCGTGCGTACGTACGGAATACCGTCTCCACGCCGTGGTGTAATCAATTTTTCCACCACCACCTTACATGGATGGGTATAATGGTGTAAAGAATAACTATACATAGTTATTACAACATCATATTGATTCTGATATATTGTATAATCCACTCCAATTCAATTCAATATTTATGGAAATGATATCATCGCTCGTGCGTACGTACGGACTACCGTCTCCACGACGCGATGAGATTCATTCTCCATGTTAACCATTTAAGAATGATTATAAAGTATATATAAGAAATAATAATGAAATATATGAAATTATAAAGCTACTGGATTTATGTATATATATACATATTTATGTCATCTACTTACTTCCATTTCAAGACAATAAGGAAAGGAAAACAGCGTTCATGCGTACGTACGGACTACCGTCTCCATGAACGGTGTTTTTCATTTTATTTATCTACCTATTATATATATATATATATACTGAATATATATGATATATAAATCCTATTTTATATTCTGGAAGTAATTAAATCATGATATAAGTAATAATGATGTCAAGAACAACAAGTCAAAACACCTACGATAAATGAAACGAGTTTACCCAAAACGCTTCTTTAACATGGAATTTACAAAAGAACGGGTAATATAATGTCATAAGTGAACCATATATGATATAATAACAATGAATATGATTCTGTAATAAGTCAATAACATGATTTAAATCATTATACAGGAGGTTCGGACACTTACAAAGCAAGTCGGACCTAAGGTAAGGGAAATATCACAATCTCATTTTTTATCCGAGATTGTTTATTCGTAAGTATTTACTGGGGTGTGTTTTATCATCCACATCCATGTTTCATCAAAATGTAATAATATTTCCATCCACCTACAATTTTTTAAAACCATTTTTACCCTTCGGTGAGTTTTTAGTAATATGTATGAAAGGAATCTTTTGTCGTACGAGGTACTTTTTGACTTTTCCGAAAAAAGTACGAAGAATGTTTTTTTTAACTTATACCGCACGAACGAATTTCTACTGTTTTATAAAGCCTTATTTTCATGAAGCTTACTCTAAAATATTTCATGACTATTTTCAATAAAATCTCTTTCTTTTAAAATTGCATTATGTTTTGTGAAAAGAAATTGATTTTGAAGAAGAAAGGATATTTTCCTCAAGAATTCAATTCAAGTGTTTTATCAAAATTATTTTCCATCTAAGATAATAAAGGGTTCTGTTTCTATCCATATTTTTACATTGATTTGACTATGTTGTGATGGAATTCTGTTTATTAATTCCTTTATCTTATATGAATTGATTTATGATGTCATGATGTTTCAAGAATCCCATTTTTGTTACATGTGTTATGCGATGATGTATGTTTTATGATTATGTGGCACACATAAGAAAGGATTCATTATAAGATGGGTGGGACCTATATCTCCCTCCAATGCATTGGGTAAAGATTTTATATCTCATGAGATAGACATGGCTGAAATGGTAGGTTATACCGGTTTAGTGAAACAGGACTGAAACGAGGGTTACACGATTCAGAAAGGGACTTTGTCCACTAAGATAGTCTTGGCAATGAGTCATGACTAACAAGAAATGATTTTCCATGATTATGTGTGCATGCCACAAAGTTTCAAGTTTCATGTTATGAATATGGTGATCTCATTTTCACTTCTATGATTTGTTCCATGTTAAGATATTATGATCTCTTTTGCAGGTTATGATTTTCAAAAAGATATGATATGATTTTTATTTCTTTTGTATACCCTTACTGAGCATTTGAGCTCACCCTTTTATGTTTTATTTTCCCCAGGATATAAAGAAAGGTTTTAGGAAAAAAAATGGAAGATCTTTAAGGGAGATATTGAAGATCTTTCACCAGGATTAGAAGATTATGTTCCGAGTTTCCAAAGACACTAAACTATTACGATCCTTGTGTGTGTGTTTTTTGTTATGTACTAAGTATTCCGCAAATGTAATGTAATGTCCATGTACGTCAGGATACGGGTCTCTACACCCTAATGCATCATAAAACAATATGTACTCAACAGCCTCCTCCAAAAATATCAAGATGGTAGCCCTTGCCCAACTCTGCATCAACTACTAAAAAGCCTGTTGAAACTTCACATTACAAATTAAAGGTTTACCCATTCGAGTCAAATCATTCATGGGTGCTGATATCATGGAAACATTAAAAATGAATCACTAATAATAGCATTACAACCCAAGGAATCTCTACACCTCTATCACTCTCTTAGGGGGATCCCAAGATAACATTGCTGAGACCTTGGATTCAAACACTACCACTCATTCAACTACGATAATGTGTCCCAGTAAGTGGACTACCTAAATCCAGAACAATCACATCAAGATATTTATGTAAATATGGTTCTCTCAGAGTATATCCAGATCTATCATCAAGTATATTTCATGATACTCCTTGTAGGCCGAGTACACAAGGATATAGTCGACAAATAATACCTAGAACTAGTCTATATAGGGATGAAGGATCTAGTTTATGAGTCCCAAGAAAACATTTAGAGCATTCATCCTACCAAAGGAAATCACCAGGTAATCATAGTGACTATAGAGACATATAAATTCTATCTTCGATATATCCTTATCCCATAATCATAGTTGTTGGTAGAGTGACCTATGGTGAACCATCGAGAACAATCATTTCCATATCTTCTGATAAAATAGGTCATTGATCCATGGTAGATGATACTTGTTTTTTACAGTTACATGGTTTAAGAACCGGTAGTCAACACATGACCTCATGCTCTTGTATTTCATATTGGAAAAAAAACTAGGTCTGCCCAAGTTGAAACACTAGGTCTAAAAAATCCCTTCTGTTACAAGACCTCAAACTTCACCCTCAGTTCAAGAAGGTCTATGGTATCCATCTGATATGATATATTAGATATCAGTTCCATCATAGGGTGTAAATAAATTTTTAACGTTGTATCTCGATGGGGAGATAAACCATGATCATACTCAGGATAGACATCCCCATACTCCACCACCACTACAGCAAATTGGGAACTCACAAAATCCACTTCAGCAAGGGGTTTGGTTTCTTCATGATTAGAAATCATCCAAACCATCATATGCATGAGTTAGTCCTACTCTTCCCATATTTACTCTATAACAAAAAGGGTGATATTATTTCCATCATTGTGGACACACCTCCCTCTTCAACTAAAACAGACAATCTGGGAATGATCTGTAGATAACCAATCCATACCAAGAATGAAATTGTAATTCCTTGATGATAGTACCAAGATATTCCCAAAGAAACTCTCACCTAGAAGTGTCAAGTAATGCAATTGTAACAAGTGTGTGACCACTGAGTCTTATCTAGTTAGAATCTCTAAGCACAATGGTAAATTCAATAGTTCAAATAGAATCTATAAGTCACGTACAAGGTATGTCGAAAAACGGAATTACTAGAACCTATGAATATTTTTACTATAGATAAAGTATAAAAGAGACAGATCTTACCTTGTATCAATCATTAAATATTTGGGTTATAATTTTAGACCACCTTCATTTATCCCCACCCCTTCCCTCAAAATACATGAGCCTAGTGTGGACCCTCTTGGGGTGGTGGGAGTGATATTTCACAGCACCGACCACCTCATGCAGCTCACCCAGATTCTGTTCCACATCCTCCAATGAGTACACCTACTTGATCCTAACATTTTTCTGACTCAGTAGAACATCTACAATCTATCTTTAAATTTTAAAATGGGTTAAAATATCTCAGGTGAGATTCCTTATCCCTCACATGAGTATAAATGCCACTCTCATGGCTGATTTGACCCACCCAATGATCCATGAACTACTAATCCTTAATCCTGTGATGTCCTCCTAAAACATATCACATGTTCATGTCCATGAGAATGATGTCGTATCCCTATCATTTAGGCCTTTACTCCTTATTTCCCACTACTAACAACCTATGGCCATATCTACTCATCCATGAATCTTTCAACCACTAAATCTCACTCTATCACCCTTGCATATGTATAAATGCTCATTAGGATATCACTAGCTCAAATGTCTCAACGAAGACCTCTCTTGAAGGTCTGTGTCTGGAATAATAGATACTAAAAAATATCCATGAAGTACTTATAAAGTTTGTTAAACCCCAATGAAATCTTAGACACTGTTGTGTTTCACTATTGCAACTGAAGAAGCTCCTGGATACGTACATCTCTCTGTGTAGAAAGTGAAAAATCCCCTCTAAAGAGGCACTCAATGTTTTTCTGCTAAATATTTTTTGCATCATCATACTGGGTAAAACAACCCCACAATATCTCTATTGATCCATGGATAAGTCTCACTTCTAGAAACACTATATGACCAACTAGTGTCCTAACTATATTGAAAACGTTGGTCACTGCCTCAAGAAATTCTTCATCGACCTGTTGAATGGCATAACTTATGATGTTGTGGAGTCATTGTCACTGATAGTCATGAGTAGCACTCAGTTTCTACAGCTCATTAACTAGTACTATGGGTACCATGTGCTCCTCTACAGGTGGCTATATGGTTGGTGCGCCACCTGGAGGTAACATCTCAGGAAGTGGTCCATATATATATGACTCATCACTAAGGGGATCATCCTCATCAACATCATGTTTAATCCTAGCTGGTATATGTGGAAAATGCTTCCTAAATAAACCATATGTACCAATTTTCATGAATATAGATGGAGATCTTGCTCAAGAAGGACATAGAAATGCAACTCATGCCTATGTGGTGCATGTACCATTATTCTCCTTGCAACCAATGTTCTAATGTACCATGTATAAAACTAGGTGATTGAAGTCATGGTTTATGAATACATTATTTTTGACGCAAACACTGGAGTCCTTGTTTTTTAATCCAAACTAAAAAAACTAAAATTATTTCCCCAAACCAATCTCACATACTCCTGATCCTATATTAGAACAAACCCACTCTGATACCACTCTATCATGACTCATCTTAGTCGGTCACATTTGTTGAATCCCCAATCCCACCTCCAATAGGACAGAGGATTGAGACTAGTTCTGAGAAGAAAAATCACAGGAATTGGAGGAATTATCCAAAGTACCCATACACACTCACACATCTCTAAGCCTATAAAATGTTGAATTTAAAAACAACTGAACAACAGTGCATGCATACTTCTAAATACAATAACTAGAGTACAACATGAGGTAGAAGAAAGTAGACATGGAAAAATAAAATCCCAACACAATGAGTTTGTAACACAAATCCAACCTTGGAGTAAAGGGATTGTGGTCTGAAATCCATAAGAACTCACCTCAGTCTTTCCCATCTCACTAGGCACCAACTCTTTCTGGACCTCCTTTGACTCTATCAAAAGATGGATCATCTTAAGAATAAATGAAACATACTAGAAAATCCCATGTATGGGTGAGTATGACAACCCTCTATAAGACAACCTAAAAACCACAAGGCATACTACAAATGAAATATAGATATATCTACATAGGTATATTTTTACAACTTATATAATAATAATATCTAGATATACACAATAAATACTTGGAATCTATCATTATGTTGAAACCATTCTATATCATCTATAGGATTCCAACTCCAATATTCCACAAGTTACTCATCTGGGAGAATAAACTATTGTGTCTGATAGTACTGATGACATCCATATGAGAGATACCAATTATTGGGACATACCATGAGAAATAATATTCTGATAGTCCTAAGAGAATATCATATACATATTAGGATCACTACCAAGTCCATGGGGTGATACCAACAAACTCAATACTGATTAACATTCCAAGTAGAGGATTGGAACCTGTGTAGTGTATGTCATGTTGATACCATGAACTCCACCTAGGGAACAATGATGAATAAAGGATCTCACTCTGGGCCCCTCAAATGGATTTCAATGACTCTATCCAAGAATTCCTATTGATGGGTTCATACTCCTAAGAGTAGGAAATTATTCCATACTAACCCTTAAAAAATTATATGGAGAAAGAATACTACAAAAAATTGTCCCTGATACAGAGGGCATGATATCCAAGTAATGTATAAAAGAGTACTTGGCATGAACTTGGGGTCAGACATCATGTCTCATAACCCTTGGTACTGACGATGTGAACAAATTATGTCATAAAACCATGTTTTTTGTAGTAGTACAAATCATGTAGGAAGCATGTGTACTCTACCCATGTGCTACTACAAGAATTCATCCCTTATACCCATGTTTGTGTACTATTACATGGGTTATCCTATGTAATTGGTCCAACCAGTGTCCCGGTAGGGGATTACATTCCATGTAGATAGTCTATGTACTATACCCCATGTCTGTGTACAGTTCAAGGGACTTGTCGAGTTAACCTGGGAGAGATCACATGTCATGTGATAGGGGTTACATTTCATGTGGTACTTCAATTTATCCTAAATTCAAATCCATATAAAAGGGTTCATATACAACATATAGATATAGAATACACGTTGTGTTATTTGGGATTTTGAAAAATGTTGCTGCTCTAGTCTGCATTTGATCTGGAACCTCCAACCTTTGATCTAGTTATTGTTTAACCACAAAATTGAAGATCCAAGTTCATAAAATACTCTATGCCGTCAAACAATTATTTATATCATCTGATCCACTTTTAAAATGGATCAAATCACTTTTATTCGTCGTGCACCAATGAATATAGAAGAAAACGAAATCAGGTATCCGCTATTGTCTGAATCACTTTGTCCCTGGTGTCACACCTCACCCTTGTTATGATGATCTCATATATATGATATCTGATCGGGGAAACAAGAATAGGGTGAACAATGATTTATTGTTTGGGACTTGTCGAGTTGTGTCCCAAATGAAGAACGCATGAGACAAATGATGAATAGGGAGGAGAAAATCACAAGAATAGATTGGAGGAATGAAGAATGATTGATTTTAGTGTCTATATTGATCATTATCCATTGTAATAACAATATAAATAATTAGAATAAAAAATATAATCACTCATCAAAACACTAAAAAATAACCCATCATAAAAGTAAACGGAACTACTAATCAATCCGTTTGTTGATTGGTCGGAGTTATTCATCAGAATAAAAAAGATAGAAGAATCCAAATAAAATACATTACCTCCCTTTATTTGGTTACATTATTGATGAAGAATGGAACATTATCATGTTCTTTGGTTAGAACGTTGAAATTTGAGGTGTGTTGATCAACAATCCATGATCTCATTGTCATTCACTTGATAGGATTCTCCAAATCCCTCTCTAAGGATTTATTGAATTCTATAGGGTTATGTGGATATCCCTGAAATTATAACATAACAACCTATATAAATATTTTTTTTAATTGAGTCTATAAAAATTAAATAAAGTATTATTATTATTTTATTTTTTTGATTTTAGTGCCTATTATAACTTTTCTACAAACTACCCACATCAACTAATTTTAAGTCTCTCTTACTATAAAACATGCATTATAAACTCAATTGTTCCCTTGGATTCTTGATTTGGGCACCATTTTATATGTTATTCATCATTTTCTTGAAAACTACTTGTGTGATTTGTTTAATATATTTAATATATATCAAACATTTATTTTGGGAAAATTGGACCACATAATCACATGTCGTCAAAGAAATTTCTCTATAAAACAATCCATAAATTATCCAAATATAATACATTGAAAATTTGATAGACTACATTCAGATTCCACCTAGATCATTGGAATATGGGTTGTGTAAATCATGTGCCTAGTATATTGAATGGATGTGTTAGGAAAGGGGGCACACATATCAAGGGAAACCCAAAACACCCTTTGATTCTGAGTCCCTCCATGGTGTCATCGCAACTGATGAGGAATTTAGGACCTATCCTATAAAGAGGATATGTATTTAATTGGTTGGACATAGACCTTATAAATTATTCTATAGGGACTAAAATCATTGTCAATTATAGTTTATCTTCACTATTTCCCAAGGTACATGAAATATTTGTGAATACTCAAATATATGGTTGATAAAGTGGGATATGGATAAAATTACTATCTATGAAGTTTTCATACACCCTAGGGTAGTTTTACTTTTAATTGGTAATGTTGAGACCTATTCCCTGTGGTTTGGAGTCACAAGTTGTGGGTCATAATGTGGTTCAAGATTGTTGTGTCACATTATTTAATTTATAAAGGGTATAATACACAGTGATTTAATGTTTAGGAGGTCAAATCCAATTAAATTGTCTAGACACATGGATTCTAAATCATTTTCCAATATGCTCATTTTTTGAGGATGGTATGGGATAATAATGTTGTTAATAACCTAGAACACCCTTTGGTGGTGGGTTCTTCAATGGTAATGTGATTCTCACAAGAATAAGAAATGCCTTTCTATAGGTCCAATATGTGTCTGGTGGGTATGTTTGAGACATTATGCATCAATCTGAAGGTCAGACAAGGAGATATATTTTTCTTTCCATGGTACATAAATGATTTTCATTGACCCAGGACACTCAAATCAAGATGTGTGGTTTATTGAAAATTTAATATTCTATAAGGGACTATCACCATAAAAGTGTTTCATTTCCTAGTGAACACATTATCCTAGTAAGGATATTTGAAAAATGATTAATGTATTTTTTCCTATACTAGGGGGTCTAGTGATCATGGATCAACTTTTAATAAGTCTATAAAGTATACCATATGAACTTTATGCCTCATATTATAAGCCCTATTTTTTCCAAACATTGGAGATGGAGAGTTTAGTGAGCGGAGACATGACTTCTTCTCAGGACATCCTTTGAGGTTTGTTAACCTGATATGTTTTTTGACTCTTTCACTAGCAATTTATGGTCTTTTGATTTGGACCATTATAGGAGAAATTATTATGGTCATACATCTTTGACCAAAGGGAATTAATTTTATATTCATGATGCACATGGACATGATATGAGGGATATTCTATACAAGAGCCCAATTAGAATAACTTTGGTCAATAGTATTCCAAAATCATTCAAGGTGGGAGATAAAATGTTCTAAATCATGTATTGAGGTTATCTAGTCATGAGTAATGATATTAAACATTCATACTGAGAATGGACAAGAATACCCTATGGTTAGGTGTACTTTTTTCGTCACATCATACTCACAAGGATAAAACAACTCTTCATATAGAAACAATATGTCTATGGTTGGTAGGATAGATCCCTTATGCATCGATAGAAAGGTAAAATCGAGAGATCGAATTTCCATTCAAAGGGTTTTGACAAGGTTGTGTAATCATGATGTGATCAATAAATAATGTGTGATTCATGGGATGAGGGGATTAAATGATGGTAGAATCACCCTTTACAATGGTTGATCAGGATCCTGATCTTGTGGTCCTTTGATAAAGAATCATTATGGGTAATTTCTTGGACATATTTAACATCATGTATTGGGGAAATATATATCATTAATTTTTATGGTCATTTCACTAGAACATTTTGATTTCAGTTTAACATGGTGTGGTAAGGTCATTTTCCTTACAGTTTAACATCATGCAGTAAGGACGTTTACTGCATATCAATCTCATATGTTTTTAGGGGTTATTTGTTTCCTTTTTATGTTGGGGTTGAACTTAGGTCTGGGGGTATGGGTGTCTCTATATATCCAGTGATGAAATAAATCCATACAATTGTAGTTACACAATGGGCAATGCTCTACATTGTTCTAACGCATATGAAAGGGTGGGTATTGTTCCTGGTGATTGTTATAGTTGGACACAAGATTTGAGATTTGTGAATCATTACAAATCTCATTATGGTAACAATAAAGCCAGGCATAGTTCTTGAGAATCAATCCATTTTAATGTCATGTAGAAAGGATGTCAGTTGAGTAGTTTGACATCATTCGATGAGGATGTGGGTCACAAGGTGTGAAAATTAATGTTGTGAATGTGCCAAATAATTTTGGTATTGGCATAACTATGTATCATATAATGAATAAAAATCAAGCCCCCTATAGTTCATGAATGTGATATTCTCTACGTAGGTTTCACCCATACGCATAGGGGGTATTGTTCTCATTGGTTGTTATAGGTGGGCTAGAGATTATATAATTCGGTATCACTACATATCCTATAGTGTTAGGAATCGATCCACATGTATTTCTTGAATGGAGGTGAAATAGAATACTAAAACCACTGATAGTGGCCTTCTTATGAAATTTCAACGACAATACATAGTTTTATATCATCTAATGGACATTAACTATGTAATTTAACAGTATGTGGAGTGGAATCATTTCCTTTTTGTGGAAATGAATCTAGGGGAATATGATCATTTTCATGAACTTATATTCCTTGATCATGTGAAGAGACCTCAACAATGTTCCTAAACTCACGCGAGTTATGCCCAATTTGAGAAACAAGGAATGAAATTTTTCTTTTCAACATACGCTGGAAATAAAATGGAACGAACATGGGAATTTTGTATCATGTGGTGGATGAGAAAAGATATAGTACCTAGGAATCCCTACATATATCATTTTAATGATAATCAAAACAAATGTATTTCTGGTAAACCATGCAGTTTAGTGTCATGTCGAGAGGACATCAACCATGATGTTTGACATCATGTGGTAAAGACAATGCTGAATTGGTGTGAAAAAGTGGACTTTTTGTGATCAGTATAGTTTTACATTGTGTGATGATGGTCAGGGTTACTCAACATGAAATATGATAAATTTTTTAGTATGTCCCATGAATGGGGGTTTGGGCATCACTTTGTATCATGTGATGAGAAGAATCAGTCCACACAAAGTCCATGGATGAATAGATTCCCTATGTGTATCGAACTCTCACATAGGGACATGAGAACATCATTTTTCTATTGCACAAATCTATCTTGTTTGTGGTGAATCATTGGTGGGATGATTATTACTATGGTGGTTTATGTCGTGTGGTGGGTAGATTCTCAATACAGTTTAACATCATGTGATAATTGAGGACATGTTCTATATAGTTTAATGTCATGTGGTAAGGAATAATTTTTATGTTTAAGATCATTAGGGAAGGAATATTTCATGCATTTTAATGTCATGTGACTAGGAAAAGGCCTATATAGTTTAACATCATATAGCAAAGAAGTGGTCTGTATGGTTTGTTTTTATATGGCCTAGATATATTTTCACATAATAATTTCATGCGACAAGGATAAGAGATATTGTGTACTTTAACATCTTATTTCATGGACCAGTTCCATATAGTTTAATTTCATTTGGTCAGTATGTATTCTGTAAACATTTACATCATGAGGTTAGGGAAAATATAATTCTTGATGGAAGCTATGAAAGTTATTTCTTATGAAACCTCATATTGGTTGGTGTTGTGACACATTCCCCATCCATTTTGGCTAGTGGATAATCCCTATTATGATTTTACTTATTTATGATATACGGTCCTTCTCATTTGGGTTCCAATGTTGGTTTATTATTTCCTGGTATAATTGGGTTTTTAAAAGCCAATACCAGTACTCCTTAAAGGTGTGATTGGAGGTGAAATGTTTTGTTGAAGGATTGTGTGATCTAATACTGATGGACTTCACTGTTGTGAAATGTATGTAACCTATTCTCATCGAGACACTCCAAATCATCCAATTTCTTTTTAGATTTCTCATCATCTATGATTTTTTAATAGAAGGTTATTTGAAGTGAAGGATACTATAATTATTTGTGAAACACTCCCTTGTTTATATACTCTAATGAATAAGGAGTTCATGTGTATTAGTACCCATGGTAGTATGTTATATCCATGAATCATGGAGGATCTTGTCCATCCAGGACGTCTTGTACATATTTATCATGTTCTAGATTATATTTAAAATAGTCATGTTCAAGGCCCCTATTTGTCCTTTTTTTCATGACAGAGGGATGAATGATTGGACATGATGTTGCAATTTAGGTACAATTTCTTTATCTTTATAGAATATAATTTGGTGTAGATGTCCGTTAATATCATGTGAGGAAATCCAAATATGTTGATGGTATGAGACTTTAGGATTATGATGTTATTATTCATCCTAACTTACATGATGGGTATACCGTCATCTCACTTTGAAAAAAGTTTGTAACATTAAGGATATACATAAACAACTTTTTAGTGACTAGTGGATACAGCCGCACAATATCCATTCCCAATACAAAAAAAGGATAGTAATATTTATGTATATATAAATTTCAGGGTTTGATAAATGAAGTTATCATGAATATAGAATGAATGATATTTCTATTTGAATTCCATGAAATCCAACATCATGGGTTTCCAATACTGACCCAACCTCTTGATTTAGTGGGAGATCCTAGCCTTAGACTGATGAACACTACAAGAGCCGACATGTACTTCTTTTATTAAGGTGTGAATCTATCATTCTGATATGCATTTTAGTAGGATCTGATTTATGCTTCATTTATAGAGGGATTTATGCTCATTTGTCCCATCACAAAGGGTAATGTTCGATTCTTGTCACTGAATCTATACCCTTCCATCTCGTTCTATAAAGAGGGTCCCATTTTAGAGACAATATATTATGGGTCCCATCCATCTAGGGGTGTATATCAGTTCATCACGCTCTTGGAAGGTGTTGACCTGATTGATTTCTTGCATGTTTCAGATGATGATTGATGAGACCATTATTTTTGTGTGATGTAGAATCTCACATCCTCTTAATCAGAGTCAACCAATACTATGGAAATATTAACCCATTAATTGACAATAACATTTTATGATTAAGGGACATGATGAAATTTTTGTTCAAATGGGACTTGACTATTATTCCCTTGACATATCTAGTAAGGGGTTTAGTTCTTCATTATTTATGGAATATTCACCATTTATCTTCCTTCTCTCTATCATTGAATCCCATTTGATGTTTATAAAATATATTTATAGTATTATGGCTAGTTCCAATCTAGTGATGAGGGCTTCATATTTTTCCACATTATTATTACATCCTTTATATAGTGAGAAAGACTACTGAAAGAAACTTGTTCAAAGATAAAAATATAATCATTAATACATCTGAATAGAGTTTTGTGTTTTCTAGTCTCTTGTCAGTAGGACTTAGGTTGGTTCCTTCAAATACTTCTCCCTTGTTCAGTTATTTTCATGTTCATTGAAAACCTACTCATCTGGATGTTCAGTGTCTATTGGTGTGCTTACTGTGGTTAGAAGTTCCATGAGAAAATCAACCAGGGTCTTCCCATTCACTTACATTTGTGAAACTAATAGAATTCCATATTATTAAAAAATGACATCCCATCAATATAAATGTCCAATTATAATGGGGAGGCCTAGGATGTACTTAAGATGATCAACATTGGAGAGAAGGTGGACTTTGTGTTTCTTCTTGTAATACCCCAGTGTTTGAACTACAAAGTTGATTGTGAGAAATTTCTTATTAACATAAAAATATCATGTCCCCACACCAATATTAGTTTTGTTTTGGTAGTAGATATTTTTATCATTCCCCGCATCATTCTTCTATGTGATGAGAAATCCAATTGATCATTCCATAGTGGGCACAAATATAATGTGCGTCTTCCCCTCCTCTAGTGGCATCAGGACCAATGGTTGTAGAAGATACTTCTTCAGACTCTCGAATGATTCTGGGTAGTCCCCATCCAAATGATAGGTCACTCCCATCATCATTATCTTGTTGAATGATAGAGATTTTCTTTCTAGTTCTGCTATGAAATATATAATGTAAGCGATGTTCCCTAGAATCCCCCTCAGTTTTTTAAGATAATGCAGGGGTGAAATTTCAGGGATTGTTTTTTTTATATCAGGGTCGACCTAAGGTAGGGATTGTGTACTACAAAGTCAATGATCTTCATGAATGTTTACCCTATAGTTAATTATAGAGGATTCATCTTCATAATATGCTGATTTATCTTTTTGAATAATGTTTCATGATCCATGATGTAATTATATTGATTCAGGGAAGTGAACACCAATTAGTCAATGTGAAATTCCTTTATCCTTCCCAAAAATCTATTAAAGATATGTTTTATTTCTCATTAAAATGTAGTTACAATATTATTTATTCCAAAGGTCATGACCTCCTTGAATAAGATCCCATGGGTTTCTCTGATGAAGTGAATTGCTCATATTAAGGGTATTCATTTCTCTCATTCGACATCTAAATTAAGTCTTGGAATTTATGTATCATTCCAAGTGATCATATTTAGATGTTTCTATATAATTTTAATATACATATCTTTCTCCTCAAGAGGTATTAAATTACTAATCAATATAGTCCATGAGTCTTCTTTTGTTCCCAGATTTATCTTGTTGATCTCATCAATGGTGATGGAGATTCCTTCATCAAATAGGGGAGGGGCGTTCCTATGGTCAATCTATTATTATTCCACATCTATGTCTATATATTAATTTTTAAATGAAGTAGGAAATATGAGGGATTCTGTGTCACTTTTTGAATTAGTGAATCCATGGGAACAGACATTGTCATCCACTACTTCAAAAGTCATTGTAGAGAGATCCATAATATGATTTTCATTAACATAATCACTGGGGAGAGATGGTGCTTGGACATCTGAGACTAGTTCTATTACCTCAATTAGATTTATGGTTATCACATCATCATAGTCGAGAATACTCGATGGATTTTCAAGGGTAGTCCCAAATCTATTGTGGGATAAAGCCTATATATTTTCATCCATCATTGGTTGGTTTCCATATATTTTATGGAAACAAACCTTATAATATGTGTCTTAAAATGTCACAAAGGGGGAACTATCACCATGTAGTGTTATTAAATTTCAATCAATGGGGTATTTCCAACACTGAAAAAAATTTGATGGTACCTCCACATGGTTGCGGAGAGAGAACCATCTGAGTAGGTTATTGTATGTGATGTCTTTCTGGATAAACATGAACTTAGTTTTGGATGTGATATCCCCAAGCTGAGCATTGAGCATGATCATTTAATGTCGTCCTTGCTCGTACTTATCATTACCTTGAATTGTCAGATTTGTGGGAGATAGATCTACCTCTCTATACCCCAGATATCGGTGGGTCCTAATTGTGATGACATTGATCCCATAACCATATTCAATAATATCCCATTGGAAGTGGAAATTTTCAAGTCTGCTCAAAACATATTGGGGTTTGATGTGTCCTAGGATGATCTCTTCATGATCATAGTTAATGAACAAATGGTGATGTGGAATTATGATTGAATGGTATCAACTTGATATAACATGGTTATAGTTACTTATGTCTCATACACTTGTGGGCTCTGTCGGGGTTAAATATGTTTCTCCCAAATTTATTTTTAAATATAGAGTGCCTCTAGGATTGTTATCACTGCTATGACAACCTCCAACTGCATTATAATGTCTTTCATTTGTGATATAGTTCAACACTCTCCAATATGGGGATGATCATTATAATAAGGACAACTAGATGGTATATCTAAGGAAGATAATCCTAGTTCTTGTGAAGAGGTTGACGGGGAATATTATTCTAGTTTCTTGGGTTGTTCTATACTTCCCCACTATTTAGGATTATTAGATAACCACACCCTATCTTGGTGGTCATGTAAGATGACTAGGTGTGGATGATAGCTATACGGTTAAATAACACCTCCATATATCTTTTGAGATTTATAAAGTGCATTCCCATGAGTCTAAAATTCATATATGTCCTTTTTGGGGAAACGACCAATGTATTATCTTTGTTTGTGCTTGGTTTGCCCCCTCTATCCTCAAATCTTTTCCCCGCAGCCTCCAGCTCCCTAGTTAGGTAATAAGAAATCGTACATAGAGGCATATTCATCATCCAATAAGGGTTCTTCCAAATATATCTTGTTAATGGATGAGAATATTTTTTCTCCATCGGATGAGGTTTTTTTGGAGGTGGTTCCCATATTATTGATGTTTTAGGGGATTAATCTTCAAGGTTTATGGCTTCCATAAGAGATGAATGCAACTATTTCCCCTCTATTTCTTCTTGTGTATGATTGGTTTTCCCTCCTTCAGAATGAATAGTTTTGTGCAACCTCTCTAATTGATGAAACAATTATGGGTATATGATGTTTTTATCTCTAGGTGGCATGATCTTGGTGAACTATTCTTCAATTCATCTAGTCGTATAACTTCTTCCAAAACATAAAAAAATTTGTAAATTACCTTCTTCTTTTTATGGGAAAAGGATTTGTAGGAATATGCAATGGGGTTTATCTAACATCACCTATCAAGAATTAACCATGCATTAGAGGAATATTTGAAGACATAGAAATCCTATAAGAAGTGACCCAACCTCCGATGAAAAGGGTAGTAGTCGGTACGATCGGTGAGTCTTACCTCATTGGGATTCGTGGGTTATTGAAGCTTTACTAGGTTACCTTTTATGGATGAATTCATATAACCCGAGTCTTGATAATTTTGGAAGGACAATACATTATTCATCAGTTCCTCAAATCATTATTGACCTTGGTATTTTTTGGCTACTAGATGAAGGAGACTTTTTTGTTTCTGCCTCTCTATAAGAGGCACTAGGTGGTTCAAGACCTACCTAGGTTCTTGGATGGGCATTGCTACTAGCTTGAGGGTAATAGTGGCATTTTTTTCCTTTATAATTATTTTCTGATATGTTAAGGGAATTATTCCTGATTTAGATCTGGTTAACTAAATGGATTCTTCTAATTGTTGTACAATATTTGTAAACTCACATAATCCATAGGGGTAATTCATTAGAATCAGAGGTGTATGGAACTCATCAATGAGGTTTTTAGCATAGAGTTTCAATAATTTATTTTATGAGAGAGGGATATTGAGTGAATAGGTTAAATAATTCCATATTGTTATGAAGTCATTTATGCTCTCATTTTCTCATTTCTTGGAGTTGAATATGTGAAAATTTTCATTTTCCTTATTGTAGGGATGAACTGATAAGGGCATTGATGAAGGCAGTCTTTCCATCCTGTAACTGATCTTATAGGAATAATGTTTTACCAAACTAATCATATACCTAAAATATTTTGTAAAAAACTACTCATCTTGGTTACCTTGTTCAGATCTTGAGGGTCCATCATATGACCATGTTGGGAAATGAAGTTTGTGAGATGTTGTTTTTGGTTTCTCACGTCGTTGAAGGAGGATAAGTCATGATTCACAAATTTGGGTGGGGGAAATGTTTAATCCAACCATTCAAGATTTGTATTTTTCATAGGCTATTCATGTGTGCATCACTCATCCATTGGTTCCATTTGATTATCATGGAATTCGATGGCCTTGAGTATTTTAATAGGATATTTTGTTTGAGACACATCCCATTTACAGGGAGAAGTTGAGGTTAGATGTGGTGGACCAATTTTCATTTACCACTGATTCCCAATTTGTGATAATAAAGAATGATCACACTAGATATGGAGAGGGAATCTTTAAAATTGAGTGAAGTTGTCATTGTCTTAAAATTTTTCATTTATATAGATTAGACACCTAGATTTAAAGTCGATCTGATGCTCATTTGGAACTTTTGCAGTCAAATCATCTCTTTCCTAATGTATAGGAGGAGGAATATTCACCTATTCATGAATATGATACCCTATGTGACTTTTTACCTTAAGTATCATCTCATTGAGTTATCTGAGATTCTGTATCTCATTCTCAAGTTGTGCCAACTTATCCTCCATGGAAGGAATCTCACCACTTTTGGGTGATGATTAGGGTGTCACAAATTCTTTACCTGTATCTATGGAATTATTCCACTATAGGGGTGGAAACTCGATATTCATATGTTCAATGTTATGGATTCTATCTTGATTTTTGGTTCATATAGCCTCATTGGGTGCCTCTAGATCCTTCTCTCTAGGTATGTTTTCTATATTGTTTCATTTGAAACTTGATCCAAATTTTATGTTGTGTTTGTGGTCCTAAAATTCATATAGATATATAATGAAATGGTAGTTGTGTAATTACTCTATATAATATAGCAGGATTCTTCACTTCGTACATTAAGTTCATTTCATGAACTCTTTCCCATATTGGGTTGTTTTGGATTTTGCACCTAGTAGGATTTGATTACATTTTCCATATATTCCCCTTATCATGGTCTTTGAATGGTGTCCTTGAGGTTGTTTCCAATTGTGATTTCCAAATGGGCCCCAAATAGAAGGGGTTCATTTTATGGAGATAGTAACATAAAGGATACTAACCAAAGATATTTAACTCCAAATTGGGAGAAGATATATTTCGTCTACGTTGCTGAGAATTTCCCCCAACCCTACATGTTAGGGGCTATTCAAGGACATAATTTTTATTGGATAAACCTTTTGTAGAGGAATCAATATTTGATGTCAAGTATTTCATAATTTATGGGATTGATATTGAGATATAAATTCCCCCATCCCAATGAGATAGGTTTGATCTAGAACTTCCATTGATTTCCCTAAGACCCTCTTTGGGGATGATGATCTTAGTGATGGATATTTAGATAAAAATGCATCAATACCATTGTGAGGTGGTTAATTTTCAACTATTAATGATATATCATGAATCCTATTGGTAATTGGGAATATTATGGGTGGAGGTAGTGGTAGATATCACCCCTAATTAGTGTTCTAGGTTTGCTGTTGGATGACTACTATGGATGTTCCTATTACAGCTTGTTTGATATGGCATAGTTGTACTCAAGTATGAAGCTGTTTTCAATAGTAGCCCATGATAGGAGTCAGTTTACAAGGGATGTTATTGGTTTTATCATAACGTCGTCTTCTATGTCTGAAATGTGTTCTCATTGTCACAAAGGGTCCATGAAAAGAACATTTGGCTAACATATCCCTCTATTCATGATTCTTTAACACATTTGAAATGGGATAATGTTTTTCTAGGGAAAAATTAGCTTTCCTTTTACTCATTCCCTTGATTTCCCAAGAGGCTATGACGTCGTAGGATTTCATATCTAGGGTTTTCTTCTATTCCGGGGTTGAAGTGATGTGAAACTATCCATACATTTTCCTTCATCAAATACAGATACATGATGAAGCTTTGGAAATCAGTTTCCAGAGAGTGTGATGTAATGGTAGAAAGCATGTAGTAAATATGTGTTATTCTTTTCTAGTTTTTGGGACCTGATCCATAGTGATAACAGCCAGATCTAGCTAATAATAGAGTTTCTTGATGGTATGAAGTATCATAGACAAAGGAGGTTTAAAGCCTTCTATATCTGATGAGTTTCACAAATATTTTATTATAGATTAGGCACGCACATATTCTTTAGAAAATCTATGTTCTCATTGTTAGAAGTGTTGAGGGTCTAGACCATGGGGTAGAGGTTGCTTCCTACTAAATATCTCCATATGAAAATGTATTCCTCCTTCTTTTCATACATACACACCTCCATCTGGTCAAACCACATAAGGTTCTTCATAGGGTTTCTTGTTGACTAAAGTGGAGGGATTTTGGTAATCAATAGGAAAGAATATGGAGTTGACTCTAGAATTTCATGTTCCTCTCTATACAATGTTTTTTGAGTTTTGAGCACCTATCTACATGAATATGTCTTAAAAATGGGAGGACATCATGGTCTGTGGGAGATATCACCATGGGGATGTTGACCATGGAGGATGTTAGGAGAAGAGTCCATGAGATCCATCTCCACACTACCACAAGGAGGACTACCATAGTAATGATCAACTTCTACTTCAGTATAAAAGTCTAAGAACCCTTAGGGTGTTGAGAAGTGTCTCGAGAAACCTCAGGGACACTAAAATTGAGAAGATTAGAAATATGAGCCTCATTATTCATCATGATCAAAATATGTCGACCTCCCTTGTAGAATTGTGTCTGGAAATCGGTCTGTTGTATGACCAATTCTAGAGTATATTTATAACAATATGGTGATTCTGGAGTATGATCCCAATTTTGAGAAGCTAATGGAATAATCAACAAACTTATCTGACATGAATTTGATCGTTTCACGAGGCATGTTCCTATCTCGGTTGGTGAGACCCATTCAAAAGGTAATATAAGGCCTTTCTTGATCATTTAGAGTATGTCAATGGACTTTTGTGATAGGAATATGAACCTATCTCGATTTATGTACATCTCTCACTCAGTGTGTCGGGACTGAAATATGAATATGATCCCAATCTGAATATTCATTCCTTTTCAGGATATCATGATGTACCTTTAGAGTGGGATAAGGGACATGATCCTCCTCTGATATGGCCTTAGATGGATGCATGTGACATTATTCATCATTGTGTGTAGGTATATGATCATGTATCCTATAACCTATTTGATTATTCCATATAGCTTCACTAACAAGAATATGATCTTATCCTAAGGTGTGTGCCACTCTCACATGGTGGGGCCTACTTTAATTGGGTTATGAACCCAATCCTAAGCCTTTGGAGTTTGATTTATGTCTTTTTTATTATAATATATTCATATCCCAAGACATGTTCCACTATCACTTAGTGAGACCCAGCCAAAATGGGGATATGATCCCAATAATGGTCCTTTTAAATTATTCAGTACTCTTTTATAGACGAATTTTCCATACCCTGAGGCATGTTCCACTGTAACTTGAATATCCCTAGTTGGAATGAGAATATGAACCTAGTCTAGCGTCTCATATTTTACTAGATTATGCTGATAATCCTCCTCATTGGGAGTAAGAATGTTAACATTCTAAGGAGAAACCACATGTTCATACTGATCAAAGTGTTATGATACTCAAGATTTAGGATTATGAATATGCACATGTCCCTATATTTGTACTTGTTATGGAACATGTCAGTGAAGTTCTTCAGTTTTTCTAAGATGTACTAAATTTTGAGAAATTTTTTCATAGGAATGTAAGCCGGCACATTTTTTTTCTCCAATATATACTGGTGTATGTATTAAATTTATGCAGGGATATGAGCCCACATTTTTCCTCCTAGTTCCACTTGAATATGTCATTGGACTTCATCCATTAGTGGTAGGAATATGAGTCTCCCCTTTGCTTGTTTTGGAAATATTCCCACAAAAATATTCTAAATGAGTAGGGATATAAGGTTTCTCACTGGTTTCTGCCGAAATATATTTGCATGCTTCATCATTGAGAGTGGGGATATTAGCCCACTCAATATTTTCCAAATCATTATACACTCTATGTATCATCCTTGTTTCCAATGAATGAGTGTCATAGTTGGTAATCACTCAGGTAGTACAATCAATATGAGACTAAAAGGTACAAGTGTGATAGAATTGGTGACGCTAGTTGATAGGATCCCTCATTGGTGGCTCTTTTACTAGAAGGGATTCATAGTTGACTCTTTGATTCACCTTCATCAAATACTAAAGGTGGTGATTTTCACACTATAGTGATGAGATTATGGAGCAGTTGGAGGTGGAAATAAGTGCCACTGATTTAGCTACATCTTTCTTTTGTCAATGCATACTCATCAATTTAAGAAGTTGGAT
The DNA here is from genome assembly GCA_963277665.1 of Viscum album. Classification (NCBI taxonomy): domain Eukaryota; kingdom Viridiplantae; phylum Streptophyta; class Magnoliopsida; order Santalales; family Viscaceae; genus Viscum; species Viscum album. The sequence goes on from CAUJRU010000341.1 coordinate 445,316, forward strand.
ACCCTTTCAGGTGGCATCAAGGTACATGATCAACCCATGTTGATGGTATTGCTAGTATATTTCATTCTCCACTTTTCTCTAAAGGTTTCGTGCAGTTGAGGTCATTTTGAGACCCACAAGGGTTACAACCATTATTGATTTTCCAAAAATATCAATATGTGAGTAAATTATATTGGGAATTTGTTTTTTTGGGAGATTAGAATGTTCAGTCTTTAAGAAAAAAAGGAAAAATATCTGAAATTAATACATCATCATAGCTAATATGTTCTCAATTAGATATGCATGGGTAACATTATTTTTCATTCTTATTCTTGGTCTAGATAATCTTCTAACATGGATGAGTCACATTATGGATGGAATGATTTCATTAGATTCCAATATATATATGAGTAGTTGATCAATTTCATTATTTGAATGATTCATGTTAATTCCACCATGTTTTTATAAGAAATGCAAAATCATTGGCCTAAAATAGGGTAAACCAATCATTTTGCAGTTTGAGAGATTCACATCGAGTTCACCATTTTTTATTTCATTATAGGATTTGGATCTATTTTCTAGATTATTTGATTGTGGGGGTGAAATGTCATGTATAATCATTCATGTCAGTTTTACCATATTTTTCTATAATAAAAACTCCCAACAACACCCACATCCACAATTTAGTATGGACCTTCATTCTAAGGGAAAGTGGTCCATTCTGATTTTAGACCCAATGGAACTTAAGATCTAACATTGGTTAAGGGAGTGGATTGTCGGGATCACCACATGCTTTGGATTTGAAATTATTTCCCAATCTATGAATCTCTTATAGATTTAATATATGTTTGATAATATTTTCATAATACCGATATGGGACCAGTTACCCAAGAAAAATGATCAATTGTTGAATCATTCAATATGAAAAGGGAGGTATACTAATGAGTCCATTTATAAGTATATGATTTTTGAAATCAATTCCCATTTATCAAGTAGATTTTTACGTATTGCAGACATATAAATTGGTACTCTATAATTTATTGTCATCAAGGGAGGTGATTAATATTTTGAGTATATGATCGAGATGTTATAATGCATCCTGCATATTTTCTTTTTCACAAGACAAAAACCCCACATAGTTCATTAAACTCATCCAATTTAATTCTATATGTAAACAAGATATATGAGGGAAAATAGGCACTAGGTATTTAGATCAAACCTTAGGGAGGTATCCAACATATCCTGGTTGTGGGAGGAATCATATTCATCATTGTTTGATCATGCTCTTGAGATTTACCCCGAGGAGGATTTCTTTATATTGGTGTAGTCATATCATGCCACTAGATTGGGTTTATATATATAATATTCTCTATCTATTAAGAACTCATGAGGTGAATTATATGATCATTTCGACTCTCTAATCCATTGTGATCCATGCACGGTGTAAGACAAAATGGATAGTAACTAATCAGTCTCAATGTGTATGGATGGAGGAATTATGTTATATAAAATCACATCAAATGTTTAATATTGAGTTATGGATATATGAAGGCATCCAAAGTACCTTGGTTATATAATGAATCATAGTTCTCGTAGGTTAGATGCCTTTTCACCCCATTTGTGGAAAGGAAAGAATGGAATTTATTTTGGATACATGGGGTTCTGAATGGATTGAACATCAGAGATATGGTAGGTATTACATCTAAATGGATAACCATTTTATATCGGGCCTTAGGAAGGCATCCTACATATCCTAGTTATAGGAGGAATCAAAGTTTTCATAGTTCATTTTATCTAGGAATACACACTAAGGTTACCTTAATATGGGGGATATATCACATTATGTTAATTATCAAGAATTACACACTAAGGTTTCCATATACGAGGTCATATCCTATTATTTTTTAGATATTGGATTACATGATGATGTTTCACTTATATAGAGGAATTTCATATTATGCTCAGATTGGGGATTACACATAGAGGTTTCCCATTTGATATTTTTCCTAAGGATCCTTATATATCCTGGATATAGAAAGAATCATTGTTCTCATAGTTTATATTATCAAGGATTTCACACTAAGGTATCCCTAATATGAGGTACATATCATATTATTCGCCTAATAAGGGTTTATACACTAAGGATTCCCTTATATAGGGGTATATCATATTATGTATCTTATTAGGTATTACACACTGAGGTTTTACTTTTGAGCTTGGGAATTAAGAATGTGTCCTATATATCCTAGTTATAGAAGGTATTAGAGTTGTTTTAGTTCAATTGGATTGGGAATTAGATTTTGAGGCTTGCATATTATTTGCACTGAATAATGTTATCATGTCTCAGGATGTCCACTTGACATGGAATGATTGTGTTCTTGACATGTCCTATTTTTCTTCCCAACATGTTTTTGTCCTCTTCCTAACATGTTTGAGGATATTTTTTTATTCCCTAGTTTCCTAAAGAAAATGTGCAAGGAAATCTCATGATTTTTCTTGACCTATATAGAGGATGTCACATTATCTAAGTGGAATGTATATAGGTTTTCACATGTTCACGACTGATATGTCTCAAGGGTCTCACATGATCGGTATGACTTTTCTGGAGGATATTGTATGATCCAAGATGACATGTCTGGAGGGAATCACATGGTATGACTGACTCTTCCAGAGGACATTTCATGATCCAGGAAGACATGTCTAGAGGGCATCACATGATCTAGTTGACTTGTCTAGAGGACATCGCAAAATCCAGAATGACATGTGTAGATGGAGTTAAATTATATATCTAACAAGTTTGGATGGTTTCACATGACCCGGAAGACATTTCCATAGGATATTGGATGATCTAGGCTGACATGTCTCGATGTCACAATGATACCTACTTGAATTGTTCTAGTGTCACTGCATAACTCTAGTCAAATGTCTAGAGGACATCATAATCTTTGTCATGAAATCCCAAAGTTCTTCCGAAGACATGGGTGACATGACTGGAGGGAATCATATGAATTTTATGACATGTCAATGGGACATCACATGATCCTTATAATATGTCGATGGAGTGTCACATGATTTTAGCTACATGTCCTGGTGTTGTTGTATGATTAGGGTAAGTCATACAAAGAACATGGGGTTCAACATATATGTTTTTCAGATAAATTTGTCATCCTTTATTCTTTATTCTAGGATTTCATTATATATGTGCCTTAGGTTTTTTAAATTGTATCTTATTCTTTTATGTTTCACATGACCCAGTCATCATGCTAGTGCTCATTCACACAATCTAGTGGATAAGAGAAAAGTCCATTACATGATCTTCATTTATCACACATGTTTTCTATGCATAATACATGATCCCTTAAGTTGTTCCTTGTGTTTACCTAGTTTAAAAAATTAAGGATCGTGTGATTGGTCGCTCTGAGAATCCTTCTCTTTCACATCTATGTTTGATCGATTGTGGATGATGGATGCATTTTAAGATAATGGGGGGGGGGGTTATAGGATTATCCACCCTAGTTATATATATCTTGTGAAGAACTTATCTCAGAGATGTGTGTTGGAGTTGATTGAGGGATTTGTTGTCACGCACATTGTGAGATCCTGTCATAGGTCATCCATGGGGAATCACACGACTTTTAACGTCCACAAGAATGTTTGACTTGTCCATTTTTATTAGACCCCAACCAATCGAAGGGCTTTCAGTTAACCATGTGTACATGTCATGGAGATTCCACAAGTTCGTTATGACATGTATAGGGCTCTATGTAATATCCGGATTACTCTGAATATGATTTTTCATTATCAAAGATGACTATTCTATGTTCATTATTGAGACCAATATATCTTGTCAAGAGGGATTTTATTGGATCACATTGACATGTCAAGGGGGAATTTATGGGGTTAATGGTGATATACCAGAGTACATTCCCTCTTTGTCATTAAGAATAACATATCCTCTCTCCACAATAATTCCCCTATTTTATTCCCTTTTTTATTTTACAAGTGTTGGTGATATCACGATGTTGTGTGAGTGTTGTTGAATAAACCCACCTACCTCGTCAATGATGTGTCGCATGACCCCTAAAGGGTTATTTGTAGATGAATGATACTTTTCATAGAAAATCCTTCTATTTTTCTATGGAGCCTTTGAAGAAACTCAAAATTATATGGACATGTCTGAAACACTTTGGGTGAAGAAGGAGATATTCCAACATATTCTTGTGTGATAGAGTTGGTAAGTTTCCAATTCATTATAATGACTAGTTAACTACATGAGTGAATTATAAAAATAAAAATGATTAAAATAGGGTTCCAAATTTTTTATACTTTCCTCCTTCATTTTAATATATTTTTTATGATTGGTAGGCATCTACCAATTGAAAAGTCTCATGGATTGGACGATGCCATCTAGCTACCTATGTGTGATCAGGGAGTGTCTTGACACTATCACAAGAGAAAGGAGGGTTGTAAAACATGACACCTTTCGATCTCTAGAACTTCATGCACTACACATTTCTTGCTCACTTAACCTTCTAAATGTCATGAGATCATGTTTTATTTAGTATTTCATGCAATTAGCTTATTCTAAAGACCTTATCTTAATTATCTTTATAGAAAAAATAATACCAATTCATCAGATACTTCATTCCTTGTATATTTCTCTTATGATCACTTTGTAGGATTCAACACCAATATATAATATCTCTTCTAGTATGCCTCATGTTAGTCATCTATGACTATTCCCTTTGGTACTTCTCCCTATAGAAAAAATTTGATCTCTAATATTATCCATATATTGTTGAAATTGATGTAGATTAAATGTATGATTTGAATCTACATATTGGGATCTCAAGTGTGTAGTTTAATCCAGTTTTTATACATTATACAACCCTATAGAACCTAAAATATCCTAGATATTAAATATAAATACATCCATCATACGATGTGTAGTAGGAACTTGTATATATTTTCCAATATGTATTCTTCCAAACAAATGGGATTACCTTCCAATACACTCACCACTATTAAATTTGTGATTAGAATTATTCATATAACTAAATCATGGGTCGGTATAAATTATTTACTGATAGAAATTCCTATAAATATAGAAAAATTAACTTATGGATCTATTTAAATGTGGATTATATACCCCAATTACTTATACTACCTGTACTCTAGTTCAAGAAATTTAGTGATACATGTCCCACTATTTTTCAAGGTAAGAACACTATTAGAAATTGGGTGATTTATCCACATTATTATTAATAAATAATTCATTCATATATTTTAAAAATCGATTTCAATTCATTATAATGGTTAATTATTCATTAATTTATCAATTTTCACTTCAAACATTCTTCTTGTGGAAAGAGTCTAGAAATATCTCTTGGTGAATATTTCCATGAAAAAATAATATAATGTAGATATTTTAGGATTGGTTCTATAAAGTTCTATTTTGATACAGGTTATCAATTTACCTAAAGGAAGTTGAATTTTTCAATATGGTGGATGAATTAGTTTTTTAACCATGATTCAAAATGAAACATTTGGAGCTGTTACACCTAAATTTCATGTTTTTATATGACTATTGATGCTTGGGGGAGTCCCAAGTTCATAGGCGATCCCTGTGAGAGTTTGGGGTAGTTTCTATAGTCAACATAGTAGAAAACAAAAGACCAGATGGTGGATGGTATTACCACCGACTATAAGGTGGGTCGGTAGTGTCTAGCTAGTGGACCAATACCAGTTATCCAATGGGAATTTTTATATAAAATATACTAAATTTACACCTTTTTTATGGGGAACCGCTACTTTCTATCAATTTTTGGCACATGGATAGGAGTTGACCCCACCCTCTCCCCCCTTTTTTCCTCCTCATTTTGAGCCACACATGAGGTGTTATTATAGAAATTAATGTGATTTATATGAAACTAGTGGCCTTAATATTTCATCTTATATTTTTGTTTTAATTTTCTTATTTTCCATCTTAGGGTTTGGTTCTGATTCCAACATAGCATGGTGAAATTGGATGAACTAGTTATGGCTTTCGATTAGGACTTATATAAGACACATTGAGAAAAAATTAAATCATCAATGTTATTCATTTCTTAAATGGTATGCCACTTTTTTGAATTTATAATGTTTTTTCAAGTAAATTTAATTTTATTGGTTTCGGTATTTGGGATGTGTGATAGGGGTTTGGCCCATGTTAGTATTGGGGATCCACTATGGACCACCCACAACCCCATTAACATTGGTCCCAGTCCAACATGTTGATGTGGCGGGTTTATGTCAACTATTAAATTTAATATAAATTGAATTCAAATTTTTAAATGTTGAAATATATTAATTGTTGATGTTTGGAATTGTTAGAATGATATGGAGGCTCAAGTGCTGACATAGTATTATTATATACATATTCGAGCATGTTCAAGCATGGATGGGCCTTAATGGAGTTTTTGGATGTTTTATATAAATGTTAAAATATTATTTGGAGGAAGGTGGTCTGGCATGATAACCCTATGGTTTACATGACTACTTATTTGGAATGAGGTGTACATGATATCCACATTATACAATGCCATTTTGGACAAATAGTTCATTTAATTGAAATTTAATAATTAATTTAAATATTAAATGATGATAAAATTGAATTACATTTACAATACTAAAAAAGTTCTCAGTACATGATGGTCCTGGTGTATTGGTTTCAATCCTCATCCTATAATGGTCGAGGCATTGACGATTGAGATGCTTTGTCTATCAGATCCATAATGGAAGAGATTACCCTTGAGAATACTTGGTCGACCTAGTTTAAGATACCATGACTATCTCTTGAGGTTGGTGTACTATGACTTAAGACAACTAGAACAAGAGGTTCAGGTGAGACCCTAATGACACCTACAGTAATGAGGTGAGATTCAGATTAATGGAATTTCCAATATATGTTTGAATGTAAATTTGGTATTCTTTTGTGCTAAATGGCTTCGTGGTGTTTTATGAGTATGATCACCCATTTCCACATTGGTAATGACTTGGCCTAAGTAGATGGTTTTAGGATATATTGGTATTAGGTTGGTTGAGTGGACCAACTATGTGTAATCTTATAATAAATATGTCATATATGTCATATATTTAGACTAGAGGGTATAGATCTTCCCCTTAGAGACTAAGAGGTAATTTATGTGTTGAAATATCTAGGAATTATTTATTCCTTGAAATATGGAAATTTTTCCAAGGGATCGTTTTTTGACCAATGAACCCAATAGGGATGCCTCTATTAATTTTTTACCTCTAGGATCCCAACATGGAAGCCTCCACTTCAATACTCACCTCGGGGTACCATGTGGAGTCCCCATTAATAGACCGACCCTGAGAAAGTGTCACCATAGAACCCAAACTAACATGGTTTCCTGATGGGGTTGATATGATGATGGTGGGAATGAGAGATTAGATTTACCAGGACTATTTAATTTTATTTTACTTATTATAGATGCCTTGTGGTGGGGGACTCTTTCAGGAAATGGTTTTCTTTTACACGTCATTATGTTTTTCCTGAGAATGTATATGTTTCCTATGGATCCAAATTTTCCCACAAGTATAGGTATATTACCAATGATAGTATAAGTCTATTTTACATAGGGATGAGTATATTACCCCAAATAGGATTATGCTCTCTAGATGATATTGGAATGGGTATATTTTCCATGTTTGGTATTACACCTTAGGTGGTTGATATATGCCCCAATAATGGGTATATTACACATGGTTTCCAGGTCCCACGTGAAATAGATATGGGTATATTAACATTGGATGGCTTTTTCACATTGGATGATATGTGTATGAGTGAATTTCCCTTGGATGGTATTATACTTGAGGTGGTTGGGTTTTTCCATAGGGATGGGTATATTACCACCAATTGGCTGATCCTACATTGAATGTGGGTGAGTATATTACCCCTAGTAGTCCCATTATCTACATATAAAACAAAAATATCTAGGGAGCATCTAGAGTTCCTTTTTAGTTTGAAATATCATCATGAAATTCTCATAGACACCCTGGAACTAGCTAAAGTACATATCGTTGATCAAGTTCACTAACTTAAGGGTCAACAACAATGGTACTCGGTATATGGGTTGTCATGGTCCATGAGATGCGCTTTGAGACATTTCATTATCAGGATAAAGAATGTTTTTTTAGTTATTTTATTAATTATTCAGTAGTTTTTGTATTTATATTAAACATTTCACATTTACATATCACAACATTACTGTTTATGTATGGGACAATGTTGGAGGTTCCCCACTGAGTTTTTTTCTTGTACACTGCTCGACACTCTATTAGACAAGGGTACCTTAGTAGCACTATCACATATATCATTGGAATAGGTAGAGTTGAGTCCTAATATCAAGTTAACATTGGTCTAGATGGACATATATAATAAGATATAGATATTTGGATAAGGTTTGCTAAGGGATGCATTGGAGCCTGTGGTTCATTTATTTATTTATTATCTTTATTTTGTATACATGATCAGTTTGGTGGGAGGTCAAGTATATTTTATAGTGTGTACTATAGATTTATATTTATCATCACACACTTATTTTATTTATTACTCCCTCATGATCAAAGGTGTAATATTTTTGGTTGTTTTTTTATGATTATGAAATATGATATATGAGGTATAAACTATTCATGATACCTCCTTAGATCCTTGAAATTTGTAGGCACCTTCTGATATTTGTGGAGGCATGCCTGAGGTCCTATGACATACCAAATTGGTTATTGCTCATATATTTTTCTATGATGGGATGATAAACGGTGGTATCATAGTTTTTTTCATGTCATTCCATTCTGGGACATAATAAAATGTAGATATGGGGATGTTTTGAATCTTGTGTTGGAAACCAGACTAGTGCGTCATAAAATTTCCCAGTGGAATTCAAATTTACTACATGAATGGGATTAATGTCCTTGGATTTTTTATTATGGTTATTGTTATTTTCACCTAGAATAACACACATGAGGATTGTTATTGATTATTTTTGAGTTATTTGTTCTTATTCTATTGTCCCATTGGTAAGAGGCCATTATAGGATTTTGTCTCTTAGCCTTAGGGTAAAGAGTCATATCATGCATAATATCTGGCACATATTATTCACATGACAATTATTTATTATAGTGTGACTATTATTTCTGATCTCTTGGACGTGGATGTTTAATGTGCCAGTAATTTCTCCTACAACATTTTCTTATAAAAGTACTTTGTGGAATTATAATAATATGTGCTGATTTGTATATATGACACATTTTTATTGATGTTCATGTGAATATATAATGATATTTTCAATGGAGATAATTATTATCCACTCCATTTATGAGTTTACATCTAGTGACCCTTAGAAGGTTGACATAGGCTTTTGGTTCCTTGGTGGTAGACAATGTTTGGGTTATTTTTTAGGTTCAATTACATAAAATGTCAGTAATAACCAAAATGGTGTTTTCACATATAGATTGAAATAAAATTATACTTAAATGAACTGTATGGATATAGTTTCCTGACATGTTTTTTCTAGGGAAATGTTGTCGTATATATACATATTGACTGATTAGTTGGTAATTCATCAGGGGAGCCCATATGGGGATGCTCAAGTGAATTAATTCCATTGAGGGTGGATGAGTTGGAATGTGATTCAAGTCATATGTCATGGCCCTAGAGAGAGGTGTCTTGGAAATTTCATATATTTGGTTTTTATGGGAGCATGTATGATGTTTCGTGAGATGTGAACTTATTGGGAGGCATGACCTGTGGGCTAAGTGGTCGACCTAATTACCCTAACATGAGACATGACTTGTTGGGGAATGTGCGAGACTAGAGAACCATAGATTATTATAGGATATATAGTTATTATGTGCTTAATAATATTCAATGGAAACCATTGTGGTGGGGTTATCCATGGGTTCATATTGTAATTTGAGGAAGAAGTCATGAGTAGGTGCTCCACATTTTTCGAAGATATCATTGAGTCTGGTATGAGCATGGGTAAATTTTGACGTATTTGGAATATAATTGTGTGTGAGGGAATCATGGTTGGATCTTTAATGTGTTGGTTAATGATGTAGGATATAGTAGTGGTTTTTGATGGTCGAGGAATCAACTTTTATACTACACAAGAATTCATGTACAAGCATTGTTGGGCAAATTTCGATGATCATGGGATGCCTATGAGAATCAAAGAATCGTGATCAGGTGTTTAAAAAGGACCCTGGTGGTTGAGGCCATGTATATTTGAGATATGCCAACATAAGTGTCCCAAATAATGTTTTGGCATGAAATTAGACATGTATATATAGAAATCACATTGAGTATTTAATTTTGGATAAGACAATTATGTTATAGTATTTTTTCTCGGATATTCAAGGAAATTATTATTGTAAAAGTGGATATTATGGGGATTTGAAACTTTTTGATATTTTTAGATCAGGAATAAGGATATTATGATATTATTTAAAATGTTTTTTATTTTATTTTTAGGTATAGTGAGTTAGGAACTGTTTTGATTGTGTCATTGGAATGTTGAAGTGGAATTTTGATAAAAAATTATAACGGTGGAGGTGACAAAGAATTATAATTATAAATTGTGATATAAAACCTATGGTAGGGGAAACCATAAACCAAATTGATAATTAGTCATTGATGTGTCCATTTTATGGTTTGTATGTCCTTTGTAATGCATCCTTTGTGTGTTTTCGTGGTGGATTCCAGCATTGGATAAAAAATTGTAAACTTTATCTTTTGAATTAGAGGCTATATTATGGACATGATTTAGGAATTTTGGAATGGAATGAGGTTGATGGGTTGGAGTTAGTGATCTATGTAGGTATGGATGTTTGAATGGATGATGACGAGTAATTCATAGCTACGAGATGTGTTATTATGGGAATGTTGTAATTTGTTATGTCTATAGGGGTTGAAAATTTCATAAAGGAATTAAACATTTTCAATTTGGTTAATGGTTTAGTTTTAGAACCCCGATTTGAAACTTGATTTTTGGTGTTTGAACACCAAAATTTAATATTTTGGGATGACGTTTTATACATTATAGTCAAATCAAAAGCTTGAGGGAGCCATGGGAGAGGCAAGGGTGGTTTCTATAGTCTAAAATGTTGTAAACTATTATCTTCTTACTTTCCTAGTTGTGGTTGTCCAGTAGAATATGGGATATGCAATATGTTTTTTTATTGAATCTACTAAATTACCCTGTATATTGTTTATGGAAACCCTCCCACCTTTTTCATATTTTTAGCACATAGTCTGGAGCCATCCCCGACCTATTCCCCCTTGGTTCCCGTCCATTTTGGGCAACTATTGATGTGTTATTATCGTTATAAAAGTTATGTATCTGATGTAATTAATTGTTATTATATTCCTTCAAATTTAATGTTATTCTTGTCTAGCATAGGATTCAGTTATATTTCCACCAAAGAATAATTGAATCCTCGATAGGATATGGTCGATCACATAGCCCTCATACAAGACATCCCAAAACAATATTCGCCAGCGGTCATTCATCATTCAAAAATGTGTTCATCTTGTTGATGAATTTATTAAGGGTTTTTTAATTAAATTAAATTAAATATATTTCGTTTTGTTGACACAGGTTACGATTTTATCCCATGACGATTTTGAGGGTCCATTGTGGACCTCATAAAGACTGTTGAATTTAATTTGAGTATGACACATCGACTTGGTGAGGTTTTTAGAATTTACTTCATTTCTCATTAAAAATTTAAATTGATTGTTTAATATATTTGTATGTTTTTGTGGGATCTATGTGATTTTTTATTAACACAATCATGCAATTGACATCATTAGGCTTGGTAAAGCTTTTATAGTCTTTGGAGAAGCTTTCAATCATTTGATATAAAGGGGAAAAGATTAGTTTGACAAAGATGGTATGAATTTATAACCCTATGATTTATATTATTACTTAAGTGGAATGAGGTGTTCATGATAGAAACTTTATGTGATTCGCTTCTATAAAAATGTATTATTAAATTTAAATTGAATGTTTAAGTTAAATTATAATGGTTGACTAGATTGAATTATTTAGATAAGTATACCAAAGTTAATATGTCATGACGGTACTAGTGCACTAGAGTGAAAACACTACTACTGATGGTTGAGAAATCGACCATTGATATTTTTTGTCTCAAAACCCCCTTAGGTAAGTGACTGATATTGAAGACACATTATGGCCCAAGTGTAAGATCCCATGGATGCCACTTGGGGGTGGTGTGTGGGGACTAGATATAACTGGACCAAGATAGACATATGAGACCCTTACAATCCCACTAAGTAATGCAAATTTTTATTAGATACATTCATTTTTTCATGTCTAGAAAGGACCACTATTGTGCCTCTTAGCCAAACGTCTCATGGGGTTGGATGAGATTTATCACCACTTATCAGCTTTGTAAGGACTTTTACTCGGTAAAAAAACTTTTTCTGGATTTTTATTGGGTTTTTGGAGTGGGTAAACTGATTAGAACCATGGAATATATATGTTCTATGGCCATATCTCTAAAATAGTGTGTATAAGGATTTTCATTCAATGCCAAGAGGCCATTTATGTTTTGACATTTCCAGGAGGCATGTCTTCCGTGAGAGATTGGCATTGTCCTAAGTGACTGGTTGTGACCGATGACACAAGAGTGATTCCTCTGCTAATGTTTTTTCCTAGAGGATCCCACCATATATTCCAATACTTCTATACTGGCCCATATTACATGTATGGTTTCCCCATTGATAGAATGACCCTGAGCAGGTGCATGTGTTTTTTATTGATGATTGCAGGGGTCACCTTAGAACCGAAAATATCATGGATACCCGATGGGGATAAGGTGATGATAAAGGAAATGATTATTTAACTAACCCTTATTAAACTAGTTTTATTCTTATGTTTTTTTCCTTTGTATGGTGGATTCTTTTGGGCATGGGATTTCTTTATCAAGTCATTGTGCTTGGACTAAAGATGGGTATATTTCCCTTGGTTTTCTACTATGGCACATGGATGTATATATTACTCCCGGTTGGCTAGGCCTAAATGCCATAAGAATAGCTATATTACCCCTAGAAGGCTTGTTCTCCCATGATTATCGGGTGATGTGTATATTTTCAATATTTAAAGTATTTATCTTGTGGTTGTTGATCTATTCCATGGGATGGATATATTACTTGTATTTTCTTGTCTCATCTTTCTATGGGAAAGTGTATATTACCATTAGTATTCCAATTATCTATATATAATCCTAGGTTAGTTATATTTCTCTTAGAGGGTATTATTCCTAAGGTGTTTGATATGTTCCATATGTATTGGTAGATTACCCATGGTTTGATGAGCCCACGTACAACGAGGATGGGTATATAAACACCTGCATTCTTGTTCCGTACACCTCACCAATGATTTTATAGTGAGTATCCATTAGTACATGTTTTTTAGAACAATCATCATGTCATTCCCAAAGATTCACATGCAGTGGTCAAAGAAGTTATGGTCGATCAGGGAGACATAATGAAGGATAAGTAGTGGTACAAGCTAAAAGGGCTGGTAAGGTCCGTGAGATGTTCTAAGATGAGTTGTTTTATTTGGTTGAAGTATGTGTGGTAGAATATTTTATTTTTATTAAATATTTTATTTATTTACATTGATCATGTCACATGTACATATCACAACATTTCTGTTATGTATATTGACACATTAGTGGTTCCCTACTGAGTTTTTCACTCACACACTAGTTGGGTTTGCATTGCACATGGTTACCTAAGAAACACACCCATGTTAATTATAGACATCAGTAGGGATGAGGTTTTTGATCTAGTTAACCATAGTCAAGTGAGATATATTATATAATGTCTATAGATCTGGAAGATTTATGGCTCGAGGATGCAGAGGATCCTCTAATTTTTTTATTTATATCTTATCATTCTTTAGTATACACGATTTTCCCAATAAGTGGATGAGTCTGTATGATTGTGTGTATTCCAAAATTATTTTTATCATCACAAGTTCAGTTTATTAATTCTATACATGTTCTCCAATGCATATTTTTTTTTTATAATTGATCACTCTGACACTAAGGATAAAGCCTCCCCATGGTACGTTATTTGGCCCACACTACTAGTTGGTAACCTTTTTCATTTTAGGAAGCATTATTCCGGTCAAATAGAGCACAAATATCATTATAATTCATAGTGTGAGTTGGGCCATTACATTACTGGATCCTTAGAGAACATGCACACATGTCAAAAACTGATTCCTAATTATCCATGGAATTGATGGAAAGTATTAATTCATAGACTCCATAAATTAATAATTTTTATAATATAATCATAATTTAGGTGAATATATGTTTGAGACACCCCAATAACATTTTATATATGAATGACATGGATAATTCGTTGGAACATAGTGAATGTATTCCTGAACTAGTCTACCCATATCCACTCTAGCTTGAATCTCCGACCATGTTGAAGCTCAAAACTTGTTTTCCACCCATATAGTTATCCAACTACAACCCAGTGGTACATGGATGTGTGACAATGTGTCAAAGTCTCAAGATAATTCATTTGGTTGTCTATATAGCCTTTATGTACCATATGATGTGTGTTGTAATAGATTAATATTATTTTTTATAATCGCCCATCACTAATATGTTTTCCCATTATAAACTCAACATGTGAAAACCCAAAATATTAGAATATTTTGATATTATTATAGTGTTTTCCATTATTAAAAATTCCACTGCCTTATTGGGGAAATATTCTTCATATTTTGTAGATTTGATGATGCTTTGATAGGGAATATACAATATATGAGATATTATTCTTCCATTAAAAATATTCTTCGATCCATATCCTTTACTAACTATTTGATATGATTTTCTACTACTAATCCATGATTCCTTTTCCTAGATCAATAAGGAGTTAAAAATATATTTTATACAATATGAAAAAAATGTGTGTGAATATATGACAACGTGGATCATGATGTGAGAATATGATATCAAACATTTCACTAAGTATAATTTTTCTACAAAGCTTATTTAACCTAAATTCTTTACTAGTACCTTGCACCTATTTATATTACTAGTCACAACTAGGTGCTATCACAATTTTTGAAACCCAGTTGATCGTCTAGTATCTCACACCATTTTTCAATAACACTATTACTCATGCCCAATACTAATGTAAAATGACACCCATACTTATAAGTGATAATTATATGACTTGGGAAAAAATTTAGAGATGATTATATAGTATTTTACTTGGTGGATTTCTCTCATTGAATATGTGATCGCTGAAAATTTATAGAGGAACACCGTACATTCCCAGCATCAAACATTATCACCTATTACCAAGTTTAGTGCACAATAACATTAAAACTTGAAGGGATGACTTCTTTTGGTCAAGGATCATACTGAAGTCATAACATCTTCAGAATTTGATCCTCATCATCCCAATTTGACATAATTATATAGTGTGGATTTTTTGGACCTCAACCATTATTAAATACAAAACGTCATGAATTATAGAAAAGAATCATATAATTTCAAAGGAATTGGAGGAATTAGGCACCCCTTGTTGTGTACCCTCTTCCTAGGAACTTAACCATGCACCCTATTCTAGTAGCGCTACCTTACCCCAAATTCCTATGAACCCAACCATATGCACTGTTAACAAGCACCATGATGCCTCTCTCCTTGTTCAGTGGAAATGTGAATTCGAGATATTTTCTAGTAGTTCCCTAGGTTCATCGATTCGATTTTACTATAAAAGGCCTCCTTTATCCCCACATTGGAGTGTAGATACCATGAAAATATTTGACCACTAAAAACAATAATTATTCCAACAAAATATTCCTAGATTCCCATAAGATAATTATTAGATCAAAAGAAATGTTAAAATAATAGAAATTTGAGATATTTGTGTCATTAAATTGTATTATTATTCATAAGTGGCATCTTTTTACATGTTATCATTCAAAATAGGGTGAAGGTCACCTTATAAGAGAATCTCCCAGGTAACCTCAGTTCAACCTCACAGTGTCTAAGTTATCCCAAAGTGCAGTCGCATCAAGCTCCATAGAGAACACATTATCCCACCATACTTCACAACAATCCTAAAAGGCTCATAAATTATGCATAAATGTTTAATTATATGATAGATCCACCCAAAATTCTTAAATAATATTTATAAGAAAGAAGTGGACCTTATATCCCATCTGGGGACACACCCAACTTTTGGGGTTGATCAATCAGGGAACTAATGTTTTCTAATACCAGATGATCATTACCAACCTCTATAAGACCTACGTGGGCGTCCCATTCACCTAGGTTACTTATATAGTGTAAAAAAATTACCTAAAAGACCATGATAGCACACTATTAACCAATTCAAACCACTATAGAGTCCCATTTTTTAGGCATCCTCCCCAACCTCATAACATAAATGACTGGGGAATTAAAAGCACTTGTGTTCTCCCTTTATATCATGTATTCCTACGACAATGTATTACTCAATGATTATTATCTCTAATAGATAGAGTCCTTGGGATATCATCAATAATATATCCCTTTAATAATGAGTATTCCTTTTGTTGAGGAAACATTGATATATATCATATATCTTGATTCTCATACTGACTATTCTATACCAACCTCCATAGATCTCAAGAATCCAATAATGTATATAATTTATTATTAATTATATAGATATATATTTGGCCTTCAACCTGGTTAATACCCCAACCAAAAATGGATTATCATGCATAATTATGACAAAACAACAAATAGGTACCACTCACCAATTAGTCCACTATTCTGGATATTTAACAATTTTGAATTGGTAATAAAAAATAAAATTAAACTACAAGACACCATTGTTCATTGATGAATGAACTTAAAATTATTATCATTGGTTATGGATGAATAATTTTAAAAGGAATTATAATCATACATGTCATAGTACATACAACATATATCAAGTCTCGTTAAAGGGAATTGAGGTAAATTTATTCTTATTCCCATCATGGGGATATGTTGGATGCCACATTTTGAGCCTCATATTATTTCCACTATACCTACAACCTTATTGCATTTTAATAAATATTAATTTACATAACTATATTGATTAAAACTATAACATAACCGATTAATTATTGATATGATGGATAACCTCTCATACAAGATGTAAATGAATACATAATATCTACTGATCTCTTTCATAACAAGCGTAATAGGTATTATTACAGAAAAGGATTTCATGAACATATATGAAATCACTGATAGATTTTTGGACTAGTCAATGATCTTTTTTTGGAATGATTTTACCACCCTTCCATTCAATTTTAATGGATAACATATTACATGTCTCTAACCCATCTTAGAAGTCTCCCGCCATTATAAAGATAGTATGTTATAAAAATCATACAAAAGATCATCAAAAATTATCATCATTACTTATTCTATCTCCTAAAGAATTAAATCAATCATTTAATATTTTTAAAAACATTAGTTTTATATATAAACATCACTAGGATATAAATTTATCACCATTTAGATCATTATTCTTATTTGTTTATAACACACATAAATTATATACATTATAAAATTTCTATAAATCAACCTTTTAATTTTGTTCTATTTATTTTAATAATGGAAATAGATTCATATATAAAGATAGAGTTAAGTTAACTATACTATATTTCTACCACAATAATGTAATTAGAATAACCAGGTATTATTAAATAATCATTATTACCTATGAAATTAACTCACATCATTAATATATTATTTAATATTATCATAACCCATATGATAATTCTCATTTATTCCATGAAATATTATTAGAAAAAAATCTATTTAATGTCCTATTCGTTTTTACATTAATTTCATTATCTAAATCCAATAAAATAAAATTTATTGCCTTTTAATGAATTAATAGTCATGTTTATTATTGAGAGAATATCACAAGGAATACCATTAATAATTTAATGATTAATAAAATTTAATATACTAAAATTTTAGTATTCCATAATAAAATGAATAATAAATAATAAATTTGATTCAAGTTATTTTTTAATTATTCCTCATTTTCATATTTAACTCATGCCCTTTAAATCAATTCAACGTCTCAGTGAAATTCAATAATCTCAAATTCCTAAACATATAAAATTAGATAAATTATTAAAATAAAATTATTAATTTAAATAATTTTCATAATTGATTATATATATCATCACTAAATTTTTATATTACCATAATAAGGAATTTTATACTCTGCCAAAACATATCAATATAAATAATGGGACAATTCATTAATGGTTAGAATGAATGAAATTCAAAACAATCCCACAGCAAGTATTTTTTTATAAAAAACATTTATCCATTAAAAATAATATTAAATGTCCAATAAATGGTACTAATAGGTATAGGGTATTGATAAGTGTCGAACACAATAGATGAAATTGGAAACTGAATCTCTACCCTCACTCAAACCCCCACACATAGATAGTGGTTCTAAGGGGTTCCATGTGGATCCCCCCATGCACCCTAAATCCCTATATTGGAATCTATTTCCAAATTAATATACTAATTCCCTCATATAAATTATATAATTGATCAACTTACAACATTTTACATCTCAGAGTGAGATGGAACCTCCATTTTATAGCAACATAAACACATATGTCAACTTCAAATCACTTATACCAAGTGGATATATGATCCCAACATTGAGATATTCACTACCTTGTTATGAGACCCATGCTAGGGAATCATGGAAATAATTTCACTATAAAAATAAAAATACAATTGAAAAGGATCCATCACAACTCACAATCACGACACAATACACTGAGAAAAATTATTTTAGAGAGATAAAGAAATTCATTGTTCTATAAATTCTCACATATTTTTCATCTCATTATTAAAATAACGAAACATATGTTTTCAATATTTTATCAAAATATAATTAATTATGATGCTAGATATGAATTTGAAATAATTGAACATTTTCTCATTGATAACATTTAATCCATACATCAGATCAATTCTTTTTAGACCTCATTAGATTTAAATCAATATTATATGAATATAATTTTATTATTTATGGAAATATTCTTCACGAATTATTATTTTTAAAAAATTTATAAAAATTAGAATCAAGATATCTATATGTTATATTTATTAATCAAAATCCATGTTTCAAAAAATATATATCATTAGGGTAATATTGAGGTTTGGAATAAATATATTGAAATATTTATCAGTGATTCCATTTCATGAACTACAAATTATAAAAAAATTCTAATCAAACATTCTTCTAATAATAACCTCAATGAATATCTTGGATTGATTCAATTTTACTTTTCATAGGTTTATTAATATTTTTTATTCAAAATAATTAAATTTCATTGAATAATTCATTTGAAAATGAAAAAAATATGATTTGGATAACATTTCAATAAAATATAAAAATATAGACATTATATCAATGATACGTAACTCTTTATATATCGAATACTAATTCTATA
This sequence comes from Viscum album, assembly GCA_963277665.1. Taxonomy (NCBI): domain Eukaryota; kingdom Viridiplantae; phylum Streptophyta; class Magnoliopsida; order Santalales; family Viscaceae; genus Viscum; species Viscum album. The sequence goes on from CAUJRU010000341.1 coordinate 464,890, forward strand.
TTTAATTCTCTATGTTTGGTGAAAGCATCCTATTAATGATAAAACTAAACCTTATCCACTATTAAAATTCACAGAAATAAGAATATATAGAAATAATTTTGTTCTAAAAATACTTTTAAAATTATAATAATTGTTATTTAATGAACATACCCCCAAAAACATAATTTAAATTTCATAAAATTTAGAATATATGATATCAATGTAATTTTTTTGTTTTAGAATCAATAATAAATCTCATTTCTCTCTCTAATGATCTTTGAAAGACTAAATACAATTTTTATCTTTTTATATAAAAAATTAATTTTTTGATTTTATATTTTTTTAAAGTAAATATATTCAATATAATAATGTATCATTCTATAAGGTATAAATTAATTAAATATATTAAACATTTAATTTATTATAAAAATTAAAATTTTGATAATGTACCATTAAAAAAGAAACCCATGTGATTACATTAGCCCAAATATCATAAATAAAAATTTATCAAAAAGGAAATAATGCACAACCAAATCCTAAAAGAAACATAATTATTTATCAACCATTTAAATTAGATCCATTAATAAGAATAGTATAAATAAATTTACACAAGGTTATAACTCATGAAAAAAGGTGTTGGAGAAGATATTTTCATACATTCCCAACATATAATGATGAAACAATAACACATTTATATTTAAACCAGTGTCATAAAAGTAAGTCACAAACAATGATAATTATAATTGATTTTATAAACACCATCAATATTTGTTAAATAGTAATAATTACAATAATATTAATGGTATATACATAATAACTACCTTATAATACTATTTAATCTATGAGAATACAATGATTTACATATCAACGAAACTGAATCTTGATACTCAGCCTTAACTATGGATGAAAAGGATGACAATAAAAATATATTAAAAAATTCAATGTCCTAAAACCCTCATAACCATAAAATCATAAAATAAAAAAGATTCTTATATAAGCTATTCTTTATTTAATTTTCTCAATATATGATAATTTTTTTATACATCAACATTTATCTCATCAAATTATTTAAACATTATTATTAATTGTGATAATGACAATCCACTACAATAAGAGGATTATCAAGGTGCATCAACATGAATTTTCAACAAATTCATAATTTTTTCATCCAATGAATCACAAAAAGGTCAATAATCTACACAATAAAAAAAATCAATGTTTCCTCTATTTTAAAAGATTCATTGACTTACTATATTAAATATATCAAGTGAAAACTAAAATCTATAAAAAATAATTGATCATTCTATTTATTTAAAATTAAATGTAATTAAAATTCCATAATTAAGATCATCTCTGAGTATATTAATGAACCCTTGATGACTAGAGAAGTTAATGGGTCTATGAGTTGGATTTCCCTAATGATGTGAATTGAAAATGGAAGAGTAGTTCATTTATTTAAATTAATAGATAGAAATTATATCATTTTTAATTTAATAGTTGATTATAATACTTTATAAAAATTAATTCTATACTATAATATGGTGTTTAGATAACTTATATATTGGGATTATTCAATGACTTGTTTCTTGCGAAATTCCATTCCTCATTATTTATGGTGTATACATGATGTATTTATTAGAAAAATTATTATTGATAAGGTTGATTTTAATTTAAGAAAAAAATTTAAAAAATAGTTTCTATTGTTTTAGTGAGATCAAATCAGGCAATGTAAGGTTTCATTACACAATAGTTAATATGAATTAAGGATTCATTTTGATTTTATGTTGAGATATAATGTTTTTTCCAAATAAATAAAACCATGAAGGGTTTACTATGATGATTAATTGGTACAAGTCCTCACTAGAATGTAGTGTTTTTAAAACATAGTTGGGGTTTTTGTAACGCCCCGTCCCTAGTTACCTAGAGTCGATGCATTATTACAAAACATTATGATGATCACAAAAGATCAATTCTCTAATGACCGATTAGTTTATTAGTCTTGGAAACACTAAATATCTTCATAAGTCTTACATTACATCATAAAGTAAAAAAACTACTACAACATCTTCTCATATATCCCCTCATACTATCCCAGTAGGTCATTTATAAATTTCTTCTTCACACCCTGGGAAAAATAAAACATTTAAAGGGTTGAGCTCAGATGCTCAGTAACAATAACAATATAGCGGAAATTTTCATAAATAAGCATAATCATTTAACGCAATGTTTAACTAAAACAAAAGCCTTTTAAACTTTATCTTCAGCATAATATGGAAAAGGTAAAATGAAATAATGCCATTTAATTATTCACATGGATATTCTACTAGTAGAATAACTACATTCAAAATCAATAACCACTATCATAATGATGGAATGCATAATTTCAGACTATCATAACCACATAGTCATTGCCTCAGGCCAAGACTACAAATAAGATTTTGTCAAGGCCTTGTGCCAAGACACTAGTTTTTATCATGAGACCTACCGATGTATCCAGAAGCTATATCGGGCTCCACCTGTCAAATAATAAGTCTAATTCATTCCACATATAAATTTTTTGAAACATAACATAAACATTCTTATTAAAACTCGCATTCGAAATTTCAATACTTTAACCACAAATAATGACTGGTATAAAAATAGCACATCTACAGCCAAACATAACTCATTCGATACAATGTGGAAGATTTTGTTGTATCATATTACCCTCAATTGAGAATAATTAATTATATTGACATAGATTAATATAATCATCTAACTATTGAGAGAAATATCCCTATTTTTCTTGAAAACATTTAAAAGTCACACTATTTTTCACGAATCCATTTAAAATAGATTTTTTAATCAAAGTGTCACATACCACATTGAAACTTTTAAAAGGAATTTTGATTTGAAAACATTAATTTCCTTATAAATAAATCCTTAAAACCATTTTTAAATCTTGGACATTAATGAAAAAGATTTAGAATAATAAATCTTTAAAAAAATTTAAAACGATATTTTAGTTAGAGTTCCAAACCAAAAGAGATACACTTGAATACAAAAAATTTAGGTAATAAAAACTTTGTAATATCATGATAATAAAGGGATTCATGATATACTATGTCAAAGTACATTATATACACCATATAAAAGTGATTTAGTGTATAACAACAAAGGAGTCTCAATAGAATGAAAATTGAGATGAAATCTCTCATAAAGGTTGTATCCATAGGTTATAGTTAAATCAACAACATAATTATTTGTGAAAAATATAAATAAACTCAATATGATTGGATATTTAGTGTAGAAAAATCAAAGGTCATTCACACATATTCTTGTAAAATTAACACCAATGAATTTGATGTTTAACGCAACAAATCAAGATTGAGTAAAAATAACTCATATCAAGTTCATACTGATGACATGAGAATTTATAAATGAAGTAATTAGGTGAATCAAAAGTATATCCATAGAAAGGGGAGTGGAAATTATGACATAATCAAATGAATAGTGGTTCCACACATAATCATGGAGTAAAATGATCAATGAAGTATGCGTAAAGCTAAATGAGTGGAAATTAAAATTTCAAATTCCCTTATTGATTTGGTAACATATGAAAAATACACCCATAAAAGAATTATAATACAATTATGATTTAAATATCCATAAACTAAAGTATATTACACAATTAATACAATCATGGGTAGTAAACACACTACATGCAATAAATAAGTGGTGAAAAATGGAATTCTCACTGAATTAAAAGTGAGATAACAACCCCCTTACATTGTAATTTTTACTTGGTCAAGGGTAGATTAACCTCTTGTATAATGGTTAAATAATTGTTATGGGATTATACAAGAATCATATACATTAATATGATATCATATATGATCTTTAACATTTATTTGTTGATAATATCTTAGTATTATCGTCGTTTCAGGTGTTAACAGATTCATTTCCCTTTATATTATTTGTTATGTGAGCCATATTTTTTATGGATGGGATGTACCATATTCATATAAATAATTATATCATGTATCTAAACATTATTTTTAATCATGAAATGAAATTTATAATTTAATAGATATGATAGGGAATGAATCTCATCACGTTCGTGGAGACGGTAATCTGTACGTACGCACGAGCGACAATATCTTTATTTTGAAATTAAAATAATATATAATTTTATGGTATATCATATATAAATAATAATTAAAATTTTATATTTATTTTCTACAGGAATTAGACATCATAATTATACACATCCAATAAATAATATATTGAATAACAATTACACCGCGACGTGGAGACAGTAGGCCGTACGTACGCACGTATGGTGACATGTCATTCAAAGGATGGATAGATTACTGAATATAGTTGTACCATATTTATAATAACATCAAAGTATATAAAAGATACTGGGGTTATTATCTTATATTTTAAATAACAAATAATTAAGAAGTTCATAAAGAAAGGAACATCAAAAAGGTTGGTGAAAACATTACTTCTCTTTCAGGTTCTTCCTTTTGATTTGATCAAAATGATTCCTTAGGTTGGCTTTCTGATCATACTAAGGCCTCCAAGTTGAAGTGAGGTAATTTTATAGAGTATTGGGGTAGGGTTCGGCTGATCCAAAAAGCTTTTATGTTTTGAATTATAGAGAAGGGGGAGTGCCCTTTTATAAGAGGGGTGAGGGGAACCTTTGGAAATTGTAGAAATATTATTTTATAATAAATTAATATTTGGTTTATAATGGCTCCGAAGTTGATTATTTGAAGACCATGTTTGGTATGGGTCTAAATCCATTCAACCAATATATTTTAGATAGGTTTGGGGCACTATATTGACCTTATCATTTATATTTAACTCTTAGTAAAGTAGTTTTACATTTACCATGCCTCTTTGTATTTTTATATTATATAGTTAATATACTTACCATATACCTCCATGAGACCCCCCAAGTGGTCCATTAATGATACAACTATCATTATATAAGTCCTTTGGATGAACCTTAGATTTTTTGGAATTGAATATCAATTAATAATATAATATTTGTTTTAAAAAATCTTTTATGTCACTTTTGACACTATTGGGTATTTTTTTGATAATTTTATAATACGTTATTTCTTCAAAGATATTTATATAACCAATCATAATATGTAATTTTATCCTATAAAATTAGTTGAATTTATGAAAAGTCTCGAATTAATTTTATTTTGATATTTATATTATCAATTATTTTAATATTTCATTACTTAGGTAATTACATCATCACCATTGCGTCATAAATAAATTAAATTATTTAATGTATTAAAATTATAAATAAAATACCATTATATAGGAAATATTTTAAGATTTGTAATGAATATTTATAATCGAATTTATCTTATGTATAACCCTATATTAAAAATATTTTAGTTATTATATATTGATTTTATCTCTTTTAACTATTCTTTGAATTAAATAATAATAAATGTCCTAATCTAATAAAAGTGGAACTAAATGATAATATTTTATTCCTAAGGTTGTTTTTGGCCGAGATACACTTGTCCAATAGAATTATGATATGTGTTAGGGTGATATTAATCTCATTTTTACCCTTAATAACCCTATTTACTTTTAACTGTGGTAAAAAAATTAAAAAGTTACTATTCAACAAAAATTATTTTCATCTCATTGAACAACATTCTACTCCTTGATATTAACAGTGTTTCTCAGATTTTTTAAATTCCACTCACAAAAGAGGTAAAATTATGTTTTATATGAATTTCTAAATTCTCCTAGGAGGACGGTGAAAAGTTCAATAAAATTTCTATATATCTAAAATTATTGTAAACTAACACCTATGAATTACATTGAACTTATATAGATATTATGTATCTATATTGACCTTAATTAAATTAAAAAAAATAAATAATGACATAAATAAAAATTCGGTTTTAAACTATAACTTAGTGTTTTTTCACTATTCATCAAAAATTGAATGTTTTCAGAAAAATACCAAAAATTCACCCTAAGATAATTTTGATATTACGAATCCAAAAATGAAGTCTATTTTGAAAGGTAAAGTTTATAATATTTAAAAATTGGGCATTACTATGCATAACGGCAAGTTTGATTGGTTGTGGTCTGTGTAAGAACTCGAAGATGCGTACAACACACGCTACTATATTATTCAAAGAGGAGCGTATCATGGAAGCTTGGGGTGTTACATTATCCCCTCCTTCAAATAATTTCATCCTTGAAATTTTTAAAATTGGGCTTGGAAATATAATGGAAAGTACACATCGGAAAAAGAGTCAATAAAACTATCACCATAAAAGAAAGAAAGAAAAGTACAAAGGTTACCCAAGATAACTCATACTAGGATTCAATGTAGGAAAATATGGATATGGAAGATAAAATCAGTGTCATGTTCTGATGGAGAGGGATAGAAAACATGATCAGTTGAACGTTAACAACAAGAAAGCCACAAACTTGTGATGGGACAAACAGTCATTAGTTTCCCAGTAAGAAAATTATATGGAGAACATTTTTTTAAAAGATACATTACATAAAGATGAGGAATTCATTTATGATATTGAATATGAAAATATAAATATAAACTTACTTCTTAGGTATTGTTTCATTCTTTAATAAATTTCCACCACTAACTCATTTTTTAAACGATGAGTATTCAAGAAGACTTGGTCACACTAGAAGAGCTAGAATAGACTTTTATAGAATCACATTATCCATGAAGGATAAACTATATATTTACATTGTCTTTAGATAGTAATGGAAACCAAAACGGGTAGTAAAAGATCGGATGATCCCCCAAAAGGATATTCCTTTTGAGAAATAAACAGTAATCTTAATTTATAAAATTAAACCAATAATACTTCAAAATTAAATAAATACCATTCAATAAATAGTTGTCCTTAAAATCCTTCAATATAATCCAAAATAATATTGAAACCCAAAACGTAGAAGAATTTGGTTATGTAGTCTTCCACATAAATTATATCCCCAAAAGACATCAATAACTCTTAAAGTCACATACATAAATGTAATTAACATAATTACATATTCTCTATTATAGGTTAATCATTTCCATGAATAACCCAAATCACTATAAATCCACAATAAAAACGTAGATAAAAATCCCCCATTACTCCTAAAATTAAATCCCATATTATTCTAGTTTCCTTAGGAATATAGTGTTCCCAACAAAGTGAACATCTTACAAAATAACATTTATCACTTAATCACCAAATCATTTCCCTATAATAAGGGTATTCATTTGATAAGAACTAATAACCCAAATCAATTTATTATTGATAAATAATAACATTTAACTAAAAATAATTAGTAACACTAACCAGGGACTTCACGTAGTCCCGTAGCAGATGTGGTGTGTTCAGCGTGGTCTTCGGTCGGCATTGGAATGCCTTCCAGCTTCGCGATCTCAGCACGTCCTCATCCCAGCTCGACGACGGCTCTGGAATGCGATGGTGTGCTTGGTGTCGGATCCTGTGCTCTGGAGGCGGGAGGTCTTGCATTTTGGCGCTGCTGTTTGTTTTTCCAGGTTTTGGTTAGGATATGGTGAGTTTTTGTTTGATTGGATGTGAAATTTGTGGTATGGTGGTGGTGCTTTAATGGGGTTGAATCTGCTGGTTTTCTACCTTTTTATTGTTGATGGAGGAATGGATGTTCTGTTGGGGATCCCAGACATTCTTCACGGTTTTGCCTTGGAGGAGGATAGAGCTAGTTGTATTTATCATCTATGGATTTTCAGATTTGTAAGGATGAGAGGGTATGGCATAGCCATCGGTACCGGGCCCGTGCATCCTTGCACGGGACAGATTGCTGATCAGACATACTTTGGTGGAGATGTTCCTTAAAGATATTGATGTTGGGTAGAGGCGGTTCTTTGTAGTCTTGTTCTGGGTTGCAACACTTTTATTTTTCGAATCTTGTAAATGTCATTGTCTTGGTTTTTCCCCTTTAACCTTAAAAGGGGTTTATCCAAAATCAATAAAAATTTCGGCCTTCAGGCCATTCAGCCAGCCGTGGAAGGCGATAAATCCAAATCGCACTTTGGTTGTGGGTTCGATTCCACAGCTTTTTTCAATGCGATGGTTGGTCACACGGTCTTCATTTTGTCCTTTTTCAAAAACTAAATTATATAACATTACCAAATTGAGATAAATTCCTCAAAATAAGAATAACATTATTTTAACCATAAATGTTATCTCATACCTTTCATTTTCATCCCAAAATATAATAACTTGTAACTGGCTCAAACCTAATGATCATATAAAACCAAATGGTTATTTATAATTATATCCATAAGGGAAAAGATAAGTCTTCCTCAAATATCATTCTCATAAGGAAAAATGTGGGGTTACAAATACAAGATTAAATTATTCCAAATTAATCCCATCAACAAGGAGAACTAATACATTTAAACATTTCTCCAACCATTTATTTCTACATAGCTTCTTCGATGACCAAGAAAATATCCTATAGAATAGGGAATTCACTCAGGTAATGTCAAGGTCCCATAAAATTGACGCAAATGACTGTAAATGGATTTTTGAGACCCTTTTTATTTTCTTCTACAGTACTCTTCATTTATCTTCAGCAATTATTAACTTTATGTCCTTCTTTCCTGCAAGTAAAGTATTTCTTTGTTCCGTTGAGACACATTACTGTGTGTCTCCTTCCACATTTACTGGATGATTGAAATTTAGGATTCTTTTATCCATGGTCTCCACTACTGGAGCTCTTATCATTCATCAGCCTTCTCTTCTTTATTGAGTCTGGGAGTTGGTTAATATATATGTTATTGATCATATTTTTGGAAAAATGATTTGGAATAAACACGATATCTTTTACGCATATCAACATTCCATTTTTTTTGCTCATCTCCTCCACTGTTCCCACTATGTACATCATTCTCAATGTTACTATGACTTCCTTGGTCTCCAGCCATTGGCTAAAACAAAAATGCATTGTGTGAGTAATAGTAGTCAAAAAATCATTTACAGAATATCATGACACCATATTCTTGATTTGAAACACCTTAGGATTAAACAAGGTCATTTATTATATTCTTATTTTAAAATAATTAAAATTGGTTTGTAAAGAAAATGTAAATTATCCTAATGATATCCCCCGGGAGGGTCGTAACCAAGAGTGCAGCAAGGCCCGTTGTCCTGCACTACTTTCTGATCGAGTCTAGCTCAATGCGGTGTTTTCGGGTTTTACCCATAAGTACATCTATTCCAGAGCCAAATCTACCTACTAGTATTCAGACATGGATGTATTTCTTGGACAACTCACAAAATATATACAGTACCAATATTCTAGGATGTTCTTCAATACTAATCCTCAAAGTCTATCTTAGGGCCATGTGCTCTAATCAGAGTTTATCTAAATCTAATTTCCAAGGTCTGTACTAAACATACTATGATACCAACCGTAACTCCCCGACCCCAGTTACCCAGAGTCAGTGCATTATTAAATAACATTGGTATGATCATAAAAGATCAAGTCTCAAAAGGATGATTAGTTTAGTAGTCTTAGAAACACTATATATATTCATAAGTCTTACATTACATCATAAAGTAAAAAAACTACAATAACTTCTTGTCTTCATATCCCCTCATACTATCCCTATAGGTCATTCATAAATTACTTCTTCACACACTGGGAAAAATAAAACATTGAAAGGGGTGAGCTCAGATTCTCAGTAAGGATAACAATATAGTGGATACTTTCATATATAAGCATAAGCATTTAAGGCAATGTATAACTAAAACAAAATCCTTTTAAACTTGAACATCATCTTAATATATAAAAGATAAAATTAAATAATTCCATTTAATTATTCACATGGATATTCTACTAGTCGAATAACCACATGCAATATCAATTACTACTTTCATAATGATGGAATTCATAATGCCAAAATATCATAACCACATAGTCAAGGCCTCATGCCAAGACTACAAATATGATTTTGGCAAGGCCTTGTGCCAAGACACTAGTTTGTCTCATGAGACCTACCGATGAATTGTAGAGCTATAGCGGGCTCCACCAGTCACTTACTAAGTCCAATGCATTCCTCATATAAAAAGTTGGAAACCTAAAATAACCATTCATATTAAAACTAGCATACAAAATGTCAATACTTTAACCACAAACCATGAATGGTATCAAAAAAGCACATCCACAGTCGAACATAACTCATTCGATACAATATGGAAGATTTTATTGTATCGGATTAACCTCAATTGATAATAATTAAGGATATTGATATAGATTAAAATAATCATCAAACTACTGAGAGAAATATCCCCTTTTTTTGAAAACATTTAAAAGTCACATTAATTTTCAAGAATCCATTTAAAATAGATTTTTGAATCAAAGTGTCCCATACCACATTGAAACTTTTAAAATAAATTTTTACTTGAAAACATTAATGCCCATATAAATAAATCCTTAAAACCATTTTTAAAACATTGACATTAATGAGAAATATTTAGAATAATAAATCATTAAAACATTTTAAAATGATATTTTAGTTAGTGTTCCTAACCAAAAGAGAGATACTTGAATGCAAATAATTGAGGTAATAAGTTTTTTAATATCATGAAAATAAAGGGATTCACTATATACAATGTCAAAGAACATTATATACACCAAATAAATGTGATTTGGATTATAACAAAAAAGGAGTCTCAATGGAATATAAATTGAGATGAAATCTCTCATAAAGAACATATCCTTAGGTTAATGATAAATCAACGACATAATTATGTGTGAAAAAAATATAAATACACTCAATATGATTGGATATTTAGTGTAAAACTATCAAAGGACATTAACACGTATTCTGGTAAGAACTACGCCAATGAATTGGATGTTTAACTCAAAAAATCGAGATTCAGTAAAAATTACTCTTATCAAGTTCATACCGATGACTTGAGAATTTATAAATGGAGTGATAATGTGAATAAAAAGTATATCCACAAAAATGGGAGTAGAAATTATGACATAATAAAATTAATAGTGATTCCACACATAATCTTGGAGTAAAATTATCAATGAATTTTGCATAAAGCCGAATGAGTGGAAATTGAAATTTTGAATTCCCTTATTGATGTGGTAACTTACAAAACATACACCCATAAAATATGGATAATACAATGATTATGTAAATATACAAAAATTAAATTATATCACACAATTAATAAATTCATGGGAATTACACACACCACATGCAATAAATATGTGGTGAACAATGTGATTCTCATGAAATTAAAAGTGAGATAAGAAAGCCATTATTTTGTAATTTTTCCTCGGTCGAGAGTAGGTTATCCTCCTATATAATTGTTAAATAATTGTTTTTGAATTGTACAAGAATCATATACATTAATATGATATCATATATTATCTGTTAACATTTATTTTTTGATAATATATTAGTATTATCATCGTTTCAGGTGTTAACAGATTCATTTTCCTTTATATTCATTGTTACGTGAGCGATATTTTTTATGGATGGGATGTATATTATTCATATAAAGAATGATATCATGTCTCTAAAAATTATTTTAATCATCAAATGAAATTTAGTCTTGAATGGATATGATAGAGAATGAATCTCATCGCGTTTGTGGAGACGGTAATCTGTACGTACGCACGAGCGACAATATCATTCTTTTGATATTAAAATAATATATAATTGTATGGTATATAAAATATACAGAATAATTATCATGTTATATTTATTATTTACATGAATTAAACATCATTATTAAACCTATGAAAATAATTATATATTGAATAACAATTACACAATAACGTAGAGACGGTAGGCCGTACGTACGCACGTATGGTGACATGTCATTCAAAGGATTGATAGAATACTGAATATGGTTGAACCATATTTATAATAACATTAAAATATATAGATGATACTGGAGTTATTATTTTAGAACGACAATAACAAAGAAAGAATAATTTGAAGATGAAAGGAACATGAAAGAGGGTGGTTAAAACATTACCTATATTTCGAGGTCTTCCTTTTGATTTCATCAAAAGGAATCCTTAGGTTAGATTTATGATCATAATAAGGCCTCTAGGTTGAAGTGACAGAAGTGGAGAGAATATTTGGGCAAGGGTTGACCGAGACAAAAGGCTTTGAAGGTGTGAATTAGAGAGAAGGGGGAGTACCCTTTTATAAGAGGGGTGAGGGGAACCTTTGGAAAAGCTATAAATATTATTTTATAATAAATTAATATTCTGTTTCTAATGGCCCCAAAGTAGATTATTTAAAGTTTAAGGTGGGGATGGATCCAAATAATTTCAAACAATAGATTTTAAATAGGTATGGGGAACTATATTAACATTATCATTTATATTTAACTCTTAGTTAAATAGTTTTAAATTTACCATGCCTCTTTGTAATTTTATATTATATAGTTAATAAATTTACCATATACCTCCAAGAGATCCCAAAGTGGTTCCTTAATGATAAATATATCATTATATATGTCCTCTGGCTGACCCATATATTTTTTGGAATAAAATATCAATTATTAATATAATATTTGTTTTAAATAATCTTTTTTTGTCAATTTTGACACTATTAAGTATTTTATTTTTGTTATTTACATAACATAATTATTACTAAGAAAACAATTTATATAACCAATCCTAATATGTCATATTAACCTATAAAATAATTGGAATTCATAAACATTCTCAATACATTTATTTTGATATCTATAATATCATTTATTTTAATATTTCATTACTTAGGTAATTATTTAATCACCATTGTGTCATAAATAAATTAAATTATTTAATGTCTAAAAATTATAAATAAAATACAATTATGTATGAAATTTTCTTATATTTATAATTAATATTTATAATCGAATTTATATTATGTATAACACTATATTAAAAATGTTTTAGTATTTAAACTTTGATTTTATCTCTTTTAACTTTTCATTGAATTAAATAATAATAAATGACCTAATATAATCCAAGTGGAGATAAATGATAATATGTTATTCCTAAGGTTGTTTTTGATTGAGATAGACTTGTCTAATAGAATTATTACATGTGTTAGAATAATATTAATATCATTTTTACCCTTAATTACCCTATTTACTTTTAACCGTCGTAAATAAAAGAAAAAAGTTACAATTCACCAAAAATTATTTTCATCTCATTGAACCAAATTTTACTCCTTGAAATTATCCTTGTCTATTAGATTTTTGAAATTACACTCACAGATCTGGAAAAATAATGTTTTATGGAATTTCCAAATTCTCCTAGGAGGTGGGTGAAAGAAGGTGAAATGTTCAATAAAATTTATATATATATAATTATTGTAAACTAACTCCAATTAATTACATTGATCTTATATAGATATTATGTATCTATTTTAACTTTAATTAAATTTAAATAAAATAAATAATTATTTAAATAAAAATTCGGTTTTAAACTATAACTCAGTGTTTTTTTACTAGTCATCAAAAATTGAATGTTTTCAGAAAAATACCAAAATATCACCCTAATCTAATTTCAAAATTCCGAATCCAAAAATGAAGTCTATCTTGAAGGATAAAATTTATAAAATTTTAAAAATCTGGTATTACTATTCATAATGGCTAGTTTGATTGGTTGTGGTGTGTGTTAGAACATGAAGTTGCGTACAACACACGCTACTATATTATTCAAAGAGTAGTGTATCGTGAAAGCTTAGGGTGTTATAGTTTTCATTTGAGGTGAGGGAACCTCACCACAATCTAAGCCATCATTCTATAGTTAAGGAGTCCATGATGTATTGAACTAGACCATCGGAAAATTTAGTGTTCCTATCCAAAAAGTAATTTTCATTTCATAGAATTAAATAGTGTCTTAAAAAACCCATGGATATGAGTGGACAAGAATACCATGCAATGGTATCTTCAGTTACACTATAGTAAAGTAATGATTTTTATATATCCACTATCTATATCATTTGTATTAGGCTATCTCACTAAAAAAACATCACCTGTCATGATGCATGAATGTTTTAAAATTTTCAATAGTCTCACTCAAATACAAGTTCAATGAAACTTTTAACCAAAAATTTACCCATTACAAGGACTTTTATCAGTAAAATTGTTGTGAAAAGGAGGATAAGAACAAGAGTTCAAATGAGATTAAAATTATAGATTAAATTGATGTTGGGGAGATCTAATTGATTGACTAAATAAAAAATTCTATTATTTTTTTTATCTGTATTTTAAAACCATATTCCTTATCAATACCATCTTCATGATGATAATAAGATATGAACATTCCTAGTGAGATCAAAATTGTTCTTCACCGTGGATTTTATAATAGAAAACAAAGGTGACTTATCAATGTAAAAACCTTTGTGTTATTTGTGTTTATTTCCACACTATATCATTGCACCATATAATTTTTTATGAGATCCTTCATATGAATCATCAATGTGAAATGATATTGAGAGTTCATTTATTAGAAAAAAACGGATTCACCCCCTCTCAATGGTGGTCTACACTCACCTTGGTTGTTCATTCAATTTAAATTAATTATTAAAGCATATTTAGATATTTTCTTGAGGATATGAGTATATAACTTATTACTAACATATATTTTATTAAAATGGTAAATTTATATCATGAAATAATAATAATAATAATAAAGTTGTTCACATTTTTTGACGAGGAGAGATTACATTTATTTATGGAAATGATATTTTTCTATATAATTTTTCATGGATTAATATGTACTCATATCATAAAACAATAGTTTATATATTTATTATTTTGGGATAAAACACATGTTTATAGGCTTTAATAATATTGAATATAATAGGGGAGATAATAATTTGTTACTCTCATACCTTTTAATTAATAAATTTACCCGTTTAATTAGTATATAAATAAAATGTGAAAATATATAGAAAATATATGATATCCCAAGAAGGATAATAAAGAAAAACATTTAGGGATTCAAATATTTTTGGAAAAACATTGAGGATGTTGTAATGGTATAATATGAGTTATTGTAATAATCATTCATTTGATTGAACAAAATTTTATACAAAGTATTATTTTATAGAGTAGTTGTTGTGTAATCCACGGTGATGAAAAAATTGATGTGGATTCTCTAAAAAAATTTCTGTTCAAAAATATCTACCATAAAGTATAAAAAATATATTATCAATCCATTGATATGCTAAAAAATTTCATGATAGTCTCTGAGATGATTAGATGATCTGCATTAAAGAGGATAGTATAATTTGAGAAGGATATATAATACAACGAATAAGAAATATCAAAACAACATGAATATAAATGATATCGTAAGAATGAAATCAATGTTGGATATTATTCCATGAATATCAATGATTTTATATCATTTTTTTAAAGTAATTGAATTTTTGAAAAGTTTATACAAGGTAAATATTCCTTTTAAGTATTTCAATTTTGAAAAAATTGGTCTCTTTTCAGGTATATTAACAATAAGGAATAACGAGGAAGATAAGGATTATCAATATAAGAGATAATAAATGTGACGAAATGTTTCATGTTCAAGGAGTTGTGGGAAAATATTTAATAGAAAATGAAAGGACAACAAAATGGGAAAAAGGAACACTCTTTTTAAATATGATGACACATATTATGATGAATCAAGTTTAAAAGTGGTGGAAGAATCTAATGAAAATTGTCTTAATGATTTTAAAATAAAATCAAAATAATCTAGGTAATCATCTAGTGAACAATAAGTTAATAATGTAGAAGGTACGAGTGATGAAAAAAAGAGAATATGAGGAAACACCTAAAGAATATATATTAAGAATGAAGCTTTCAGAGAGCCTATAGGAAATAAAAAATGCATAAAGGAAAAAACTCCACATTGAAGTATAATGAATCTCTATGTAAATATCTTTAAAAATTAAAATTTAAATGCATTAATAATATTGAATTATAGTTCATATATAATATGATTGGACTAAATAGAATTTATTGAGAAAGATACATGATGCTCATGATCATTCGAGTAAACATAATTGAAAATAATAAAGAGTTAAAGTATCATAATGAAAATTTTATATATAATGATAATTACTTGAATAACACTCACTTTATGTTCAAAAATTATTTCATGTTTCTAAAAGTTGAAAATTATATAAAAATATTTTTTTCCATACTATATAAATAATAGATTATAATATGGTGAATCAAACTATCATATATGGAATTGAATATTGTAACCTAAATTGTAGAGTCATAGCATGAAAGGAAATAATGGGATCACATCTATTGAAACCCATTTTTGACAAAAATGTATATTACATAACTTTTTTGGAATACATAAAACATTACAAAAATAGATTCATGAAAATATTAATAGTCTAGTGCCTTTGGAAACACTGGAAACATAGAAACTAATACATAAGAAAGCTACATTATCTCCCATTATATTCTTCATGACTTTCACTCTATATATACACATGAAACATGAAACATATATTCATAATAAGGGGTAAAGGAAACATAAAATGTAGTTAGATGAAATGCTCAGTAATGAGAAACAATAGATACCTATAAACATAATCCTGAGAATATGTGCATGAGAACATGATCAATATAATATGATATCATAACCTACATATCAATGGACAAAAAACAAGAATCAAGGAGTAACTATTTGAATTTAATAATACATAAATCATAAGGAAATAAAGAACATAATCCATGAAAGCGTAACATATGAATATAACACTAAATTATGGAAAACACATAAACATGTAATATGATTTCCATAGTAGACAAGGCATAACTACCAGGACTATCTTATTATTATGGGTTTACTCCCCAAACCGTCTTTTTAGTAATGGTTTTCTCCCATACCAATGTTAATAGCATGAGTTCCCTCCTCATACCATCTTTGAAGTCATGGTCCAATCCCCTAGACATATTGTTAGTCAAGGTTCATTCTAAAGTCTATCTTAGTCTATATCCTATGATATATCTCATAACCTAATGCATTAGAGGGATATATAGGTCCCACTCGTCTCATAATGAAAAGCATACCAACATTTTCCACATGATCATAAATAACCATATCATAACCCATGAAATGAAATGGGTATTATAAACATGTAATCTTATCAAAAACCATGGAAAAAAAAAGGTTTCATAATAATTTCATCATAAACATAACCTGTTAAAAGAAGAATATTTCAAAATAACATATCACATGAAATAGAAACAATTTTCACTAACATATTTCCATCAAAACATAATCAATTCAGTGAAACAATTTTTAGAGTAAATGTTGAATTATTTCCCAAAAAATTCATGTGTAATATAAATGGATGTTATCTTATTTGGTAAATAATTATTAAATATCTTCTAAAAATTCTCTTGGGGAAAATATTTTTTTAATTGAAAATGGTTTTTTATACAAAAAACCCTTTTAAAAATATTTTCATTGAATATACCTCCCAAACATATAAAGTAATTATTAAAAATAATAAAACATTTTAAAAATTTATTTATATTCATAGTGTACTTAAAATATCTTATGAATCATTTTTTGAAAAAAAATTAAAACATGGTTTTTGAATACAATACATTTTTGTCTGGAGAGAGAGATAGTTAGATTTTTCATAAAAATGTTATCTTATCTACCTAGGAGTAAACAAAGTGGTACTAATATATGAGTATATTATGAATATAAATAATAAAAGAAAACTCATGAGTAATCTTGAGATATGGATGATAAGCCTTCATCGAAGGAAGCATAAGCATAAACAATCTCGAAAATCTATTAGATCGTTTCAATAAACACTTATAACTTGGTAACTTGGGATAATATTCTACATGTAAGAAAAGGAAATTAAATTAATCTTAAAATATCATGAAAATAATTAAATTAATTATCTATCATGTTACATTGTATTATATACACCTTTAAAAATAGTTTTGGGGGATAACAAAAAATGAGACTCAAAGAGGAACAATTGAGACAAAACATTTTTCTTGATTTGGTAACATTTGAAACATAGACCACCTGAAAGAAATGTAATAAAACAGATATATGAATACCCATAAATTTAGGTATAATATAAATATTATTTAATCATGTGTGGTATATAAACCACACAAAAGTAATGGGTGGAAAACATAGCATGTATCTCAGAGGAATAAAAAGTGAGATGAAATCATTTTACCTTGTGTCTTGAATCTTGTCGTACTCATTCAAAAAACCACTAAAATAAATATAGATTTGTTATAGATATTTTGAATAACTATATTATTATATATAATATTATAAATGGATTTATTACAACCTTATATTACCTTCTTATTAACAATCCTATTTTAGGGTCTCACTTCATGTAATATTTTCTTTATTCATTTCATGTGTCTTAATATTTTATATCATTGGTATTTATAATTTATATCCTGATTTCAAGAATTTAAAACATAGAATAAATTTAATTTATATAATTTTTAAATTTATTATAATAATATATAGGTTATATAAGTTTGAAATGAATTACACTGTTCATGGAGACAGTATGTTGTACCTACGTATGAACGTTGTTTCTATTTTTATTGTCGTATGGACAAAAAAAAGAAAACAAAATATATGTATATATTAATATATCTATTACATTATATTTATGATATCATATATATAAAATATATCATATATATCATATATAATCCATAAACCCATCTTTAATACATTCCTCGTAATGTATAAAAAATCATATCGCTTGGAGGGGGTGGTGGTCAACACTTCCTCAAACAAAATTATCGTATTAACAAAAAAGGGAAACTAAAGTTATGTGTGTTGTAAATGGAATAAATAGGATTAGATAAATAATAAAATATATATATAACATATGTAAACAAATTTTAAATAATAATTTCTACCATAATAGGCGGTAAGTAATTTTCAACAATCATGGTTTACTGAGGCGGTAGTTCACCATTCACATAAACATGTTGTTCATCATCCATTATATGGAAGTGTGTGTAAGTTTAGGTTGAAATATAATCAAAACAATATTATATTATTTTTATAATACTGTTTTTTTATTCAATCATGAAAAAATAATGTGGACGGGGTGGAGATAAAAAATATAAGAAATGACTTGAGAGAAATTGTTACCTCTTAATCGGGTAACTCCTTTGGATTGTTCCAAAAGACCTCATTGGAATGATTTATTCCCAATGAGATTATTATATAAGTAAGTATGGAAAATTTGGATCTTATTTAAGTAATTCTTATCATTAAAATGGAATTTAGAGTTGTGAGTAATTGGGAGTAAAGGATCCCTTTTTATAGTGAAAGTGGGGTGGCACACATATAAATTTTTGAAGAGAGAATTACACCCACCTTATTCATGTTTAAAGTGGATCTAATAATGGTTAATATTATATAAAAGTTATCATATGGTCTAACAATAGCCATAAAATTTGTTTTTGACATGTTTTTAGGTCATTTTGGGTCTTAAATGTAATGTTTAATTCTGATTTAAGCATAATTCTAACTTAATTGATGTACTTAATTTTAATTACATTCACTAATATATTTGTTCAAAAAATAATTTGAAATTATTATAAATTATAAATTATTCTTATTCCAATTATAGAATCCCTTTTCCCAAATTCTAAACATAAAAATTGTAAAAATTAATTTAATAATAATCCCATAGTCGTGTCCCAATGTGGGCTTTTAGAGTAAAAATGATCAAACGTTTGATAATTTTTTTATCCAATTTCTTTTTGAAATTAGGTCCAACTACCCATATTAGATTTATTGATTAAAATAATATCTAATTAAACTATCAAACCATTTTAAAATAAAATTTCACCATATAAAAAATTATATGAAAAGGCAGTTGTGATTAAAAATCTGGTATTTTTACTATTCATATAAAAATGAAGTTTCTCACAAAAATAAAAACAAATCATTATAAGATATTTTAGACTAAATAAATTAAAAAATAAATTTTATATTAGAAAATTTATTTTATAAATTTGTCTAATTTTTTTTTTATTATTAAAATTTCTTTATTCATGAAAAAGTATTTTTTAACATAAATAGACTTCTGCAAAAATTATATCTTTCATTATCAATATGATTAATTTCTATAAAACCATGATAAAAAATATTTTCAAAATATTTATTTATATTAATATCCCTAATATTAATGTCTTAGTTTTAAATAAATGATTTAAAATATACATAACAATAAAATGACGTTTTATAAAAACATTGGTGTTGTGTGTACGTATGTTAAGTTAGTGTTACATGTAACATATTCCAAGATAATTTTCCACGTTATATATTCCAATTTGGTGCTATGTAATTTATTCCAAGTCAATTTCATATTAATTTAATGTTTGACTTAGGGCATTTCAAAACGTAATGGAATATTTAATTTATTCCTATAAAAGTCCATAAAAACTTAGGGTGTTACATTCTACCCCATTGAAATGAATTTCACCCTCAAAATTCATCACTCATGTAAATAAAAATGAAGATAATTTTACATAATCATATCCTAATGATCCCTTGTAGCTTTCTATAAATACTAACTTCTCTACAAAACATTGACCATGTGAGTGGTATTGTATCATTGAAAATTCTCTCATCGGTCCTGAATTTGAAATGGTTGCTCCTCATAAGAAAGATCATGCTCAAAAGGTATGACCACTATATTCAGTATATGTGATGGGTCAGGTATGTACTTTATTAGGATTGAGATAAGGAACATATAATGGACATGAGATAGATTTTGAAGAAGTACCAATAAATAGGATGTCACCCTGATACATTCAAGAATCTCAAATGACTGATATACCTAGGAATTAGTTTCCATTTATTCATTAATATCTTAAACTTCATCCAAAGTGAGATTTGTAGAAACACATTTTCACTAAAATAAAATTCAAGATCATGAAGATCATTATTATTGTAATTCTTCTACTAACTTTGATCTACCTTAATATGTTTCTGAATAGTTATAACATTGTTTACCATTTCTGTAAAAATATAAGGTTCGAATAGCTTTCATTATCTAACTTATTCACAACAGGTTGGAGATCTACATTTCATCCCATATATTTATTCATACAGTTCCATATGAATTATTGAGTGAAAGATATTGTTGTATGAAAACTCAAATAGCAGAAGATGTGGGTCTCAACCACCATTAAAATCATGAGAACAGAATCTCAACATATCCCCAAGGGTTTGAACTGTCATTTCAAATAGGCAATATGTATGAGGATGATAAGTAGGGATAGAAATCAATTATATATGAAGTGTTTTATAAATACTTCTCCAAAAAATTGTGGCTAAAATTTAATCCTCATCTGATACAATGGATTGTGGAACTTCACGTAACCTTACTACATCTATAATATATATTCAACAAAGATGATCCAGAGAGAAGAATTTTCTGATAGTGATGAAGTTCTCTGACGTAGTAAGTAGATCTAGTACAAAACATATATAATAAAACCTTTTAGATTTTTTGGGTTGTTCCAATAAAATATACATAGTGATGTTCACCCATTTCCTTTTGAGTATGGGTAATGGATTCAACATCCCCATTGACTTTTTTTCATTCATCCATAACATGATGGAATATCATGCACTGAGATACAAAATCAATGATATATTTTTATATTCTATCCCACTAGAAGTATTATCTCAAGTCCCAATAAATCGGAATACTTTCACGATGCATACTGAATGAAGAACTATGATATTTCTATAAAAGATCCTACTTCAAATCTGTTATAGAAGGAATATGTAAATAGTTCCTAAACCTCATCATTCAATCCTGATCAAGGATAAAATTAAGAATTTTTTTAACTTTCTTTTGATTCTCTAAAACTTCCTTATAAACCTTCTTTATACTCACATAGATAGTGGGTTTAACAATCATTTGATAAAGATAACATTTTTCCCTTCTTTCATGATTTCTAGATCTATCCTTTTAAAATTATGAAATATTGAATCTTTTTAATCCTCATCATGGATAATCATGAAAGATCCTTCTGACTCAAAGAATTGACCCCCCATGTTCACATTAATAGGGTGGTAATGTATTGAGAATTAATAATACATTATCAGTTTTAACCATCTTCTCTAACACATGTTCATCTCCTTCTATGTGAATATATATTCATAAATTTTATGATCTGTACATAAATCACACTATTCTCTATACAGATGATTCATCCATACAATTAATTCAAATAATTACAGGTGATTACTCTAAATAATTATTTTGGAATTTTTTCCTTGAATCATCTACTGTCATAACAAATTAGGGATAACCATGTTATCTTTCATATAAACACATACCAATCCCTTCTTGGATGCATTGATAAAGATTACAAACAGTTTTCCACTATAGGGAAATGTGATTATAATTTTACAGATGAACTTCATCTTATATTCCTTGAAATTTTCCTCATATTAATCTTTCTATATGGACTTGACCCAATTCTGTGTTATCTTGGTCAGAGGATTTGATATTCAGGAAAAATTCCATACAAATTGTCGATAATATCGAACTAAACATTGAATGCTACGGATTCTTATCACTATGGTTATTCTAGGAAAATATCTAATAGACTCTGTATTTGATGGATCTACTACTATACAATCTCTTTAGATTATGTGACCCAAATATGAAATCATTTTCATCCAAAAATCTAACTTTAAAAATTTTTCATGTATATTCTCTTTCCCTGTGGTCTTTAGTACAATTCTCAAGTGATATTCATTCTATTCATTCCTCTTTGAATAGATAATAATATGATATATAATGGCTACCAAAAAGTGATCAAAGTAATCTCTAATGACTATATTTATTAATTCCATGTAGATATTAAGGGAATCAGTATTAATAAAATGAATCACTATATATTCATAGTGCACATTCCATGTATGGAATGTCGTCATAGGTATACCTACTTCTTGACATTCAATTTATGACATCCAGAATGAAGGTCAATCTCGGATAAGTATTGATCTCTGCATACTTGATCAAATAAGTCATCAATATAGGGAAGATGATACTTATTCCTAATTGTGATCTTATTCAACTAATGATAATTAATGCATTGTTGCATTGATAAAAAGATCTTTACCAAACAAATTGGTACTCCCAAAGGTGGCACAAATAGCTGAAATAATCAATTATCATGTTTTTCATGGAGTTTCTAATTTTATTCTTACAACTCAATCAGATCCATTTTATAAGGATTATTTCAATTTGGTGTCTTGTCGGTATGAGTTCTATTCAACACACTACTTCACATTTTGGTGGAAGACTAGGAAACTCTACTGGAATACATCCACAAAATCCCGAATAATAGACCTATCATCGATGCCGATTCTCTCCCAAACAATTTGAGATAAATAACACTTTTTAATGTTTATTAATACCCATAAAATCAATGTAATCTCCTTTGGAATTTCATACTTATCATCACATGGATGGATGATCGTAGGAGGGTTTGAAATAACAAAAGTAGAAAACCTCCCTCAACAATTGGTGTGGGATTTATACATAGAAACCCAATCCATGCTTATGATGAAATAAAATTCATCCAAATAAAAAATTATAAAATTTTTAGGAAGGACATTACCCCAATATTCAACTATAGAGGAATCATATACGTGAGATGAAATCCTCATTCTATTAGGTTTTTTCACTACTAATTCAAAATCTAATTTTTTTTGTAGAATCGTAACACCCAGAGTAAATTGTTTTGATGTTAAATAGTGGGTAGATCTAGAATCAAATATGAAATTAGGGTTAAGTCAAAACTCATATTTTGGATTTAATGTATTTTGTTGTGGAAATGACAAATCTCTTTATACTAGTTCCTCGAATAAATTACTTCCATTGAATTCGGTTTCTATGTTTATTGAATTTATTATTATTATCATACTAACTTTGTCTATTGTACTGACTCTATCTATCATACTGACTATGTCTATCATACTGACTCTATCTATCATATGGAGTCTGTCTATCTTGCATACTTTTTTATCTTACTGACTATGTTCATCATACTCACATTTTTCATCATACTCACTTTCTATCTTATCAATACATTACACTATATAATATTAATCATACTCATGTTTTAGTTTTATCACATGCATAATTTTATTCATTTATCAGAACACATATTCTATACCAATTTCAATCATTTATTCGATTTCATATACATGTTTTTTAACCAAAACAATATCATAGAGTCAGTTGTAAACTAAAAAAAATGATTTTGGGTTTTCTATTTCAATATGACAGTTACAATTCCATGTGTCCATGTCCCTCTGGGTATTTCTGATAAATGCAACCATTTGAGAAATATGACCATTGGAGCTTGAGGAATATAAATATGAAGTCATTTGAAGTAGAGATATGAATTTGATTGACATCAGCTTCTTTCATGTTTTAGAAAGGTATTGTGTATATTCTCACTACTTCATAAGAAAGTATTGAAATTGCAAAATTTGAATGGATCATTATTAGTTTTTTTATTTCAATATGTGATTTTTTTGTGCATCCGATCAAGTGATTGTGATTTAGGGCTACCAGGTATAGCTAGTTAGTTCAACAGATCCTAGTATCAAGGGATATCAAGCATTTTAAAGATAGAGGTTTCGATTACCTATAAAATTGCAGGCTTGTAGTGATAGAAAGATAGACGTGTTGTTCATCATATTGAGGGATTACAAGTTTTTGTGAGATAGACCAATTGTCTCAGGTGAAATGATAACCTACTCATTTGGTATAAAAGAATTGTACTTCCTTTTACTTTTTTGATTCTTATTGTAATAGAAATAGAATCCTATTATTTCTTATTTATATTTGTATTATCTTGTAATTATTTTACTTATAGATTAAAATTTAATTATTGATTTTATACTCTATATGGTAGAATAATTTTCAATCATTTTTACTCTGATATTTGTATTCAATCTGAATATAATTGTTTCATAACATGTGGTTCCATAACAATTTCATCGTATTGAGAGTATATCCAGTTGTTTTTTTGTTTTACAAGAGGCATTGTGAATTGTTTTTTATGTTTTATTAAACTAAGAACCTTCATTAAAGGTTTAAAAAAATTAAATTTAAATACCCCCTCTTGTGTTTCTTCCATCTCAT
Source organism: Viscum album (assembly GCA_963277665.1). Taxonomy (NCBI): domain Eukaryota; kingdom Viridiplantae; phylum Streptophyta; class Magnoliopsida; order Santalales; family Viscaceae; genus Viscum; species Viscum album. The sequence continues at coordinate 490,103 of CAUJRU010000341.1, forward strand.
ATCCATTTCTATCCAAAAATTTGTATCAGAGAAGGGTTTTTCCACTGTATTGTATAATTTATTTACATTGTTTACATTTAAACACAATAACCTGTATTTTTGGAAGAATATTTTTCTTATTTATGATGAAAGTCTTGATGACTGTCAGTTCAATTGATAATATTAACCCTACATGGGCACCTATTTTTTATTGTAATGGTTTTAAATATTTGAGAGATCAAATGAAAAATTTTATCATAATAATTGGTGTAGATAACATTGTTATGATCACTAGAGAATATATAATTCCAGAGAAAGAAGTCAAAACTTTTACTTCTCAGGAAAAATTTGAGTATCAACTAAATTATAAGGTAAGAAATATTTTTTTCTGTTCTATGACTAGGAACATTTACAATGAAATCACTTCATGTGAAGATGTAAATAGTATATAGAAGAAATTGGAGATTACAAATTTTGGTACATATAAAGTTGTTGAAACAAGAAGAGATATGATAAGATCTGACTATCAATATTTTTAATTTCCTAATCGTGAACTAGTAGTTATGGTTCAACAGAGATTTATGACAATAGTCAATATTCATCATTCTATGGGAGAAAAAAATTTAGAAGATGAAGTTTTAGTTGAGAAGATCATGGATGTTATGCCAAATGAATGGGAATCCAAGAGGACTGCAGTTGTTGAATCTATGAAGATTATGAATCTTACTCTTGATGATCTCTTTGGAACTCTATTGAAATATTAATTAATAATTAAGAGAGATATAGATAAAGTGAAAAGGAATAATGGTGGAGTAGAAATCACTACTATATCAAATCCTACAAAGTCTCAATCTCCTATGAACAGTATGTCAAGAAAAAAAAGGTTGAAGTCTTATCAGATTATAGTGGTACTCAGTAGTCAGAGAATGTTCTTGAAAATAATTCTAGAATAAGGAATAAATTTTTTGGAAAGAGGGATTTCTAATATAGATATAAAAATACCTCAAAAGGTAATAAGGATGAGAATTATTCTGAAGTCACGTGTTAGGAATGTAAAAGAGTAGGACACATTCAACATGATTATCCTACTAAAAAATTATATAAAGGAATGACATTCATAGAATAATAAGAATAAATACTTTACGTCTACAGAATAGAAAGTATTTAATGTTAATGACTATTAGAGTTCCAGTGGAGGTGATTCTTCTAAAGATTCTTCTGATAGTGATACCTCATATCACAAGAATATTAGTCTTTTTTATGAAAATCATTATCATTCCTTTTTGAAAAAGGTACAAATTTCCTAATCTCTTACTAATATTCCTTTGAGTATCAATTGTCCTGATAAATATTATTCTTCTAATGAAGAAACATCCTTATCATAGAATGATAGTTCTTTACCTTATTATGAATAAGTTTCCATATTTTATAAACTTTTTGAATATGAACATTATAATGTTTCTAGAAAACGTTAAAAAGAAAAAACGAGGATTGATATTTTCACAAGAGATGTATCAGATCTTTATAAAGATCTTAATTCTAAAACTTTTGATATTTAAAGGCATTCCAAAAACCTTAAACAATTAAATTTTAAAAATAACCAAATTTCTAAAAAAAATCTGATTTCTGAGAAAACTATTTTGGGAGAAAAACACAATTCTATATGTAATAAAAATAAGGAAAATAATTTGGTCATCAAACTAAAATATGAGAATTTATATCTTAATAATATTTTGTCCAATTTCACTAATAGAAGGAAGGAGTTTGATAAAATGTATTTTCATATTCATCCTTTAAGAAATAGTTTTGAAATTGGTTATACTCATTCATAAAAAGTTTTTACTAATACCTATTTTTCCCCAAAAATCCCTATTATTCACTATATGATAATGTGGTGGACATTAAGAAATAAATTTTTATTTAAATAAAAAAAATCTTTGGGTTTTCACAAAGCACAATTTTCAAAACAAATGTTGATTGCAAAATGTTTTATTTCTAATTTTTCTGAACCCAAACAGGTTAGGATACCAAATGTTTAATTGTTTTTGTATTAGGATAATAAAAAAAGAAACAATAAAAATACATGGTACATGGGTAGTGGATGTTCTAGGAGCATGACTAGAAATAGAAGCTTCCTTGAAAATGTAATCATGACAAAAGGAGGAATAGTTAACTTTAGAGGCAATGCTCATGGAATTCTTTTTGGTATAGGTGGTATCATTTTTCATGGAAGAATCTTGATTTGTATTGTATTGTTTGTCAGTGGTCTTAAGCACAACCTCATTATCATAACTCAATTGTGATATAATGGTTACCTTATTGATTTTAGGAATGATAAATGTTTAGTTTACAATTCCGTGGATGAATTAATTCTATTTGCCCAAAGGCAAGATAATGTTTACACATTGAATTTAGAAGACCTTAGGATCCAAGAATTTACATTTCTATGTGAAATGGAAGACCAATCATGGTTATGGCATAGAAGACTAGGACATAGTAATTTTTGAAATTTTTATAAACTAGCTATGAAAGGAATTGATAAAGATATACTTGAGCTTATGTTTGATTCATCTAAATTTTCTAACAGTTGTCAATATGGTAAACAACATAAGCCAAGATTTAAATCAATCAGTGAAGTCACAAATTATGATGCATTACAATTAGTGCATATAGATCTTTTTGGTCCAATGCAAACTGGAAGTATTGGAGGAACGTACTATGAATATGTCTTAGTTAATGATTATATTAGATTCACATGGGAATATTTTCTCACTAAAAATCAGAATACTTTTTATTCTTTAAAAAAAATCTAAAGTTAAAAATGAGAAAAACCTACCATTGAAACTTTCTGAAGTGATAATGGTGGAAAATTTGTAAATTCTAATTTAAAATCATTTTATAGTATAAAATGTCTTTCTCAAAACATTTATCCACCAATAATACCCCAATAAAATGGTGTTGTTGAAAGAAGAAATAGAATTCTTCAAGAGATAAAAAGAACCATGTTGATTGAATACTCAATTAAAGAAAATTTTTGGGTAAAAGTTGTTAGTACTACTTGTTAGACTATAAATCGATTATTAATTTGAACTATTCTTAATAAAACGCTTTATGAGTTATGGGAAGGCTGAAAAAAAAAATTTATACCTCAACTTTTTTGGATGCAAAGTATTTATTTTTTTAAAAATATAAATTACAAAAGTTTTCACACATATCTGATGATGGATTATTTTTATGTTATTCTCCCACTTCTAAGTCTTATAGAGTTTTAAAAAATGTTGTGTTTTTGAAGAAAAAATACATGTTACATTTGATGAAACATATCATTTTGTTTACAAAGATCCTCAAAACATTACTTCTGAAGTTTTTTACAAATTTTTTTATCAACCTATAGAATATTCGACAATAATTTTAAATACTCATGAAATTGTTTCTAAGACATTTAAACCTGATGAAATTCTTCCTTATGTTGATGAGAAGGTTTTTAAAAATCCAAAACAGTTATCACATAATAATAATCCATGTGATAAAATAATTAGTGATGTGAATCAACCTGTATGGACCAGAAACTTCTTATGAAATGAAATATAACATCTTGATTTTATATCTCCATTTGAACCTAAAACACTAAGTGAGGCCTTAGTTGATGAATATTGGATTAAGACAATGAATGAAGAACTAAATGAATTCTAATTAAATAATGTCTGGACCGTGGTTAAAAAACACAAGGATACAACTTTTATTTGAGTAAAATGTGTTTTTAGAAACAAACAGATGAAAATGGAATCATTATAAGAAATAAATACAGGCTTGTTGCTAAAGGTTATAATCAACAAGAAGGCATAGAAAATGAAGAAACCTATACTCCTATAGAAATACTCGAATCTATTAGAATTCTATTATCCTTTGCAACATTCTTTAATTTTAAACTCTTTCAAATTGATGTCAAGTGTGCTTCCCTTAATGGATATATTCAGGAGGATTTCTATATAGACAAACCCCCTAGTTTTGAAGATAAAAAACATTCTGAACAAGTTTACAAACATACCAAGGCCCTTAATGGACTTAATCAATCCCCTAGATATTGGTGTGATAGATTAAAATTATATTTTTAATTGAATAATTACATTAAAAGAAAATTTAATCAAACTCTTTTTATAAATAATGAAAACAAAAATCTTATTACTGATCAAATTTATGTTGATGACATCATTGTCGGATCATCTTAAAAGTCTTTATAAGATTCATTTGAAAATATAATGATTTTTGTGTTTGAAATTAGAATGGTGGGTGAGTTAACATTCATTCTTGGTTTTTAAATTTCATAAAAACCAGAAGGTAATTATATATCACAACATAATTATGTCAAATAATTACTAAAAAAGTATGGATATGACATTAATAAACGTATTAGTACTCCTATTGACACCTCAAACACTCTTGATCTTGAAGAGGATGTATAACCAGTAGATCAAAAAACATCTATAGGTATGATTATAAGTCTACAATAAATAATAGCTAGTCGTTCGGACTTAATATTTTATATATTATAATTTTCTATATATCAAGAAAATCCTAAGCAATTCCCTTTAAATGTTGTGAAAAGTATTTTTCGGTATTTAAAAGGAACTTTGCATTGAGACCTTATTATTCCTCTAGAAATTAATTCTGAATAAAATGTTTTTTCAGATGCTAACATTAGGGGTTGTATAATTGATAGAAAGATTAATTTTGGAACTTGTCATTTTCTAGGTGATTCATTAGTTTCTTTGTCATACAAAGAACAACACTCAGTTGAACTCTCCACTACAAATGAAGAATATATAGCAGCTATAATTTGTTTTGATCAAGTGTTGTGGATGAAACACACACTCACAAACTATGTTATGAGTTTTACTAACACTAAAATATTTTGTAACAACACAAGTTCCATTCCATTAAATGAAAACCCTTTACATCACTCTCATGAAAAAAACATAGATATTAGGAAACACTTTCATAATGATCACACACAAAAAGAAGATATCATTTTACAATTTATTTTAATTAAAGAACAACATGATGATATTTTTACAAAATCATTACCTTTTGAAAGAATTGAATTTATTAAACAGAAGCTTGGATTGGTTACACTAAAATTATAATTCAGATCTACTTTCTATTTTTACAATTCTCCTAACATAAAAAATCATTTTCTTTGGGGGAGAACATTTTTCTTTTATTTAATGTTTTACATTTTTTTTTCATATTTCATATTTTGTATCATACGTTAATTATTCAATATTATCATTCTATTAAAAAAAAATTCATTAGTTTTTTTATTATTGATTTATGTCATTCGGCTTCATTTTTTTGTAGTTTCAACCTTTCTGCTTCAAAAATCAAATTGTAGTTGGCTTGAAAACCTATGGTAATGAATTTTTTTCCATCATCTTGAAAACCTATTGTAATGGATTTGTTTTCCATCGTCTTTAAAGCCGATGGTAATGAATTTGTTTTCCATCGGCTTGAAAAACTATGGTAATGACTTTGTTTTCCACCAGCATGAAATTCTATGGTAATTAATTTGATTGTCATCGACATGACATCCAATTGCAATAACTTTGTTTTCCATTGGATTGAAAACCTATGGTAATGAATTTTTTTCCATTGGATTGAAAACTTATGGTAATGAATTCATTTTCCATAATCTTGAAAACCTATAGTAATGAATTTGTTTACCATTAGCTTGACAACCTATGTTAATGACTCTATTTTCCATTGGCTTGAAAACCAATGGGAATGATTTTTTTTCCATCAGCCTGAAAATCTAGGGTAATGAATTTATTTTCCATCAGCTTGTCAACCTTTTGTATTTACTATTTTCAATCAGTCTGAAAACCAATCATATTTACTTTCTTTTTCATTGGTATGATGTTTGATTGTATTTTCATTCCAATTTTTCAACAATCTATTTTCTTTGTTGTTTTATGTTTTTTATATTAATAATACTATGAAATCAAAAACATACTTGAAAACTCTGACAGGTACATTCTCTTTTTTTCTATTTTTTTATTTTGTGTTATTTTTACCGTTTTTTATATAAAAATAAATTTCTTTAAAAACCCACTTTTATTCTACAATATGGGATTCTTTTTCTTATAATATTAACCATAGAAGACCAACGGCCATACAAATTTTCCCATAAATAGAGGACCCCTTCTTCTCTAACCCAAACTGGTTATTCAAGATTCTCAGTAAATCTTTGCTATACTACTTAAGAATTGGTACACTCTTTTCTTTTTCCAATAATATTTATGTCTTATTCATCTACTGACACTCCTACTGATACTTCTTTAAAGACATTCCCAGAAATGGATTTCTTCAGAGAAAGGTATGTCCCTCGAGATTTATTTGACAATTATGACTCAATAATCGAAATGATTATTTTATACCAAGGTTGGTAACAAATTTTTGTCAAGAAACCCATATCTCATGATCTAATATTTATTTGAGGGGTTAAAAAATTATAAAATATGGTGTATTTTCACAAGGATATGATGATTATCTATGTTGTGTGCAATAGAATGTTTTCTATGTCAGTAAAACTAGTAGAACTTTTACTCAATGTTAAAACTAAAGGGAATTATTTTTTTCCATCTCATAAGATACCTAATGATGTCGGTACATTCAATAACGAAGAAGATGAAAAGTCACTATTTCTTATCAATGAGGAGAAAAGAAAAGTTGTTAATCTCTCTACAGAAAATTGGTTTGTCTTCCTTTGGATGTAAGGGTTTTTAATTCCAAAGATAGGGGATATAGAATCAATTATGGTATCTAATATATTTATGTAAGATTACCTAGTAAATATGAGAATGTTAAATCTCATGGGTTACATTTTCGAAACAATCAAGAATGTGATGTCTAGAGAAATTAGGTTTCATCTTATTATGCATCCATCTATTCTGATGAAGTTCATTCTTGAAAGCTTGGTGTTTTTTAATATTTCATTAAAAGGAGAATTGAAAGAGTTAAAGGATTCTTGGATAAGTAAGAATAAGATAAAAAAATTTAATGTTTGTTTTAATAAAAAATAAAAACTATTCATCAAATATGTCGAAGAATCGGCACCAAATCAATTAGCACCACTTCTAATAGAAGCAAAACCAACAGTTGTAGTTCCTCAAAAGATAGATCCACAAATCAGTACAAATCCTAAAATGAAAACCAATTATAATAAAGAGTTTATAGCTATGTGGAGAATGGATAAATAATAAAAAAAGGTGGTGATCTTAAATTTGGTATTGATCCAGCTAAAGCTCTAGCTAAAAAGATAAGAATATAAGATACTCTACAAGCTCAAACGAAGAAGAATTTTTTAAAAAAGAAAATCTCATTATTTTGATGTTACAAAAATCATAAAAAGTGTTGAGTTAGAATGTTCCCAACTGAAAAAACAAGTTCAATAAGAACAAATCGTAATTTTTTTTCCAGGTAATGAAAAAGGGAAACAATTAGTGAAATAAATTATTTAGTCGGAATCATAACAACAAGGTAAAGAAGAGGAAGATGACTTTCTTTTGGTGTATCTTCAAATTTCAATGATGATTATAGAAAAATATTCTCTTCAAAAACAATGTAATAGAATACTAAAACAGAATCCTCATACCGATCAAGCACAAGTTCAATCCTTAGAAACCCATTCACAAATAATTCCATCTAAATTAAATCAAAGGGATCAAATTTCCCATAATGAGAAAGTAATTGTCATCGGTGAAAAATTTGAATATGAATGAATTAAAAAATAAGAATAAAGGGTTATAAATGAAAAAGAAAAGGGAAAAGGAAAACAACCTGATGAAGACTCGAGCTGATCCAATGAACATGAATCATGCAATGATGATACTGATTTATAACATTCAATTTCATTGAATAAAAGTGATTACATTGTTCAAGTTTTAAGAAGGATTGAGAAGACTATTCACCACTTTTCCATAATAAATGGAAAGATTTATTTCATTACAGATAATCAAAAGAGTAAATTTGGTTCAGTATGAGTGCTCAAAAATAGAGTAATGATAATAGAGGATGATATAAAAGTTTTTACTGATAGTTCGATTTCTCTTATGAAGGCTTGCAACGAGATGAACTAATGGTCTCACAAACTAGATAGCTCAGTGAATGAACACTTGGAATCTATTGAAGGCTTAGAAATACAATCACATTATTTTTCCGTTTCTTTTAATATGATTGAAAAGTAAACTATTGAAAGGATGAATCAGATTTCAAAAACACATGGTGATGATATTCCTTCAATAAAAGAGTTGACAGAAAGTATAAATGCTTTCTAGTTAAAGAATTTGAAGGTTTTAGCTTTCAAATATGAAATATTTATGTAGAAGAAAAAAAATACTATGTTGACTCAAGATTATAAGTGTAACACCCCGAGATTTTATGAAAAATATTCATTTAATTTCATTAATGTCTTGTGTTGTATGCTACACCGAGATTACCTTGCGCTATACGGAACACCGTATTAGCTTTCAGTATACACAACACTATTCTTGGATCGTGTTACACACAACTTTGATAATAGTTATTCTACGCAACATTGAGTATATATATATATATATTCAATGTATAAATGAAATATGGTTGGATTATGTTATACAAAACAACAATGGATTCTTGCACAGCACGCAACCCTGACTTGGCTTGCATTACACGCAATCACGACCTTCCTCGATAGCGTGTGTTGTACGCATTACCGGGTTTTTCTAAACAACGATATATTTTTATAATATTATTATGAACTAGCCATTATGAATAGTATTAACTAAAATTTGAATCTTATAACCTTATTATTCATCTTTCACATTTTCTAAAACATGGTATAAGAACAAAATAAATTTTTCGGGTAAAATAAGTATTTTTCAAAAAATGCAGTTTTGCCGCCTTTTGATGGTGCACCCACATTAAATATTGTTTTTGACATGTTTATAAGTTTAATTTGACAAAATATAATTCTTCTTTGGAATCATGAAATAAAAATTTACTTTTGATAAATTTTCATATCATTCTGGTAACATTCATATTTTGATTAATAGTAAAAACATGATATATTTTAATTAAAAACAACTTTTTTCATCGTAATAATTTATATTGTTAAATTATAATATTGAATGATTTTAATGTATAAATAGAATATATATTTACCATTTAATATAATTTATGTCATTAGCATTGATTCTACCTTGAATTCGTAGGATAAATCTATTCAATCTTTTGCAATATTTTAAAGAAAAACCCATTTTCTTTCGACAATGGGATTAATTTTATTTTAATTTCTGCAAATTTTGTGTCTTGAATTTGGAAAAATGGATTCCATATTAGGAATCATTGGATCCAAATTATGTTAATAAGCTACTTTCTATTTTTGGGAATTTTGAATAGTAACTACGGTAAATTTTATTTACCATAGTTAAAGGTAAATCGGGTAATTAAGGGTAAATATAATATAATAAAATTACCCTAAAACATGTCAAAATCCTATTGGATGACAAAAAGTCGACCCATATCACCTAAGGGTCGGATTAGATTCATTTAATGGACTTTTCTCTATGAAAATAATTAAATTATTAATAAAACCAAAGAATGTGACAACATGTCACTTTCTTAAATCTTATAAGTATATTAATTTTAATATAGTGATACACTTCATGAAACTTCGAACATGAATAGTCTCCAGAAATCTAATACAATTATCTACATCATAAGAATTTATTTAGAATTTTTAGGGATTAAATAATTATCATTTATTATGACACAATGATGATGCTGTAATTGTCTTATAATGAAATATTGACATGATTGATGTTATAAATACCCAAATAAATGTAATTTAAGACTTTTTATAAATTAAACTAATTTTATAGGTTAAAATGACATGTTATTATTGATTTAATTAACGTTTTTCGAACTAATCATTCTGTTCTGAGTTTCACAAAAATCAATTACAAAATAGTGTCAAACTTGACAAAAAATAGTTTTTAAAAAAAATATTATATTATTAATTGTTATTTTATTCCTAAAAATATAAAGATCAGCCAAATGACTTAGAAAAGGTTATATATATTAATAATAAACAACTTGGGGTTCGTTTGGATTCTTATAGTAAGTTTATTAACCTTATAGTATAAGAACACAAGAAGACACGGTAAAAGTAAAATTATTTAACTTAATGTTTAATCTAAATGATAAGGTTAAAATAGGAACCTAAACTTGTATAAATTCTATTAGATGATATAATTTCAACCCATCCCCACCTTAGCTTTGAAATTAATCAATTTTGAGCTATTTAAAACCGAATTTGTCTTTATAATAAAATAATAGTTCTAGTTATTCCAAAGGTACCACTCTCATCCCTTATAAAAGGGCACCTCCTCCTCCCTCTTCATCACACCACTTTGAGACTTCAATCTCGGCGAAACCCTGCCCATTTCACATCCCCACTTCCGTAGAAACCTACTAGAGGTACTGTTCTTATCAAAAGACCAACTCTAGTGCCTTAAGAGAATGTTTAAAGGAGGCACTTCGAGAAAGAGGTAATACCTTCTACCATTTTCTTCAAGTTCCATTATTCTTCTACTAATTCTTTTTTAGTTGTTTTATTATGAGGTAATAACATCAGTATCACTTATATACTGATATGTTATTATAAATATGAAACAACCCTATTTCACCTCTTATCCATCCCATGGAAAACGAAATCACCGCGCGTGCGTACGTACGGAATACCGTCTCCACGCCATGGTGTAATCGATTTTCCACCACCACCTTACTTGGATGGGTATAAGGGTGAACATAATGAATATATATGATTATTGTAAAGTGATATTGATTCTTAAATAGTATACATACCCTCTATTACAACTCCACGATCATAAGAATGATATCATCGCTCGTGCATACGTACGGAATATCATCTCCATGATGTGATGTGAATCGTTCTACATGGTCTTCATTGCATAATCATTATATAAATTAATTTAATGAATAAATATGATATATAGTACATTATTACCATTCTAGAAATGATGTATCTATAACCTAAATAGAAGAATAAGAATTTATTCGACAAAACACGCATAAGAACAAAAACTATTTAACACCCGAATAACAAGTAGTAATGAAATATTACTAATAAAAAGCTAAGAATATGACCATATATGATATAATAACAATAAGTATGATTCTGGAATAAGTCAATAACATTATTTAAATCATTATACAGGAGGTTCGGACACATACAAAGCATATCGGAAATAAGGTATGGGAAATATCACAATCTAATTTTTATATGAGATTGTTTATACTTTGGCATTTACTGGGGTGTATTTTATCATCCACATCCATGTTTCCTCAATATTTAATATTATTTCCATTCACCTACAATTTTTTAAATCCTATTTTACCCTTCGGTGAGTTTTTATTAAAAGGTATGAAAGGAATCTTTTGTTGTTTTTCGTACGAGGTACTTTTTTGACTTTTTTGACAAAAGTACGAGAAGAATGTTTTTTTAACTTATAAGCATGAATGGATTTTTAAAACATTATTTTCATGAAGCTTACATTACAAGCATTAAAGATTATTTTTAATCAAATTCTCTTAGTTTAGAATTGTATGACATGTTAAAAAAGGAAAAGTGTTTTTGAAGTAGAAAGGATATTTTCCTTAAGAATGGAGTTCAAGTGTTTTATCATAATTATTTTCCATCTAAGATAATATAGGGTTCTGTTTCTATCCCTATTATTACATGGATTTTATTATGTTGTGATGGAAATATATTTATGAATTCCTTTATCTTATATGAATTGTTTTATGATGTCATGTTGTTTAAGAATCCCATTTTTACTACATGGGTTAAGCAATGATGTCTGATTTATGATTTTGTGGCACAAATAAGAATGCTATCATTATTAGATGGGTGGGACCTATATCTCCCTCCAATGTATTGGGTAAAGATTTTATATCTCATGAGATAGACATGGCTGGAACGGTAGGTTGTACTGGTTCAGTGAAACAGGACTGAAACGAGGAGTGAACTCGTTTCAGAAAGGGACTTTTTCCAATAGGATAGTCTTGGAAATGAGTCTTGACTAATAATAAATTATTATCTATGATTATGTGTGTATGCCACAAAGTTTCATGTTTTATGTTATGATTATTGGGATTATATTTCACTACTATGATTTATCCCATGTTATGAAATTATGATTTCTTTTGCAGGTTAAGATTTCAAAAAGTTACGTTCTTATGTATTTGATGTGATTGATATATCTTTTGTTTACCCTTACTGAGCATTTGATCTCACCCTTTTATGTTTTCTTTTCCCCAGGATATAAATAAAGGTTTTAGGTATAAAAAAAGAAGAACTTTATGGGAGATGTTGAAGATCTTTCACCACGATTAGAAGACTATATTCCGAGTTTCCAAAGACAGTAAACTATTACGGTCCTTGTGTGTGTGTGTTTTTATTATGTACTAAGTATTCCACAAAAGTAATTTAATGTCCATGTACGTCAATCTTCATGTCTCTACAATAAGAATATGAAATATGGGATAAATACACTTAAGAAGTGATCAGAATTCATGAAGAGACTATAAAAAACCAGGAACATTTTTTTCTGACCAATAAGAACTTTTCATATCCCAAGGTGTTTCTATTTTAGAATACAAGAAAGAGATAATAATGATGAAGGTTGTGATTTATGTGTTGATCAAGAAAGAGAAAGAGAGAGAGAAAAAATAAATTCTTTGTGGTTTTTTCTTTCTTTTCTGTATATTAATATTTACAAATCATTTTAAAAGAATAAACTGTATGGTTGTATCTCCATTTTTTGAATTTTTCATTTCTATATATCCTTTTTTACGTAACTCAAGACTTCCCCATTTTTTTTGTAAACCGCAAAGGGAGAGAATGTTTTATAAAAGGGTAGAATGTTTTTTAAAAGAGGAGAATGTTTTGCAAATAGATAGAATTATTAATGTTTTACTCAATTGTAATACATATAAATCAATGAATACAGTCACTGGAAAAGTATATAACTTTGTGGGAATTAGTTGTATTCAATTTCATATTTAGATGATTTTTCATAAGTTTGGGGGAGATATGTATTTCTTTCAATTTTTTATTTTTTGTTTTGTGCTTTCCAAAAAGGGGTAGATTGTTAAGTCAAAAGTATTCTTTTGATATTTATGTATTTTGTTTTGGAAATAAAATATCTATTTATAATAATTTGTTAAATAAATGGATTTATATGAATATGGTTTCTATGTTTATCGTACTAACAATTATTATCATACTGACACTATCTATCATACTGACTATGTCTATCGTATTGACTCTATCTATCGTACAGAATCTATATATCATTCTGAATCTGTCTATCATACTTACATTTTTTATCATAATAACTATGTTTTATATACTCAAATTGTGAATTGTACACACTTTGTAACATATTAATACATTTCACTAATTAATATTAATCGTACTCAAGTTTTACTTTTATCACATGCATACTTTTATTCCATTATCAAAACACATGTTCTATATCTATCTGACTCATGTTAACATTTTCATATACCTATTTTTTTAACCAAAACTATGTCAAAGAGTTTGTTATAGACTAATCAAAATGATGTCATGTTTTTTATTTAAATACGGTCATTACAATGCAAAGGATCGAAGTCCCTCCGAGTTTTTTATTGGAATATCATTGTTAGAAAAAATATGACCATTGACCCAAGGCCTACAAATAAGAGGTCATTTGAAGCAGATATATGACCTTTATCAACATCATCTTCTTCCAAGTTCTAAAGAGATATTGTGTGACTTCTTTCTGCTTCGTGTGAAAGCCTCAAAATTACAAAACGTGAAAGGCTCATTCTTATTTTTTGTATTTCAATAAGTTCTGTGTGTTGCTCTGTGTGTTTGATTTGGTGATTAAAATCAAGGGCTATTAGGGTTAGGCAGACGGGGTAACCAATTATCGTATCGAGGTAATTCAAGCATTTAAAAGATAGAGGTTCTGACTACCTGTAAAATCATGGGATTACAGGGAAATCAAGATAGTTGTGTCGATCATCATATTAAGGGATTACTAGTGTTGGTGAGACAGACTTATTATCCTAGGTGAAATGATTCCCTACTCTTTGGGATAAAAGCATTATAATACCTTTTACATTTCCACTGCTTATTGTAATAGGAAGAGAATCGCTTTATTTCCTCTTTATTTATTTATTTCTTTGTAATTGTTTTAATTACAGCTTATACATTTATAATTGATTTTATAAGAAATAATGTATAATCATTTACAATATTTATTAATCTGATATTTGTATTTAATATGAATACAATAGTTTCATAGCATGTGGTATCATAACTATTTCATCATATTGTGAGTCTTTCCAATTATATGATTTGTTTTAAAAGATGCATTTTGAATTATTTTTTTTATGTTCAATTAAATTGTGAACCTTATTTAAAGGATTTAAATGATATTTTTTAATATATAAAATTCACCACCCTCTTGTATTTGTGCCATTTCATATCCATTTTTATCTAACAATTAGTAGTTCTATAGTAGATGGTATGTGTATCGTTTATCACATCGTTATCACACCCCTCTTCAAAAATTGCAATAGATTCATATTTTCTCTTGTTAGGAAGCTTAAGAGGTTATTTTCATCGATCATCATCAACATCAATTGGGTGAGGGTAGTTGTTAGTATAATTCACATTACCCTTTAACTTGTTACACTAAATCATGATAGGTGCATTATATTCCCCCTTTTCCCTATTAGAAACATTAGTTAACATCTCCACATCACTTAGGTAGTCAAATGATTGATGTCCTTCACTTACACACATAAAACATTTTTTAATACCCTTAATGAAATTTCCCTCATGATTCTTCCCACACTAAGAGCATCAAGGGAAGGTCGTCTTCTTCCCTTCATGGTTTTTGTATTTTCCATTAAACTCCATTTTCATCTTCTTGTCAAAACCATGTGATTGATAAGTGAATCCAACCTCTATTTCAATCATTATTTCACAATGAAATATATCTTCATAGATAATGAATTATCTAACATCCAAATCCCTTCTAAGACATTCCTTTAAGCCCCTGAATAACCTATCGACTTTAATTTTGGGATGGCTGATAATTTCGGAAGCATGCCTAAAAATTCTTGTAAAATTATCTATATATTTATCAAATTATTCCCCATCCCATTTCATTACTCAAATAACTCTTTCCATATATTGGTATAAAAAATATGAGAAAACTACTTATTGAAGAATAATTTCTTGAACCCCTCCCTATCTGTGGATTCCATCTCACCTTGCTACCTTGTAACACCCTGAGATTTTATGAGGTAGATTCTTTTAAATTTCATTGATGTTTTTTTGTACACTACTCTAGGATTAGCTTGATAAATATGGAACAATGACATGTATTGTGTTTCATGCAAGAGCGACCTTCCTCGATAGCTTGCATTGCACACGATACCGAGTTTCACTAAACAACAATATATTATTAAAATATTATAATTTAATGGGATAAAAACTATTATTAATGAATTTTATTAACCAAATTTTGAATATTATATTACAATAGAATTAATCATACACATTTTATAGAACATTATAGGAGAAGAATATCATTTTTTGAATAAAAGATATATATTAAAAAAATGATGTTTTCCCGCCTTTTGATGGCTCACCCATTATAAATCGATTTTTTTCAATTTTATATGTAAAATTTGAAAAAATATATTTATTATTTAAAAGAAAACCTTCAAAATTTACTTTGGACGAAATTTTGGTATTTTCCTGATGAAATTCATTTTTTTGAATATTGAAAAATACAGTATTTTAATTCAAAACTATTATTTAATATAATTTATTTATGTTGTTCAATTTTACATTTAATTGGTTTTAAAATATCATAGGATTATATTTTTATAATTTAATACAATTTTGGTCCATGGAAGTAAATTAACTTTATAATTGAAAATAAAAAAATGTCAATCTTTTGAAAGTCGTTACTTCTAAAAACACATTTTTTGTTTTGATAATGGGAATTAATTTTAAATTAATTAATGAAAATTTTGTGAATTTAATTTGGGAAAATGGATTCCATCTTTGGAATTAGGAGGTAAAAATTGTTTAAATAGGTACCTTTTACATTTAGAAATTATTAATAGCAACTTCACTAATTATTTTATTTACCATGGTTAACAGGAAAATCTGGTAAATAATGGTAACAAAATAAAGTTATAATAATATTAAACTACCATAGAATTTTTTTGATATTATTAGATGAGATATTTATTTCCATAGGCATCCTTGGGTCGATTTTGGGAGCCCATGGATTCTCTTTGATGTGAAAATGTTATTTTATGAGAATTAATTTAATGTAAAGACAATTATAACCTAAATATTTATCTTTTTCTAAATTGGTTTTAATATGGGGTGATATAATTGATCTATATACCAATAAATAGCCATTAAAAATTAATATGATTTAATAAATAATGTTATTTTATTTATAAATTTTATACATTAGAAAAATTTATTTATTTACAACACAATTATGATGTAGTGATTACCCCGTTAATGAAAAATTCAAATAAGAGAGTTTATAAATATTAAAATAAAATTAATTTTACAATTTGATTCCATCCACGAATTTTATGGATTAAAATGAAATATTACGGTTGATTTAATTCATTTTTTCAAGGCTATCATGTTTTTATGAACTTAAAAAATGTCAAGTGTGAATAGTGTCCATGATTGATGTAATTCATAACTTTAAACATAAAATAGTTTGTAATAAGATATTAAATTCCTAGAAATCTATTATTTGGAAAATTTGTTAAAATACGTCCAAATATTTCATTAATAACTTTTTTTGGGTCGTTTGATATGATATGGTAATTACATTAACTCACAATGTGTAAATAACATGATATCACTAAAAGATTAAAAAGTGTAAAATAAGGGTTAAACCAAAAAGACAAGGATAAAAAATATTCAAAACATGTCATATAAATATTAAGTGATGGGTATTATAACAAAACAAAATCTTATCTTCAATTTAAATATGTTTTGGGACATTTCAAATCGATATTAAATATATAATAAATTAATATATTAGGACTTTCCTAATATTCTCCTCTACTCACTTATAAAAGGGAACCTCCTCGCTCTTATCTTCACTCCATTTTGATAAATCATGCTCAAACAACCCCTATAAATTTATCTTCTAAACATCCATAGTCACATTATAGAGGTGATGGTATTCTCAAAAGACCAACTCTGTTGCCCTAATTAGAAATTTAAAATAGGCACGTTGAGGAATAGGTAATCTCTTCTACCAATTCTTTCAAATTTATTTCTTCTTATACATCATATTCATTAGTTTTATCATTATAAAATAATAACATCAGTATTACTCAAATAATGATATGTAATTATAAATATGAAAAAATCCTATTTCACATTCTATCCATCCTACTAAAAATAAAATCATCGTGCGTGCGTACGTATGGCTTACCATCTTCCCGTCGTGGGGTAATCTATTTTTCACCAGTACCTTTATAAGATGGGAATAATGGTGGAAATAATAACTATATATGACTATTATGAGATGATTTTAATTTGGAAATATTATACCCCATACATATCAATACCATTCGACAATTATGGGAACGATATTGTCGCTCGTGCATACGTACGGCTTACCATTTCCATAATGCTATGAGATTCCTCTTCCATGTTAAGAATTCAAGAATGATTTTAAATTATATATAAAAAATCATCATGAAATATATAAAATAATAATACTAATGGATTTATGTATGTATATATATATATATATTTTAATTACTTACTTCTAATCAATTTATTATGGAAATGAAAACAGTGTTCATGTGTATGTACAATCTATCATCTCCAAGAACTGTGTATTCCATTTATTTCTCCAATATATTATATATTTATTTATATAATGAATATATAAATATATAAAATATGGTTTACATTATGGAGGTTTTAAAATCAATATATAAGTAACAATTTCAAGAATAACAATTCAAAACATATACAATAAAAAAAACAATTCTCACAAAAATTGTTGTTTTAACATGGAATTGATAAATGAATGGGTGATATAAAGTCGTAAGTGAATATTATATGATATCATAAATATTATTATGGTTCTGTTACAAGTTAATAATATGTTTAAACCAACAAAATAGTTGTTTCGGAAATATACAGAAGAAATCGGACTTATGGTAAAGGAAAATATTACAATTTCATTTTTATCATAGATTGTTTATACCTTTGTATTTAATGGGGGTATATTTATCAATAATTTTAATGTTTTCAAAAAATAACATAAAATTATTTTCAATTCATATATGTATTTTTATAGAAATGTTTATTCATTTTTAACTTTTACTACATGGTATACAAGGAATCATTCATTTTTTTACCATATGAGGTACTTTTTGACTTATTTGACAGAAGTATGTGGATAATTTTTTTAACTTATAAGGCCTAAAGGGATTTTTATGCTTTTATGATGCATTATTTAAATTAATATTCCTTTATAAGATTTCAATTTTATTTTTAATTTAATTCTTTTTTATTAAAATTGAACGGTATTTTCAGAAAACAAAACTTTTTTATCTAAGAAAGGATATTTTTCTCATGAATAAAGATGAACTGTATTATCAAAATTATTTTTAGTATAAGATAACATAGGTTATGTCTCTATCCATATTAATAATTTTATTTTATTGTGTTTTTGATGGAATTTTTTATTATGTCTATTTATCTTATATGGATTATGTTATGATAAAATGATGTTTAAGAATCCCTTTTTATTTCATGGGTTATTCTATGATGAAGGATTTATGTTTTGTTGCACATGTAAGAATGATTCTGTTATGGGATGTGTGGGACCCTTATCTCCCTCGAGTTCATTGGGTTATGATTTATATTTCATGATATAGACATGAATATAATGGAATGTAAAACAGGTTCAGTAATGTAGGGATGGAATGGAAAGTAAATCTGGTTATGTAATACATGGCTGGAATAGAAAATAATCCCAGTTCAGTAATGGACTATGTCCACTATGATGGTATTTGAAGAAATTCCTCAGATACTATGGGAATCATATTATGTGTTTATTTTTTTTCCACAATTCCATGTTTTATGAAAATATTATTCTATCATGGTTAATGTTCTTTTATGATCCATGCGTTATGTACTGCCACGACTTATTTGATGACTCATGATTTTGATGTTTAAGATTTATATAAATGATTTTATGTTCAAATAATTATGGTTTGTTTTATTTCTTCCATGTTTACACATACTGAGCATTTGAGCTCACCCTTTTTATGTTATCTTTTACCCTGGATATAAAGAATGGATTTAGGTGGGAAAACAAAAGTAAAAGATCATTTTGGGAGATGTTAAAGATATTTCCCAAAGTTAGATGATTATATTCCATTTTTACAAAGATGCTAAACTAATATATTCTTTGGGAATTATTTTTTTTCATGTATTAAGTCTTCAAAAAAAGTAATGTGGTGTCCACGTACGTCAACCTTGTATCGTTACATACCTCGTATTAATTATTAGAGTCAACCACTGGTTTGCTAATCCTTCTAACCGATAGACAACCATAATGATTTTCTCATGATCCAAACACTGTAGAATGGATAATATCATTTTAGTAGTACTGATCCATTGTTCTATAGCAAGTGCATTAGAAGACCCTCTGAAAGAAGATGGGTATTTCTTTATGAAAGTTTCAATAGAATGTTGTTCTCTCCTTTTCTCATTTTTAATTCCACCATGATTAATATCTTGATAAAGTTGTGTTATCATTGCAATATAGTTTTTCATTCCATATCCCATAGAATTTGTTTTCTTGAGAGGAGATATATTTAATTTTACATCACAATCTCCAATTATTTGGATCCTTTGAGTACTATCCATTTTCTAAAACCAAAATCAAAGAGTAATAAATAGCTTTCACAATGAAGAATAACATAATCATGAAAAGTCTCATAAAATATTTCTAAGTTATGAAACCTTCCTTAATCTATGACACCTTTGGTTTATCATAGGTTATTCATTGACGACTTATTTCTAAATCATTGATGGTGGTTCATGAATATTTTGTGAATTTAAAAATAATATTCCCTAGGACTGTTAAAAAAGGTGTGCAAAAAGTCCCATTTTCGTGTACTAGATTACCCTAAGTCCGGTCTAGAATATATTTTCAGAGTTATTACACATTGGTACAAATATTACATTGCCACATCCACTTCTACTAACCATACAAGGGTTTATTTCATTGAAACCACTCACTCTGTCCATTATAAAAAATCTAGCATATTTTAGTAGACTTATTTTTCCTTATACTTATCATGAGAAATTTACATAGAGATCCAACTAATGTTTTCTCACTCTAGCTTCCAATGGTTAACTAAACCATTCAATTGATATAAACTATAGAGACCCAGTATTGAAATACATTAACATTACATACCATTTTATGAATACAAAAAACATTACATAAATAGACATATGAATACCATACTAGTCTAGTGGCTTTGGAAACATCACTACTACTAAATTGGCCAATAAAAGCGCTGTTATTTATATGTAATAGATGAAAATTTTGATAAATGGAATATTTGTTAGCTCTAAAGAATGTGGTGATAAATATAACCTTTTATCATTGCTTTTCTTTTAGTGTTGATACATGAAGCCTTTATCGGTGATTTATTTTTTGTGTTGATAAAGGGTACACGTTATTAGCACTTTATGGTTAAGGCTGATAAATATTTATTTCATCAATGTATCTTTACAATTGATAAAAGGAAATAATTAATTAAATAAAAAATATTTTATTAAAAAGAAAATTAGAAAATTTTATTAATTAAATAATTATTGATACAAATGAATTGATTGATTATACATTATTAAATATTAATCGTTTTCTTAATTAGATAACTATGATAACTAATTTTATTCAATTATATATATTAAATATGTTGATATATATTAATGTATATAAATATGATTTATATATTACAAAATATTTATGCTCTTTACATTAATTTTTCATATATTAATTGAATAATGGAATATAATTTAAACTATAATCTAATTGCATATTAATAGTCATATAATTGAATTTTGTTTGATTTTTTAATTTAATATAGATCAAATGTGTCTTATGTTAATTTCACATATTTGTAATTTGTGAACATTTTAATCCATTTTTAGTGTACCTATATTCTTAATTTATTCAATTTCACTCATTTTGTATATATACACACGCATTCAAAATTAGATATTCATTAAATATATTTACTATATTTATATTCATATATATACATAAGTTATGTATTTCTAAATAATTATAAAATCTATTTATATTTATAATTATAAATCCTTTAGCAGTGCTTCAGTAATAAGAAATGATGAAATAATATTTATCATCGCTTTTTTGTAGTGATAATGATGAGTATTTATCATCACTAAACAAAGCAATGATAAAATAAAAATTTATCATCACTATATGTTTCGTGTTGACAAATATTTATTTTATCAGAGCTTTTTAGTGATGATAAATGTGTCACGGTCTATTTTAAAAGCCTTATCCATTTGTGAACTCATCACGATATAGAATCATTCCACGGAAGCCACCCACTTCCGGTGATCCTCCTCACTGAATCAAAGGTCGAATAAAAAAACTAGACTGTCTCCCAGCTTCTTGTATGTCACCATAAGAGGGTCGTGCATTTTTTTCAACCTAGTGAGGTAGGCCTTCTATTTTTCTTTTCTTATTTTTTGTTTCATTTTTTATTTCTTCTTCTATGTTTTTTTATGATCCATTATTTGTGGTCTATATTTTTTGATTTGATTTTCATCTATTTTTAGGGAATTATCTGTGGTCTATTTTGTGTACTAACTACGGATGAATGATCCGTTTATTATATCTGACATCGAACCTCAGATTTATTCATTTCTGTTTTATTGGAATGTTTTATATCTTCTTACAAAATAATTTTATCATATATGTATATAGATATATGGAAATATTCTTGTATATTATTCTTTATTAACAACTAATTTGAGGCACATTGGGGGTACCTAATGACTATATAAATGTTTACACTATTTATTGACACTTCATTGGACATGCAGCTTTAGATGCTAATTTTGTGTTACCATGTTAGTTGAGGGATGTATGTTTCTTTATTGATTAAATATAGAAAAGGATCTAGTTCCTCTTAAAATTCACTATAGTTGTAACATACCAAGTAAGTAATGAAGAATAGATATTTTATCTATGTCTATTAATGAATTAAATAGTGTTTTAGTGGCTTAAAATGAAAATAAATCCAATCTTAAGCATGGAATACACTAATATTTTTAAAAGATTGTTTTTCTGCCTTTGATGGAAAAACATTTTTGAATCTATATTTTGACAATTTTATAAGCTATTTTTGTCAAAATAAACTTATTCTTTATGATTGGGACATAAAAATTTACTTTGTGGAATTTTTTGGTATTTTTCTGACAATGATCATTTTTTAATGAATAGTGAAAAATACTGCATTTTACATCAAAACTGCTTTTTAATCTAATTTATTTATATGATTACATTATATTTTGAATTTTTTTTGAATTGAAATTGGAATATATTTTTACCATTTAATCCAATGGTGGTCATTGGAATCAATTTCACATTGAAATTGGACTTAAACTGGTGTCAATCTTTTGATACTTATTGTTTCATAAAAACATGCTATTTGTCATAACAGCGGGAATTAATTATTAAATAAATTAATGTGACTTATATGTTTTGAATTTTGTAAAATAGACTTCATTTTTGAATTAGTAATATCAAATATAGCTTAGGGTTAATTTTTGGTAATTTTCTGAAAAACTTCAATTTTTGATGAATAGTGAAACCACTAAGTGGTAGTTAAAGAAACTGATTTTTCGTTTAAATGAAACTTTGCCACTTTTGTGTTTTGAATTTCAAAAATACGACATACATGGTTGTCCTTAAGATGTAAAATGTGGTTCAATGAGATTAAAATAATTTTTTGGTGAATAGTAACTTATTATGTTTTTAATCGCGATTAGTTGTAATTAGGGTAGTTTAGGGTAAAAATAATTCATTAATAATATAAAATGACCTAGACACATGTCCTACCCTCATTGGTTGTATCATGGTCGACCAAGACAAGCCATGGGTCAACTTGGGGACCCCATTGAGACACTTTGGTTGGGAAATGACATAAATAACTTTTTATTTAATGTTAAAGAAAAAATGACACAAACATGCGTTATTTTACGAAAACAATTTTTATATGGGGTTATACAAGTCAGATTTTTATCTATAAATATTAATTGGAAATCTAAAACTATTTCCTACATCATAGTATTTTTTTATAATTTTTTGATATTAAATAAATAAATTTATTTATGACATCATAATGATGCAGCGATGACCTCATTATTTAATGATTTAAATAAAATAGAAAGATAATGTAATATCTAAGACCTAAACATGTCCAAAACCTATTGGATTAGTGGATTTAGAACGCTTATCACCTTTTCCTCGAATTATATCAATGTGGGACCATTTAAATCCGAAACTCATTTTCAAATAAAGTAATATTTCTTTACTTACCAAGAGTGCCCCTCCTCTCCTATTATAAAAGGCCCCCACCTCTACCTCATTTCAAAAACTCCTCAAGCCTTTGGATCGGCCATCCCCTGCCCATTTATACTCTCCACGTCCCTATCCTCATCCTAGAGGATTCCCTTTGGGCAGAATCCTTTCAAAGGAAGCCTTTAGGCTGAAATAAAAAGGTGTTACACTTTTAAAGGTATTTCATTCTCTCATGTTCATTTGTTTTATTTTGCTTCCCCAACCCCCTAAACTCTTTTTATTTACTTCTTTTGTAACAACAACAGTATCTTCAATATACTAGGATTTTTTTATAAGATTTATTCGATCTACACTCTCACACAACTACATCAAATGGTTAAAGAACATATGGTTTCCGTGGATGGTGAAATTCTGCCTCCCAAAACGATGATTGTTCTTTACTCATTTAACACCTTCAAAGGTGGCCATTATGATGTCACTATTTTTATATATGATATATAATATGTTTATTCTTTCCTTAAGCTTCTGTATTTTTCATTTATGGCATACCATTATTGTTTCCATTATGGGTAAACACGATATCTTCATTTTAGGAAGTGCGGACTACCGCCCCCTGAAAGTGATTTGATTCGTTAATACCATATGTAGGATGTATAAAGGATAACGCTAATGATATTATATATTTTATTATACTTGAATTATAATATACTCTTATATCATTATGATTCCATTCCAGAAAATACGAAATAGAAATGGAAGTAGCGTTCATGCGTACGTACGGCTTACCGTCTCTATGAACGGGGCATTTCATTTCGTAACACAAAATGTGATGTAATATAATAAATACTTGTATATTATGAATATATATGATATATATGTTATCCAAATCATTAATATCATTCTGGATACAACGAACCATTGACCAAATTAACAACATGTAAGTGTAAGAAGTCTATTTTTGACTTAAGAACCAAATACCGACAAAATGAACATTATTAACTTAAATGATTACATGATGTTCATAACATGGTATAAAAGGAATAATGAACATGAAAAAGGTTATTAAGCAAGTAAAAATTAACTCAATTTTATTATTCAGGACATTAAATAACGATCGAGTCAAGTCGGACCCGAGGTATGGGACTTCATCTCAATCTCCTTTCATTGAGGCATGTTTTATTTATACGGTGTATAAACCCCTTTTACTTTTATGTTTATCCAAAAGGAATCTTTTTTATATGAAGCATTTTACAAAATGACATAAGGGAATGTTTTTGTCGTACATATGCGGCGACAACGACTTCTCCACCGCCATGACCATTATTTGAGTTTCGGCTTCCTCTACAAGCCATACCTTCTATTTAAAAGAAAAATAAATACCATGTTTTACTTTTCTTTTATTTTGGTATTGAAAATGGTTTTAATAATGTTTTTATATCAATGTGTTTTATTGATATATTGTGATTGAAAGGAGAAAATGTTATGTTTTCTTTATGCATGTTGTGATATGATTATGTTGAGGTTCTTGGGCATTATTATGAAGACGGGTGGTTCTGTGATAAACTAAGGGCGGGTGAGCCCGATATAGCTCTCCAACGCATTGGGTAATGCGAAGGAGTGAAACGTTAAGGTTTCTTCGAAGAGATTTAGGGAATATACTGTGATGGGTATTCCAAACGTAACCAAGAGGGTTACTCCCTACGTAAGAATGTTATGAATGCCTCAAGTTACCTTTATGCCTTATGATTTCTATGATTTACTCATGATTTGATGAGGTATGTTAATGTTCTTATGTTTTATGGGTAAAGTATGATTTCATTCTTATGTATATATGTACCCATGTTTCCTTTCCATGTTTTTTAACCCATACTGGGCTTTTTTATGCTCATCCCAAGTTTTTTTGAAATGATTTTCACAGGTCAAGGGAAAGGTACATGATATGATGATAGTGTCAAGGAAGTGTCAAGAAAGAATCCATGTTTTATCTTAAATATGTTTCCCTTGATGGGATTGAAGAATACTATCTTTATGTAACCACTTTGTTTATATGTGTAATGTAATGCAAGTTTTATGATCTAATTCCCTAAAACTCTAAACCCGAAAAGATCCACAATGTGTAATCTTGTAATAACTCAAGATTAAGTAAGGTTTAAGGTAGGGGCCTTATAGTTGGTATCAAAGGTCGGTTTAGATAACTTTAGGAGTTAGAATTCTATTAAATGATTATTCAAAAAAAAAATTGAAATGATATAGCATTTGAAGATTACCATGTTGCTTCATCTAAGACATGTTTGTTCAGAATGGTTTTCCGCAGAGGGAACAGGGAAGCAGTGCTAGGAAGGCATACAGAAGGAAATAACCTTCTGAATCAGCATCCTGAGATGGTCGGAATTGGAACTGAACAGTTTGTTGCAGTGATGGCACAGTTGACTCAGGCTATAAATGGTGGTGGTATCCATGCATGAGATTAGCCAGTTCAACCGTAGAGGAACATGTCAGTGGTGGAACATTTCATAAGGCAACATCCCACTTCATTCTAAGGATCATCTGACCCTGTGTTAGCTGAAGGGTGGATTAATGCACCAGAGAAGATTTTCGATGTCATGGGGTGTTCAGACTATCAAAAGATTAGTCTTTCTATTTATCGTTTGGAGGGTGAAGTAGATCAGTGGTGGTCTATGGTTAAAAATATCAGGGACACTGATGAGATTGATTCTCTCGACTGGTATGAATTCAAAGTTATGTTTCTTGAGAAGTATTTTCCTAATGCTTTTCGACTTAGGATGGAAAAGCAATTCTTGGAATTGAGGCAAGAGGAAGACTCAGTGGCTGCCTATGAAGAAAGGTTCACTCGATCGGCAAGGTATGCTCCAAATTTTATCCGGGACCTTGATAGAAAAATCAATCGTTTTTACTCAGGATTAAAGCCAAAATATCGAAGGGCATTAGATTCTCGTGAGTTTAAAATTTATGAAAATCTTGTTCGATATGCTGAGAAGGTGGAAATGGAGTTTGCCGATGACAAAGTCTTCTATAACGACCCACAGAAGAAGAGACCGAGGTGGCAGGAGAAAGGTAAGAATTCTTCAAAAACGTCTGATGGTAAGAAAACTAAGTTTCCATTTTGTGATAAATGTGGCAAAAGGCATGCTGGGGAATGTCTTCAGAATTCTGGAAAGTGCTACTGATGTGGTAAGATGGTACATAAGGCTCATGATTGCACTGAAAATGATCAAGGTGAAGGTAAGACCAAATTTGATTTACAGATAGTGAAATGTTATAAGTGCAATGAGTTGGGTCACTATGCAAACGAGTGTCCGACAAAGAGCTTGAGTGATGGGAAGCAGTTAGACTACAAGCAGAAAGGGGTGGTGAAATCTTTTGAAACTACTTCGGCTGATGTCGGGCCATCAAATGAAGTTGTATCAGGTACTTTGTTTGTTTTTTCAGATTATGCCAGCGTGTTGTTTGATTCGGGGTCTACACATTCTTTCATCTCGGAAAACTTTTCTATTAAAATGGGAATACCATCTCAAGAAGTGACTCTTGAACTTGTCGTAAAAACACCTAGGGTAAATGTTGAGGCAAAAAGAATTTTTAAGAATCTTCATATCCTTATATGTGGAAATAACCGACTTGCAAACCTTATTGTTCTACCTATTTTAGAGTTTGATGTTATCCTCGGTATGGATTGGATCTATATTTACCATGATAAAATTGAATGTAGAGCTAAATAAGTTTCTTTTCAGAAAGACTTTCAGTTTGTGTACAATAATGAACCCTTACTCTTGACAAATTATCAAGAGGCCGTGAAACTTGTAAAAGATGGAAATGAATGTTACCTTGCACACATTGTTGAAAATAAAGGAACTGTTCAGATTAATGATGTGCCAGTGGTAAAAGGATATCCTGATGTTTTTCCTGATGAGTTTCCTGGAATAATACTAGATCGTGAAGTTGAGTTTACTGTTGACTTATTTCCTGATGCTAAGCCAATTTCAAAACCTCCGTATCGAATGTCTCAAATTGAACTTTTAGAGTTGAAGGAGCAATTGCAAGATTTATTAGAGAAAGGTTTCATTCGACCTAGCACATCACCATGGGGTGCTCCTATTTTATTTGTTAAAAAGAAAGATGGTTCTATGAGACTTTGCATTGATTATAGAGCCTTGAATAATATCACTATTAAGAACAAATATCCTTTGCCTCATATCGATGAATTGTTTGATCAGCTCCAGGGAGCTCAGTTTTTTTCAAAGATTGACTTGAGATCGGGGTACCATCAGCTGAAGGTAAAGGATCCAGATATTCTGAAGACCGTGTTCCGTACGGGATATGGCCATTATGAATTTGTAGTAATGCCTTTTGGGCTAACCAATGCACCTGCTGTATTCATGGACTTAATGAATAGAATTTTCTATGAGTTCTTGGATAAGTTTGTGGTGGTTTTCATTGATGATATTTTGGTATTTTCTAAAGATGGAATAACTGTTGATCCTGCAAAAACAAAAGTTGTGGAAGAATGGCCAAGACCAACAAATGTAACCGAGATTCGTAGTTTCCTTGGTTTGGAAGGCTATTACCGAATGTTTGTTAGAAATTTTTCACGATTATCTAGTCCAATGACTAAGCTAACTCGGAAGGGTGTTAAGATTATCTGGAAAAAAGAATGTGATGATTGTTTTCAGGAATTGAAAAGAAGATTGGTGAATGCTCCAATTTTGGCACTACCTTCCATGAATGGTGAGTTTGTTATCTAAAGTGATGCTTCATTGAAAGGATATGGTTGCATCCTAATGCAGAATGATCAGGTAATTGCTTATGCTTCACGATAGTTGAAAACTCATGAGGTAAATTACCCTACACATGATTTGGAATTAGCTGCTGTTGTTTTTTCTTTAAAAATTTGGAGGCATCATTTTAATGGAGTAAAGTGTGAAATATATACCGATCACAAATGTTTAATGGATATATTCACTCAGAATGAGTTAAACATGAGAAAAAGGAGATGGCTAGAATTAATCAAGGATTATGATTGTACAATTCATTACCAACCGGGAAAAGCAAATAATGTGGATAATGCTTTGAGTCAAAAAAGTAATGCTTCATTAGCAATGTTGCATTTGGAACGTGATCCTTTGGTTAAGGATTTGATGAACTTTGGGATAGAAGTTGTTGGTGTAGGAAGTCCTTTGGTATTGTTTCAGGTATCAGTGAGATATTCTCTATCAGGCAGAATCAACCAAGCACAGAAGCAAGACAGTGAGTTGCAGAAAAAGGTATAGCTGGTTCAGAAAGGTAAGTTGCCTGAATTCAACATTGATAATGATTGTGTTTTGAGATTTGGGAAGAGATTGTGTGTGCCTTGTGATTCACAGTTGAAGAGAGATTTGTCATGTGAAGCTCATAGTTCTCCGTTTTCAGTTCATCCGGGCAGTACTAAGATGTATAAAGATCTGCGGGAGTATTACTGGTGGGATGGAATGAAAAGAGATATTGCTGATTTTACTGTGAAGTGCTTGACATGTCAACAGGTTAAAGCAGAGTGGCAGTTACCGAAAGGGATGCTTCAGCCTTTACCAGTGCCAGAGTGGAAATGGGAGAATATATCCATGGACTTTGTTGTGGGATTACCGAAGACATCTCGAGGTAATAATGAAATCTGGGTTATTGTTGATCGCTTGACCAAATATGCTCATTTCCTTACTATATGAGATACTTTCACTCTTGATCAACTTTCCCGTCTGTATCTTAAAGAGATAGTCAAGTTACATGGAGTTCCTCTCTCCATTATATCGGATCATGATCCCAGGTTTACTTGTAACTTTTGGAAAGGCCTTTAGAAGTCATTGGGTACTGAATTAAATTTTAGTACGACTTTTCATCCTCAATTAGTTGGGCAGTCAGAACAAACAATTCAGACCTTGGAGGATATGCTACGAGCTTG
The DNA here is from genome assembly GCA_963277665.1 of Viscum album. Taxonomy (NCBI): domain Eukaryota; kingdom Viridiplantae; phylum Streptophyta; class Magnoliopsida; order Santalales; family Viscaceae; genus Viscum; species Viscum album. The sequence continues at coordinate 519,797 of CAUJRU010000341.1, forward strand.
TTCGATGGATTATCAGGGAAGTTGGGACCAACATCTTTCTTTGGTTGAATTTTCATATAATAAAAGTTTTCATTCCAGTATATAGATGGCACCATTTCAGGCATTATATGGGAAGCGTTTTCGAACTCTAGCTTTCTGGGATGAAGTGGGTGAAAGGAAGTTGATGGGACCAGAATTGGTAGACGAGTAGGCAGAAAAAGTTCACCTGATTCTGAAGCACATGAGAACAGCTCAGAGTAGGCAGAAGAGTTATGCAGACAACATGAGGAAGGATCTATCTTTTGAGGTAGGTGATCATGTTTTTCTCAAAGTATCACCATGGAAAAGTGTGATGCGATTTGGTAAGAAAGGAAAGTTGAGTCCAATGTTCATTGGACCATATGAAATTCCGGAGAGAGTTGGATCAGTTGCTTATCGAGTGGCTTTACCTCCGAGTTTATCTCAGGTACACAATTTTTTTCACGTTTCGGTGTTGAGAAAGTACATGCCAGATCCATCTCATGTTTTGAGTCCAGAGGTAGTTCAGCTGGAAGAGAACCTATCTTATAAGGAACAACCGGTCCATATTCTTTCCTATAGGGAGAAATTGTCACGGAATAAGTCGATTCACTAGGTAAAGGTTTTGTGGAAAAACCACATGATTAAAGAGGCAACATGGAAATCTGAAAATGCAATGAGGGATAAGTACCCTCATTTATTCGATAAGTAAATAAATTGCGGGGACGCAATTTTCTAAAGGGGGAAAGGATGTAACATCTCAAGTAAGTAATGAATAATAGATATTTTATCTATTACTATTAATGAATTAGATAGTGTTTTTCAGGCTTAAAATGAAAATAAATCCAATCTTAAGCATGGAATACACTAATATTTTTAAAAGATTGTTTTTCTTCCTTTGATGGCAAAACATTTTTGAATCTATATTTTGACAATTTTATAAGCTATTTTTGTCAATATAAACTTATTCTTTATGATTGGGACATCAAAATTTACTTTGTGTGAATTTTTGGTATTTTTCTGACAATGTTCAATTTTTAATGAATAGTGAAAAATACTGAATTTTACATCAAAACTGCTTTTTAATCTAATTTATTTATATGATTAGATTATATTTTTAATTGGTTTTGAAGTGAAATTGGAATATATTTTTACCATTTAATCCAATGGTGGTAATTGGAATCAATTTCACATTGAAATTGGACTTAAACTGGTGTCAATCTTTTGATACTTATTGTTTCATAAAAACACGCTATTTGTCATAACAGTGGGAATTAATTATTAAATTAATTAATGTTACTTATATGTTTTGAATTTTTTAAAATAGACTTCATTTTTGAATTTGGAATATCAAATATATCTTAGGGTGAATTTTTGATAATTTTCTGTAAAACTTTAATTTTTCATGAATAGTGAAACCACTAAGTGGTAGTTAAAGAAACTGATTTTTCGTTTCAATGAAACTTTGCCACTTTTGTGTTTTGAATTTCAAAAATCCGACATACATGGTTGTCATTAAGAAGTAAAATGTGGTTCAATGAGATTAAAATAATTTTTTGGTGAATAGTTACTTATTAAGTTTTTAATCGCGATTAGTGGTAATCAGGGTAGTTTAAGGTAAAAATAATGCTTTAATAATACAAAATTACCTAGACACATGTCCTACCCTCATTGGTTGTATCATGGCCGACCAAGAAAATCCATTGGTCAACTTGGGGACCCCATGGAGACACTTTGGTTGGGAAATGACATAAATAACTTTTTATTTAATGTTAAAGAAAAAATGACACAAACATGAGTTATTTTACGAAAACAATTTTTATATGGGGTTATACAAGTCAGATTTTTGACAATAAATATTCATTGGAAAGATCAAAATATTTCCTATATTATTGTATTTTCTTATAATTTTTTACATTAAACAAATAAATTTATTTATGACATCATGATGATGCAGCGATGACCTCAGTATTTAACGATTTAAATAAAATGGAAAGATAATGTAATATCTAAGACCTACACATGTCCAAAACCTATTGGATGAGTGGATTTAGAACCCTTGTCACCTTTTCCTTGAATTATATCAATGTGGGACCATTTAAATCCGAAACTCATTTTCAAATAAAGTAATATTTCTTTACTTTCCAAGAGTGCCCCTCCTCTCCTCTTATAAAAGGCCCCCACCTCTACCTCATTTCACACACTTCTCAAGCCTTTGGATCCGCCATCCCCTGCCCATTTACTCTCTCCACATCCCTATCCTCATCCTAGAGGATTCCCTTTGGGCATAATCCTTTCAAAAGAAGCCTTTAGGCTCAAATCAAAAGGAGTTACACTTTTAAAGGTAATTCATTCTCTCATGTTCATTTGTTTTATTTTGCTTCTCCAACCCACTAAAATCTTTTTATTTACTTCTTTTGTAACAAAACCAGTATCTTAAATATACTAGGATGTTTTTATAAGATTTATTCGAGCTAAAATCTCACACAACTACATCAAATGGTTAAAGAACACATGGTTTCCGTGGATGGCAAAATTCTGTCTCCCGAAACGATGATTGTTCAGTTCTCATTTAACACCTTCAAAGGTGGCCATTATGATGTCACTATTTTCATATATGATATATAATAGGTTTATTCTTTCCTTAAGCTTCTGTATTTTCCATTTATGGCATACCATTATTGTTTCCATTATGGGTAAACATGATATCTTCATTTTAGGAAGTGCGGACTACCGCCCCCTGAAAGTGATTTGATTCGTTAATACCATATGTGGGATGTATAAAGGATAAAGTTAATGATATTATATATGTTATTATACTTGAATTATAATATACTCTTATATAATTATGATTACATTCCAGAAAATACGAAATAGAAATGGAAGTAGCGTTCATGCGTACGTACGGCTTACCGTCTCCATGAACGGTGCATTTCATTTCTTACCTCTAAATGTGATGTAATATTATAAATACATGTATATGTTGAATATATATGATATATATGTTATCCAAATCATTAATATCATTCTGGATACAATGAAACTTTGACCAAATTAACAACATGTAAGTGTAAGAAATCTATTTTTGACTTAAGAACCAAATACCGACAAAATGAACATTATTAACGTAAATGATTACATGATGTTCATAACATGGTATAAATGGAATAAAGAACATTAAAAAGGTTCTTAAGCAAGTAGAAATTAGCTCAAGTTTATTATCCAGGACATTAAAGAATGATCGAGTCAAGTCGGACCCGAGGTATGGGACTTCGTCTCAATCTCATTTCATTGAGCCATATTTTATTTATACGGTGTATAAACCCCTTTGACTTTTAGGTTTATCCAAAAGGAATCTTTTTTATATGAAGTGTTTTACAAAATGAAAAAAGGGAATGTTTTTGTCATATGTATGCAGCGACAACGACTTCTCCACTGCCATGACCATTATTTGAGTTTTGGCTTCCTCTACAAGCCATACCTTCTTTTTAAAATAAAAATAAATACCATGTTTTACTTTTCTTTTACTTTGGTATTGAAAATGGTTTTAATAATGTTTTTATATCAATGTGTTGTATTGATATCTTCTCATTGAAAGGGGGAAATGTTATGTTTCCTTTATTCATGTTGTGATACGATTATGTTGAGGTTCTTGGGCATTATTATGAAGACAGGTGGTTCCGTGATAAACTAAGGGCGGGTGGCCCGATATAGCTCTCCAACGCATTGGGTAACACGATGGAGTGAAACGTTAAGGTTTCTCAAAAGATATTTAAGGAATATACTGTGATGGGTATTCCAAATGTAACCAAGAGGGTTACTCCCTACGTAAGAATGTTATGAATGCCCCAAGTTACCTTTATGTCTTATGATTTCTATGATTTGCTCAAGATTTGATGAGGTATTTTAAAGTTCTCATGTTTTATGGGTAATGTATGATTTCATTCTTATGTATATATGTACCCATGTTTCCTTTCCATGTTTTTATAACCCATACTGAGCTTTTTTATGCTCATCCAAAGTTTTTTTGAAATGATTTTCACAGGTCAAGGGAAAGGTACATGATATAATGATAGTGTCAAGGAAGTGTCAATAAAGAATCCATGTTTTATCTTAAATATGTTTCCATTGATGGGAATGAAGAATACTATGTTTATGTAACCACTTTGTTTATATGTGGAATGTAATGAAAGTTTTATGATCTAATTCCCTAAAACTCTAAACCCGAAAAGATCCTTAATGTGTAACCTTGTAATAACTCAAGATTAAGTAAAGTTTAAGGTGGGGGCCTTATAATGGTCCTTAGTTTTCTTATAGAGAATATTCAATGAGGACATCCCTATAAAAGAACATGAGATTTTAACAAATCAATCATTATGGTGCCTTTAGATCAAGTTATGTTTGAATATTGAATTTTTATCTATTTTATATTTCATATAGACTATAATTGCGTGAGTTATTAAACTATTATGACATGTATGTAAATATATATAGTTTCTGCATCATTTATTTCCGAATTTTTTTTGTCTAACATGTATTCCTTTATCATGTAATGAGGTTTTTGGGTCTCCATGCCATTGACCACAAGGGTCAATATAGAATTGTGTTCGACCTCTAGTACAAATTGTTTATATTTTGGGGTCGAGCGACCACATCCCATAAATGGGTTTTTACACCCAATTTTTAAACCATCCTTTAGTAAATTTGAGGTGTTTTAGCAGTCATACTATAATATAACATGGTGTTGTTTGGGTAATTCAGGCTAGGGTCATTACACTACCCATCTTCCAGTTTACACCTATAATGTTCAGTGATAATAAAATTTATTATCTGCCTTTATCTCTCTATATATTTGCAAATTCCAATATCACTTATTAATGGATTTTCAATATCTAGGTGCTCATATATTCTCATATAAATGATCCATTTTTTCCTTATCATAATTGTCTATAACGTTCAGTTTTTCTAATTAATATCTTATGTGTGTTTATTCATATATTATATAAAATTAATCTCTTATGAACCCAATTTATGGATATCAACCAAAAAAGTATTCATGCTAATCATTTCACAAATGAATATATAGATGGAGTAAAATAGATCATCGAATTTGTAAAAGAGCATGCAGATGACCCTACTATAATCATCAATATGTTTTAAACTGTTGTTATTCAAGACAAATTAGTCTAGAACTACTGGAAGAAAATATTTTTTGTCACATAACAGATCAAAACTAAGAATGTTGGTATAAACATGGGAAAAACTGAATGTGGACATCTATTGAGATGATACAAGGGTTTATGAATCAATTGATATGAATACCTTTATAAAATTTAATGGAGATCAAATAGAAGAAATGAAAATGGAAATTGAAGATGACCTTCTTAATTTCCCCAAGTTGTTTGAGGGGTAAAATAGATGTTCCAATAAGCCATTGTATATTGGTTGAATTAAATACATAACATTATCAGTTTTATTGAAGTTATATACTTTTAAAGCTAGAATCATATGGAGTGACACCAGATTTAATGAACTACTTGGTCTTCTGAAGGATAGTTATGGGATGAAAATGAACTACCTTGACAATCATAAGATTCTAAAAAAATGTTATGTTTAATTGAAATGATATCTAAAAAATACATTCTTTTCTAAATGATTTCATATTGTTTTTCAATTCAATGAATCACACATAAAATTCCATATGTGTGGCACATATTGATATAAAAAACAAATCAATTCTGTTGAAATATGTATGGTACATTCCTTTAATTCCATAGTTTAGAGTTCTATATATATGTGAGGAAACTACAAGAATATTAACTTGGAATATAGATAAAATAATTAAATGTGGGAACCTACATCATCCAGTTGATTCTCCTCACTAAGAGAACATTTATTACGAGTTTCATGAATTTGGAGATGAGCTGATAAAATTTTGTCTTGCGTTTTCTATAGATGGAATAAATCCATTAGTTGTACAATGTAGTACTCATAGTACATGACCTATCATGTTGGTAAATCATAATTTTCATATATTGTTATGCATGAAGAGAAAATACATTATAATCTCTCTAGATATGAATGGACCAAAGAAACCCGGTAATGATATTGATGTTTATTTGGATATTTTTATCAGAGATCAGAAATTGATATGGAATACAGATGTTATAATGTACGGTGCTCATAGAATTAAAGAATTAACAGTGAGGGAAAATTTGTATGTAATGAAAAATGAATTCCTTACCTATGTAAATTTATAAGGATATAACATTAAAGGCATGTCTGGTTGTCCCATTTGGGAAAGGCAGACATACTCAATTCAGTTTAATCATTCCTCAAAAAATATGTTTTCAGGTCATCGAAAATTTTTACCTCAATGACATAAATACAGATCCTAGATGACATCATTCGATGGGAATATTGAACAAGGTACAACACCATATCCATCAATGGGTGTTAAAAGGTATAAAAAATTATAAATTATTGGCAGTTTTTTCAAAAAACCATTTTCAGAAAACTTTACAAATTCAAGTTGGAAGAAGATATCTTTTTTATTTGAATTATCATGTTGGAATTGTTTGTATATCAGAAATTATCTTGATGTCATTCTTGTAGAAAATAATTTATTTTATTTTTTTCTTGTCCTATTACTAAATATTCTAGGAAAAATAAAATACGACATTAGTTCTAGTTTGGACTTGATTAAAATCGGAATAATGGAAGATTTGGCACCAGTGAAGGGTAAAAATTGGATGTTTCTTCCTCCAGTAGCTTATACTCTATCTAGACAAGAAAATTTTCAATTTTTCATTTTCCTTTCGAGTGTAAAATTTCCACATTGGTATTCATGATTTATAAATATTGTTGTTTAAATTCATAATTTGAATTTACAAGGACTAAAATCTCACAATTGTTAGGTTTTTATACAATATTTAATGTCTATTGGTTTTCATTTCATTTTTCATCAAAAATGTATGTTATACATTAAAAAAACCCTACTTCTTTTTCAAATCCATATATAATAAATTTGTATAACCATTGACGTTTCCCATAAATAATATGGATATTTTAATCATATTATGTGAATTAGAAGTGTTCTTACCACCATAATTCATTTATGTAATGGTACACTTGATGGTTCACATGGTCAGAGAGATTCAACTATGTGATCCTCTCCATTATAGATTTATGATACTCATTAAATGTTTGATGATTATTTTGAAATGGTATGTCAAGAATTGAAGTTGGCCTGAAGGTTGTATTGTGGAATGATATATTGTTGAAGAAGCTATTGAATTATGTACTGATTAGTTATTAGATTTTGAACACATTAGCTTCCCAATGTGTCATGATAGCAAAAACCTTAAAAGTGAAGTGATTTTCAGAAAAGATGTTGTTACAAATACCTTGACATAACGAATGAAAGAAAATCTTTACATATTACATAATAGTGAAGATATTGATCCATATATTGAATTCCTTAATGAAATTATTTGAGATTTAAATCCAATAATTGCTGAAAGATGGATATCTGATACACATAATCAATTTTTTATATGATGGTTCATATATCAAATTTATAAGTAGTAATATGAAAATATGAATTCAAATTCCAAATGAATTCAATGGATAGGAAGAGAACAGAATGAAAATCTTATATCTTACTCTGGGTTTCAAATCAATGGTTATACATTATATATAAAAGAACACAATGAATTCAGTACGATGAGAAATAGTGGTGTTATGCTTTTGGCTGTAGTGATGAACTTATCTAGTTCCAAGGATAGAAATACAATTTATGAAAATATGTCATCTTTTGTCATTATCAAACAGATATATATGTTGTATTATACAACATTTCATGTGCCGATTTTGTGTTTCAAATCGGTTGACAATGTCAATGGAGAGAATGTTTAAGAAATGGGATTTTTGAAGGTAAATTTTAGTTTAGAGGTGGAAAAATATGTTTCACTCATAATGGAATCACAATAGTGAAATTATTTTATGTCTCTGATCAAAAAAACAAGAATTGGTTAATTTTACTACTGGCGAAAAATTTGTTTTGAGTTAGATAAAATTCATTCAATGATTCCCCATTCATTGATACATCACAATTACTTCATGTCAGTCCCAATGTAGATAATGTCTTGTATGATATTGGGGACAACCAATAAGGGATTTCGATTCTCCAAAGTGGAACCAAATCCTTGAAACCATTAAAAAAAGAAAGAGAGTATGATGGGAATGTAAAAGTGATTTTTATATATTTTCTATTCCCTCATAATATTATAGGTTATATAATGTATTAATATAATTTAAATTAAATGTTTGACCACACATATAGATAATGTATTCTACACATAATGATGTTACCAATCCCTCAGAAGAAAAAAACTATAATGAAAGTAACCCTTTTTATAGATACAAAGGTAATGTTATGATATACATACTCTATTTTATAGAAAAATTATATAATGGAATGTTGAATTAATTTTCATTGTTCATTAAATATTTAGTTAATTTTAGAAGATTTTTGTCCATGTTTCATGCCTTTCCAAGAAATGAAATTTTGATTTCTCTGATCAATCACAAAGGTAATCATGATTTTTTATAGTAAAATAATTTTCCATAAAATTAATGTATTTCTTCCTATTTATGTTTAATTTTTTTCTTTTTAGTATTACTAATATAGTAATTTTTTTTATTTATGTGTATTCTTTTGTTTGAGTTAGGATGATCGGTCCAAAATTTATGATCCTTCTCCCTTAAAATTTTTTCTCCCCTACAGTGGTTCATTTAACACGTTTTTTTATGCTACCCCCACTAACTTTGAAGGAAGTGTAATAGTACTTACTCAGCTCAATCATATCGATATTTATGTTATCACAGTAAAATCATTGTCCAAGGAATAAATGTATTGTTAAATATGTATTTTTAGTTTATTTCATTTTAGTATTACTCACATAATAATTGTTTTGTTATATAAGTAGATTATTTTGTTTGAGTTAGAGTTCTCTATCCAAATTTAGAGCTCTTTATCCATTAAAACCTTTTCATTCATATAGTGGTTCATTTTTTTACTTTCTTTCAAGTAACCTCCACTACCTTAGCAGGAAGATCAACGACACTGCCGCTGCTCAATGACAGAGGTAATAATGATGTTTTCATAGTAAAATCATTTTCATGGAATTACGGTATTGATTCACATGTATGACCAATTTATTTCTATTTATTATTACTCACATAATAATTTCTTTTTATAAAGGTGGATTCTTTTTTTCATGTTGGGGTGATCTATCAAAATTTCATGGTCCTTCTCACTTAAAAAATTTGAACCCATATAGTGGTGAATTTATCTATTTATTCAATGTTACCACCACTTCCTTTGTAGGAAGATAAAAAATTCTACTTATGAATAATTATAGAGATAATATTTATTTTTATACATTAAAATCATTGTCCATAGAATTAATATATTGTTTCATATTTAAGTTTAATTAATTTATTTTTAGTATTACTACAATAATAATTCATTTCTTATACAGGTGGATTCTTTTGTTTGAATTTGGGTGCTCTATCCCTCTTTTATCCAATTCGTCACCAAAACTCCCACATATATTTTCTCTCACAAAACCTTTCACTCATGTAGTAATAACTTTTATAAAATTATTATTAGTTCCCATCACTTCTCAATCAAAGAGGAAATCTTGGTAATTCAACAGTAAAATCATTGTCTATAGAATAAATATATTAATTCATAATTTTGATTCATTTATATCCATTCAGCATTAAACATAATAATTGATTTTTTATACAGGTTGATTAGTTTTTTCAGTTTAAGGTGGTTTGTTCAAAACTACTCAGGTAATGTTTCAAATTTGACATAGAATGTCAATTGAAGTTGTGGTATCATTGATAGTTAGGATTTTTTTAAACGTATTTAAAAATTTCTATTTATGTTAAAACTCAAATATAGTATCTCAAGAACCATATTGTCTCAAGGGTCACAATGACATAAATGGATCATCCAATGGACACACGATAGGAATGATATGTCCAATTTAGTAAAAGGGTCCAGTTCAGTATAGGTCCAAACTGACCCGATCCAGTTTGGCTTACCCGATCTAGTTTGGCAGACTCGACCCGACCTGATTGGTCTAGGTTGGCCCGAGCTGGTATGGCACATTGGGCCAGCAGAGAAGTCTAGTTCTCGATCCCAGTCTGCATCGTGCATGCTGGTTTTTCTCTATCAGATGTCTTCCACATTGGCCGCATCCATTTTCTCCATGTGTTCGCCCAGCCACATGACTAGTCAGTTCCTCGAGTTAATCTGGTGTCAAATGACATTTCACATGGTTGAACCACCACCTCTTCCTAGTAATGAAACCCACATCTCCTTGGGGTCCTCCATCTGATTCATCTTCGATCCAAGTCCCCAACTCCCACCATTGAATACTCCTTTTGCGAACCTTGTTCATCGCATGTGACCTCCAGCACCAGTGGCCTCCTCTGACATGGTCCCTCCTGGACCACATCTTTCCACGACCACTGGCCACCCTACCAATGATTCCTTCTTGGCGTGACCCTCTTGGACTGACTTCCACTACCAGGTCAATGACTCCCCTGCCACTGTCCACATCACCGATAGCCTTGACTTTCCATGCTACACTTAAACTGACTAGGGTCATTGCTGCCCTGCACTATCAAGGCCTTACACAGGCACAGGATCAGATCCCTAGATATTGAAACATTGCACAGTGGATCAAAGGTGCAATGATCCACTAATTATTATTTGTAGGGAATAAGGAGAGGTGAACGCAAGAGATTTGGGAAAGAGACAAATTACATGAATTCCAAAATGGATGGATCATGGACTTGTTCAGTTCCTCCTTGATATGGTCATGTAAAAATGTTTAGCGAAGAACAATTAATCGATATTCACAATTATTTATCATCCCTTTAATCATTACTATGTTTATCCACCCTGGATGAATGATCAAACTACGGATCAACCTGTGTATGAGTTGATCCGTGTTTTTTGTTTGAATCTAATAATGTAACAAAATCATGAAGAGATCAAAACCCTACCTCATGTTATTATCAATTATAGACACATAATGGAAGTTTGTGTCATCATCGATCCTTGGTATGCCTACATTCATCAATCCTCAATGCTCCGATTAGATTTCCAATCATTATTCACCAAAATGTCAGGAGAGCCTTCTTCTCTCTACCACAGGGAAAATTCAGGGTTATGGTGATAACATTTTTTTTCTAAACAATTAATCAATTTAAACATTGAAACATAGCATAAAATAAAATAATTTTATTAAAATTATTTTAATTATGATTACATCCAATTTCTAAAATTCATAGTTAACCAGCGTCGATTGATGTTATCCCTCCAAAAAGGAAATCACCCCCATAAAAACTAAACAGTGATCTCAGATTTCAAATCTGAGTTACTGTTAATGAGTTTTTAGGATTTTCTAAATAAAATAATTTTATTTAATTTTTTTTACAGTTATTCTCTTTTGGGTTTTTCCACTGAAGACCATCCCCGAACAAATTTAGGTCACACCATATGTAAATCCACTACTCTGATCTCAAAAGTGACCTTGGATTTCTGATCTGGGTACCCATTCAAAAGTTATTCTCATTTTAATGAAAAAAATACCTTCATGCTTTACTAAATATATGACGTTTACTCACTATATTAGTCTAAGCCTGCCTGGCCACACAATCTCATGTCGTCTAATTTCTTAGTCTATGAATTTAACCAATTAACTTATAAATAGAAAATCATTGAAAATATGAGTCATTAAATTCTCCATACCTTAGGTCTTTACGTCACTCAAATTCAAAACAATAGTTATTCAAAGAGATTAGGGTGCATCGAATGAATCTGAGCCTCCCATTCCAATGTTCTCTCCTAGATATTCTCGTTATACAACCAAATGTGCACCAAAGGAATCAACCACCGATGAAGGATTCACTCCCATCAACCCTCTATCTCCACCGATCACTCCACAAAATTTTCCCCATCATCAATTTCTACCTAACCAAAGTCTATGACGTGCGATAGAGAACACACATACCTCTGCAACTACAACACATGGAATAAATAATGCACCATGTGCACCTGTGGGGGAGGAACAAAGTGGTATGACAACTCACTAACTCAACTTAGAATCTAAAAATGTTAAATATATCTCAAAGATAACATGTCTCCCGGGAAAAATCTCCACAATCCTTGTCGAGGTGAGACCCGAAGAAACACATGGTCTCCCACATCAAACTCCAAATTCCCATGCCTCCAATTAGCTTGTGACTTCTGTCAGATCTGTGTAGTTCTCATCATCTCCAAAATGATCTTCACCTTCTTGTTGGTAGCATTTAAAAACACTAGACCCATGAGTTCAGACTCCCCTGGGTATGTCCAGCATAGTGGTGACAAGAATGATAACTCATACAAGGCCTCAAATGGTTCTATACCAACGATAGAGTGATAGATGTTGTCATATGAAAACTCCACCAGTGGCAGGTGATACACCCAGCTGCAGCCAAAGTACATGATGCAAGCCCATAGAATGTCCTCCAGAACCTGGATAGTCCTCTCTATTTGGGGATGAAATGTTGTGACCAACCACAAAGGAGTCCCAAATTCCTCCTATAATCCCTTCCACAACCAGGATGTAATGTGAGCATCATGATCTAGACTATCATTGATGGAAATCCATCAAGTCGAACTATTTTCAGCACATAGAGGCATCCCAATCCCTCTATGTTATTTTCTCATGGATCGGTATGAAGGGGGTAGAATTTTTGAGTCGTTCAACGGTCACCTAGATGGTATCGTTCCCCTAGACATGCATGGTAATCATGCCACGAACTCTATCGATATACCATTCCACATATAATATGGCACCTCAAGTGGTTGGGTCAATCCCACATGAACCTAGTGCTCGGCCTTTACAGACTGACATGTGAGGCATCTAGAAACAAACTCTGCCATCACCTTTTTCATCCCTGACCACCAGAACTGACATCAAATGTTTGGATACATCTTTTCACCCACTATATGTGCCTCTAAATGGGATGTACAGATATCCATCAACAAATCCTCCCGCAATGTCGTCAGTAGTATTTTGCACCAATTAAATAGAACGACATGCTCACCACATATCAAATATGCTTCAAGGACATGCCCCGTGAAAAAATGAGCACATTGTCACTCACAATCAATACCCCCAAGCAGTGTCTCCATGACTCATTGTATGATTGGAGTGTTAAAAACCATTTACTAGAGGTAAGATACTCCATCTCCATCCAAAAAGGATATATATAACATAACCAATGGTTAAAATGCCTCACAAAGAAACTGCAACATTGTTCTCTTACAAAGAGAATCTACTACCATGTTCAGCTTCCCCTAAGTATAATCTTTCTAAAATTTATAGTCCTGAAGGAATTATTGCCAATGCCTCTATATCATGTTCAAATCATTCTGAGAGAATATATACTTGAGAATTTTATGAACTGATAAGACAATAAATAACTCACCTATATGGTAGTGTCACCAAATATTCAATTTGAAGACTCCTGCTACTAAGTCCAAATCATGTGTCACATAGTTCTAATCATGTGGTAATAATTGGATCAAACCATAGGTAGTAAATACTTTCCACTGAATCAGGAAACAACCAAGCCCAGTCTTTGATGCATCACAGAAGAACATGTACTCTACGCCCTTCTCCGGTAATCTCAATATGTAAGGGATCGTCAACATCTACATCATCTCCTGGAAGAACTACTGGAACTTCTATGTCCAAGAAAAAGATAACCCTTCCATGTTAATGTTGAAAATGGTTCTTCTACTCTTGAAAAATTAGGTACAAACCTCTGACAGTACCCAAAAATGACCATAAAAAATTGCACCTTTGTAACATTATTGGGTGTCTCACCAACAAAGATCGACTTAATCTTCATGGGATCTACTATAACTCCAACCTATAAAATGATGTTTCCCATAAATTAGACCTCCTAAATCCAAAACTGAAACTTTGAGAGATTCCCATAAAGTTTGTGCTTTATGTGTGTGTCAATGACAATCCTCAAGTGTATTCTGTGCTCTTTCTCAAATGCCGAGTACACCAGAATTTCACCAATGAAGACCATGAAGAACAGGTCTAACAAAGGCTGAAAAATCATATTCATGAGTCCAATGAACACTTCCAAGGCATTTGTTTTCCAAAATGCATCACTAGGTTATTTTAGTGGCTATACCGACATCTGGAAGCAGTCTTTGGTACATCCTCATCCTGTACATGAAGGTGATGATATCTAGATCTAAGGTATATCTTTCAAAACCACCTCAATCCATTCATCTGATTGAAGAGGTCTTCAATCCTTAATAGTAGATATTTATTCTTCACTGTCACTTGGTTTAGGTTTCACAAGTCCACACATAAACTCATGCTTATATAAGCCTTAATGGCACTCAAAATTTGGCTCGTCCAGGTTGAAACACTCGGTCTCATGAAGCCCTTCCCCTGTAAGTCCTCCAATTGTACACTCAACTCACGAAGCACTATGGGATCCATCTGATATGAAAGTGTAGATATCAGTTTCATCCTTGGGTATAGATCGATTCATAAATCCACCTCCCTATAAGGAGGTAATCCTAGATCATGTTATGAATAGATATTCTTGTACTCATCCCTCTCACTAGAAAATAGAGGACTCATCTAGTCCAATGCACTGAGGATCATGCTAGACAACTGGTGTGTGATTGTATGTACTCTCCTATGTGAGAGTATGTCCTGCTATACATGGGTATCCTTTTTGATGAAAAAGTAAAATATTTTCCCATCTTTGTGGACACACTACATGGTGTGCCTAAAATAGTCAATTTGGTCATAGAATATGGATAACAAATCCATACCAATGATGTCATCATAAGGCCTTGATATTGCGACCAAGAGATGCCAACCAAAACTATGACCCACAATAGTAACGAACACTATCGACACCAATGACTGACCATCGAATCTCTTCCTATTTGAGTCTCTAACAATAGATATCAAGTCAATGGTTCCACTAGAACCTCTGTGTCTCGAACAAAGTTCATAGTGAGAAAAGAGTGACTGACACTTATGTCTATCAATACTATAGATATGATAGAAAATAAATAGATAGTACCTCTAGTAATATCTATATCACAAGGGTTATAAGCCTCTGTAATACTCCAAGCTTCCATGATATGCTTCTCTTTTAATAATATAGTTGCATGTGGTGTACACAAATTCGAGTTCTAACACACACCACAACCAATCAAACTAGCCGTTATGAATAGTAATACACACTTTATAAACTTTTATAAATTTTATCATTCAAAATCGACTTCAAATTTGGATTTGTAATATTGAAATTAGATTCGGGTGAATTTTTTGTATTTTTCTTAAAACATCCAATTTTTTATGAATAGTGAAAAAACACGTAGTTACAGTTTAAAAACAAATTTATATTCAAAAAACTATTTATTTTATTTAAATTTAATTAAGGTCAAATTAGATATATAATATCTATATAAGATTAATGTAATTCATTGTGGTTATTTTAAAATAATTTTAGATATATAAAAATTTTATTGAACTTTTCACCGTCTTTTACGCATCTCCTAGGAGGATTTGGAAATTCAAATAAAACTTAATTTTACTGCTTCTATGCATGGAATTTCAAAAATCTGAGAGACACAGTTAATATCAAGTAGTAAAACATTGTTCAATGAGAAGAAAATAATTTTTGGTGAATAGTAACTTTTTACTTTTATTTACCACGGTTAAAAGTAAACAGGGTAATTAAGGGTAAAAATAATATTAATATTACCCTAAAATATGTCCTAATTCTATTGGATTAGTGTATCTTGACCAAACAAAACATTATGAATAAACTAATTTCATTTAGATACACTTTGATTAAATTAGGACATTTATTATTATTTAATTCAAAGAAGAGTTAAATGAGATAAAATCAAAGATTAATAACTAAAATATTTTTAATATAGGGTTACACATAAGATAAATAGACTTATAAGTATTAATTAGAAAGATAGAATTAATTACTACGTAATGGTATTTTATTTATAATTTTTAGACATTAAATAATTTAATTTATTTATGACACAACAGTGATGTAGTAATTACCTTACTAATGAAATATTAAAATAAATGATATTATAAATATCAAAATAAATGAAATTTGAGACTTTTTATGAATTCCACTAATTTTCTAGGTTAATATGACATATTAGTATTGATTATATAAATTGTTTTTGAGGTAATAATGTTGTTATAAAATTATAAAAAACAAAATACCATATATTGTCAAAATTGATATAAAAGAGTTTTTCAAACAAATATAATATTATTAATTGATATTATATTCCTAAAAATAAAGGTCTTCGCCAAAGGACTTATAGAATTATATATGTATAATAAATGGACCAATTGGGGGTCACGTGGAGGTATATGGTATGTTTATTATCTATATAATTTAAAAATACAACGAGACATGGTAAATGTCAAACTATTTAACTAAGAGTTAAATATGAATGATAACGTTAATATAGTATCCCAAACCTATCTAGAATCTATTGTTTTAAGTCCTTTAGACCCATACCCACATTAGACATTAAATAATCCACTTTGGAGCCATTAGAAATTGAATATGAATTTATAATAAAATAATATTTCTAGCTTTTCCAAAGGTCCCCCTCACCCCTATTATAAAAGGGCACTCCCCCTTCTCTCTAATTCAAACCTTCAAAGCCTTTTGGATCGACCAATCCCTGCCCAAATAATCTCTCAACTTCCCTCACTTCATCCTAGAGTCCTTAGTTTGATCATAAAGCGATCCTATGGAGACCTTTGGATCAAATCAAAAGGAAGAACCCAAAAGGGAGGTAATGTTTTCACCACCCTCTTTCAAGTTTCTTTCTTCTTCAACTTCTTAATTATTTGTTATTTCCATTCTAAAATAATAACTCCAGAATCTTCTATATACTATGATGTTATTATAAAAATGTTACAATCATATTCAGTATTTTATCCATCTGTTGAATGACATGTCACCATACATGCGTACGTACGGCCTACCGTTTCAACATCATGGTGTAATTGTTATTCAATATATTATTATTTTGATGGGTATAATAATGAAGTGTAATTCTTGCAAGTAATAAATATTACATGATAATGATTCTGTATATATTATATACAATTCAATTATATATTATTTTAGTATCACAAGAATGGTATTGTCGCTCGTGCGTATGTACGGATTACCGTCTCCACGAACGCGATGAGATTCATTCTCTATAATATCCATTGAGGACGAAATTTCTTTTGATGATAAAAAATAATGTTTATAGACATGATATCATTCTGGATATGAATAATATTCATCCCATCCATAAAAAATATGGCCCACATAATAAAGAATATAAATGAAAATGAAACTGTTAACACCCGAAACGACGATAATACTAAGATATTATCAACAAATATATGTTAAAAGAACATATATGATATCATATTAAGGTATATGATTATTTACTAATTCAATAACAATTATATAACCATTATATAGGAGGTTAACCTACCCTCGACCAATGAAAAAGTACAAAGTATGGGGTTTCTAATATCACTTTTAATTCCATGAGAATTCCATTGTTCACCACTAATTTATTGCATGTGGTGTGTGTACATCGCATGATTGTATAAATTGTGTAATATACATTAATTTATGGATATTTACGTCATCATTTTATTATCCTTCTTTCATGGGTGTATGTTTCAAAAGTTATCAAATCAATAATGAAATTTTGAAATTTCAATTTGCACTCATTCGGCTTTACGCATACTTCATTGATTATTTTACTCCAAGATTATGTGTGAAATCACTATTCATTTGATTATGTCATAATTTCCACTCCCATTTCATTGGATATACTTTTGATACAGCTAATTACTCCATTCATAATTTCTCAAGTCATCGGTATGAACTTGATAAGAGTAATTTTTAATCAATCTCGATTTGTTGAGTTAAACATCCAATTCATTGGTGTTGCTTTTACAAGAATATGTGTGAATGTACTTTGATTGTTTTAAACTGAATATCCAATCATATTGAGTGTATTTATATTTTTCACACATAATTATGTCGTTGATTTATCCTTAACCTAAGGATACTTCCTTTATTAGAGATTTCATCTTAATTTACATTCCATTGAGACTCCCTTGTTGTTATACACCAAATCACTTTTTTATGCTGTATATAATGTACTTTGACTTATTATATCATGAATCCTTTTATTCTCATGATATTACAATGTTTATATTACCTCAATTATTTTTATTCAAGTTTCCCTCTTTTTTTTAGGAACTCTAACTAAAATATCATTTTAAAATGTTTTAAAGATTTATTATTCTAAATCATTCTCATTAATGTCCTTGTTTTAAAAATGGTTTTAATGATTTATTTATATGGAAATTAACATTTTCAAATAGAAATTCCTTTCAAAAGTTTCAAAGTGGTATGGGACACTTTGATTCAAAAATCTATTTAAATGGCTTCTTGATAAATAGTGTGACTTTCAAATGTTTTCAAGAAGAAGGGGGATTTTTCTCTCAATAGTTTGATGATTATTTTAGTCAATATATATATCCTTCATCATTATCGAATGAGGTTAATCTGATACAATACAATATTCCATATTTAATCGAATGAGTTATGTTTGACTGTGGATATGATATTGTTATACCATTCATGGATTGTGGTTAAATTATTAACATTTTGTATGATAGTTTTAATACGAATGATTATTTTATGTTTCGAACATTTCATATGAGGAATGCATTGGATTTAGTTACTGATGGGTGGAGCCCACTATAGCTCCTCTATGCGTCGGTAGGTCTCATGAGACAAACTGGTGTCTTGGCACAAGTCCTTGACAAAATCTTATTTGTAGTCTTGGCACGATGCCTTGACTATGTGGTTATGATAGTCTGGAATTATGAATTCCATCATTATGAAAGTGGATATTGATATTGCATGTGGTTATTTGACTAGTAGAATATCCATGTGAATATGTAAATGGAATTATTTCATTTTATCTTGTCCATATTATGTTAAATTTCTTGTTTAAAAGGCTTTTGTTTTAGTTATACATTATCTTAAATGTTTATTCTTATTTATGAAAGTTTCTGATATATTATTATCCTTACTGAGCATTTGAGCTCACCCCTTTCAATGTTTTATTTTTTGGAAGATGTGAAGAAGTAATTATTGAATGACTTGTAGGGATTTTATGAGGGGATATGAAAGAAGATGTTGTTGTAGTTTTTTATTTTTTGATGTAATATAAGACTTATGAATATATCTAGTGTTTCCAAGACTACTAAACTAATCAGTATTTCATGACATGATATTTTGTAATCATTCAAATGTTATGTAATAATGCACCGACTCAGTGTAACTAGTGTCGAGGTGTTACAATTGGTATCAATGAAAGTTTAGTAAAATCCATGGAAACTAGATTAATACAAACTCTGATTGGAGTTCATAGCCCTAAGATATAATTTGGGTATTAGTATAGAAGAACTTCCTTGAATATTAATATTGTATAGATTTTGTGATTTTTCCATGCAAAACATCCCTTTCTAGATACGAGCAGGTAGAGGTGGCTCTGGAATAGATGTACCTATGGGTAAAACCCGAAAACATGGCTTTGACCCAGGCTCGAACGGGAACCGGTGCATGACAACAGACCTTACTGCACTCTTGGTTGGGACACTCCAGGGGGATATGATTAGGATAATTTATATTTTCCATACAAAAAAAATTTGAAGTATTTTAATATAAGATGAGAATAAATGACCTTGTTAATCTTATGGTGTTTCAAATTGAGAATATGGTGTCATCATATTATCTCAATGATTTTATGACTACTTTTACTCCCACTGTGCTTTCTGGTTTTTGTTAATGGCTAGAGTCCAAGGATGTCTACTAACTTTGTGAATGATGTTCAAGGTGGGAATGGTGGTGGAAATGAGAAAAAAAAATGAAATTTTGATAGGCATAAAAGATTTCGGGTTCATACCAAATCAGTTTTCCAAAAATATGATCAACAACATATATAATAACCAACTCCTGGACTCAAAAAAGAAGAGAAAGGTGATGAATGATAAGAGCTCCGGTAGTGGAGACCATGTAGAAAAGAATCCTAAATTTCCATAATTTAGGAAATGTGGAAGGAGACACCCAAGAATGTGTCTCAACAAAACAATGAAATGCTTTATGTGCTTGGAAGAAGGACATAAAGTGATTAATTGCCGAGGAAAAATGAATAGTACTATTGACGGAAATAAAAATGGTCCCAAAAATCCATTTATAGTCATTTCCCGTAAATGTAGGGGACATGGACATTACCTGAGTGAATTCCATCTTTTATAGGATATTTTCATTGTCAAATAAGAAGATATGTGGAAATAAATGGTTGGAGAAATGTTTAAATTTATTAGTGCTCCTTGTTGATGGGATTAATTTGGAATAATTTTCTGTTGTTTTTGTAACCCTTCAGTTTTCCATGTGAGAATGATATTTGAGGAAGACTTATCTTTTCCCTTGTGGATATAGATATAAAAAAACATTTGGTTTTATATGATCATTTGGTTTGAGTCAATTACAATTTATTATATTTTGGGATGAAAATGAAAGGTATGAGATACCATTTATGGTTAAAATTATGTTATGGTTTTTTTGAGGAATTTATCTCATTTTGGTAATGTGATAAAGTATAGTTTCTGAAGAAGCACAACATGCTGACCGTGGCACAACCCGTCGCATCAGAAAAAGCTATAGGAATCGAACCCACAACCAATGTGCGATTGGGATTTATCGCCTACCACTGGACTACGTGAAGTCCCAGGTTAGTGTGACTAATTATTTTTAGTTAAATGATTTTATTTATCCATAATATGTTGATTTAGGTTATTATGTCTTATCAAATGAATATCATTAGTATAGGAAAACGATTTGGCGATTAAGTGATAAAAGTTATTTTGGAAGATGTATGCTTTGTTGGAAACATTATATGCCCAAGAAAACTAGAATACTATGGTATTTCATTTGAGGAGTAATGGTGGATTTTAAACTACGTTTTTATTGTGGATTTAGAGTGATTTGGGTTATTTATGGACATGATTAACCTATAACAGAGAATATGTGATTTGGTTAATTACATTTATGTATGTGACTTTAAGAGTAGTTGATGTCATTTGGAGATACAATTTTACATGGAAAACTACATAACCAAATTCTTCTAATTTTTGGGTTTCAATATTTGTTTGGATTATATTTAATGATTTTAAGTAAGATTTTTTATTGAATGGTATTTATTTAACATTGAGGTATTGTTGGTTTAATTTTAGAAATTAAGATTAGGGTCTCTCTCTCTCAGGGAATTTCCTTTTGAGGGATCATCAGATCTTGTACTAGCAGTTTTGGTTTTGATTAATCTCTAAGGACAAGGTAAATATATAGTTTATCCTTCTTGGATCATGTGATTCTATAGAATTTTATTCTATCTCTTTTAGTGTGACGAAGTCTTCTTGAATACTCATCATTTAAAAAAATGTGTTAGTGGTGGAAATTTATTAAAGAATGAAATTCTACTTAAAAATTAAGTATATCTCTTTATATTCTTAGTCAATCTCAAAATTAATTCCTCATCATTATGTAATTTATCTTAAAACAAATTTTGTCTATATAATTTTCCTACTGGGAAACTAATGACCATTTGTCCCATCACAAGTTTGTGGCTTTCTTTTTGTTAACTTTCTCCTAATCAGGTTTTCTATCCCTCTCTATCAGAACTTGACAATTATTTTATCTACCATATCCATGTTTTCCTTCGTGGAATCCTGCTATGAGTTATCTTGGGTGACCTTTGTACTTCTCTTTCTTTCTTTTAAGGTGATAGTTTTATTGACTCTTTTTCCGATGTGTGACTTTCCATTATATTCCCAAGCCCAATTTTAAAAATTTTGAGGTTGAAATTATTTGATGGAGGGGAGAATGTAACACCCCAAGCTTCCACAACACGCTTCTCTTGGAGTAATATAGTAGAATTTTTTGTTCGCAACATTGAGTTCTTACACACACCACAACCAATCAAACTAGCCATTATGAATAGTAATACCCACTTTTTGAAATTTTAAAAAATTTAACTTTCAAAATTGAGTTCATTTTTGTATTCGGAATATCAAAATTAGTGTAGGGTGAATTTTTGGTATTTTTCTGAAAACATTCAATTTTTGATGAATAATGAAAAAACACTAAGTTATAGTTTAAAACCAAATTTTTATTTAAGTAATTATATATTTTATTTAAATTTAATTATGTCCAAAAAAGATACATAATATCCATGTATGCTCAATTTAAATCATTGGAGTTAGATTAGAATAATTTTAGATATATAAAAATTTTATTGAACTTTTCACCGTCTTTTACCCTCCTACTAAGAGAATTTGGAAATTCACATAAAACATAATTTTACCGCTTCTGTGAGTGGAATTTAAAAAATCCAAGAAACATGGTTAATATCAAGTGGTAAAATTGTGTTCAATGACATGAAAATAATTTTTTCTGAATAGTAACTTTTTACTTTTATTTACCATGGTTAAAAGTAAATAGGGTAATTAAGGGTAAAAATGATATTAATATTACCCTAAAACATGTCCTAATTCTATTTTACAAGTTTATCATGAGTCTAAACAACCTTATAAATAACATATTATCATTTAGGTCAACTTGGATTAGATTAGTACATTTATTATTATTTAATTCAAAGAATAGTTAAAAGAGATAAAATAAATGTTTAATAACTAAAACATTATTAATATAGGGTTATGCATTAAATAAATTTGATTATAAATATTCATTAAAAATCTAAATAGATTTAATACATAATTGTCTTTTATTTATAATTTTTAGACATTAAATTATGTAATTTATTTATGACACAATGGTGATTCAGTAATTACGTATGTAATGAAATATTAAAATAATTGATATTATAAATATCAAAATAAATTTAATTTGAGACATTTTATAAATTACACTAATTTTCTAGGTTAATATGATTTATTATGATTAGTTATATAAATTATTTTTGAAGTAATAATGCTGTTATGAAATTATCAAAAACAAAATACCCAATAGTGTCAAAATTGACATAAAAGAGTTTTTTGAAAAAATATTATATTATTAATTGATATTCTATTCTTAAAAATCTACGGTTTAGAAAAATGACATATAGAATGATATATGTATCATTAATGGACCACTTGGGGGTCTATTGGAGGTATATGGTAACTTTATAAACTATATAATATAAGAATACAAAGAGACATGGTAAATGTAAAACTATTTAACTAAGAGTAATATATAAATGATAAGGTTAATATAGTTCTCCATACCGGTATAAAATATATTTTTGGAAAGGAATTCGACCCATACCCACCATAACCTTTAAATAATACAATTTTTATCCATTAGAAACAGAATATGAATGTATTATAAATTAATATTTCAAACTTTTCCAAAGGTTCCCCTCACCCCTCTTATAAAAGGGAACACCCCATTCACCATAATTCAAACCTTCAAAGCCTTTTGTCCCGGACAACCCCTACAAAAATATTCTCTAAACTTTTCGCACGTCAACCTAGAGGCCTTTGTTTGATCATAAATCCAACCTAGGGATCCCTTTTGATCAAATAAAAAGGAAGAACCCGAAAGAGAGGTAATGTTTTCACCACCCTTTTTCAAGTTCCTTTATTCTTCAACATCTTCTTTATTTGCTATTAACATTCTAAAATAATAACCCGAGTATCTTATATATACTATGATGTTATTATAAATATGGTACAACCATATTCATTATTATATCCATCCTTTTAATGACATGTCACCATATGTGCATACGTACGGCCTACCGTCTCCACATCGTCGTGTAATTGCTATTTAATATATTATAATTTGGATGGGTATAATAATGATGTTTAATTCATGTAAATAATAAATATAACATGATAATGATTCTGTATATATATATTATATACCATTCAATTATATATTATTTTAATATCAAAAGAATGATATTGTCACTCGTCCATACATACGGATTACCGTCTCCACGAACATGATGAGATTCATTCCCTATCATAACCATTCGAGAATAAATTTCATTTGATTGTTAAAAATAATGTTTAGAGACATGATATCATTCTGGATATGAATAAGATACATCCCATCCATAACAAATATGGCTCACATAACAAAGAATATAATGTAAAACGAATCCGTTAACACCTGAAACGACGATAATACTAAGATATTATCAACAAATCAATGTTAAAAGATCATATATGAAATAATATTAATATATATAATTCTTGTATAATTCAATAAAATTTTTTTATCAATGATAAAGGAGGTTAACATACCCTCGACCAAGTAAAAATTACAATGTACGGGGTTTCTTATATCACTTTTAATTCCGTGAGAATTTAATTGTTCACAACTTATTTATTGCATGTGGTGTGTGTAATACCAATGATTGTATTCATTGTGTAAAATACTTTAATTTATGGATATTTACATCATAATTGTATTATACTTATTTTAAGGGTGTATTTTTCGTAAGTTTCCAAATCAGTAAGGGAATTTGAAATTTCAATTTCCACTTATTTGGCTTTACGCATACTTCATTGATTATTTTACTACAAGATTATGTGTGGAATAACTTTTCATTTGATTATGTCATAATTCTTACTCCCCTTTCTATGGATATACTTTTGATTAACATAATCACTCCATTTATAAATTCTCAAGTCATCGGTATGAACTTGATAAGAGTAATTTTTACTCATTCATGATTTGTTGAGTTAAACATCCAATTCATTGGTGTAGTTTTTATAACAATATGTGTGAATGTACTTTGATTTTATTACACTAACTATCCAATAATATTTAGTGTATTTATATTTTTCACACATAATTATTTCATTGATTTATCCTTAATCTTGGTACGGCCTTTATGAGAGATTTCATCTCAATTTACATTTCATTGGGTATCCTTTGTTGTTATACACCAAATCACTTTTATATGGTGTATATAATGTACTTTGACATAGTATATCATAAATCCATTTATTATCATGACATTAAAATGTTTTTATTACCTAAATTATTTTTATTTAACTGTATCTCTTTTGGTTAATAACTCTATCTAAAATATCATTATAAAATGTTTTAAGGATTTATTATTCTAAATATTTCTCATTAATGTCCATGTTTTAAAAAAAATTAAAGGATTTATTTATATGGACATTAAAGTTTTCAAATCAAAATTCCTTTTAGAAGTTTCAAGGTGGTATGGGACACATTGATTCAACTATCTATTGTAAATGGCTTCTTGAAAAATAGTGTGACTTTAAAATGTTTTCAAGAAAAAGGGGGATATTTTTCTCAATAGTTTGAGGATTATTTTAATCTATGACAATATATTTCATTATTCTCAATTGAGGTTAATCATATACAATACAATCTTCCATTTTGTATCGAATGAGTTATGTTTTATTGTGGATGTGATATTTTTATACCATTCATGGTTTATGGTTAAAGTATTGACAATTAGTATGCTATTTGTAATACGAATGATTATGTTATGTTTCAAACTTTTTATATGAGGAATGCATTAGACTTATTATGTGATGGGTGGAGCCCGCTATAGCTCCTATATGCATCGGTAGGTCTAATGAGACAAACTAGTGTCTTGGCACAAGGCCTTGACAAAATCTTATTTGTAGTATTGGCCCGAGGCCTTGACTATGTGGTTATGATAGTCTGGAATTATGCATTCCATCATTATGAAAGTGCTTATTGATATTGAATGTGGTTATTTGACTTGTAGAATATCCATGTGAATAAGTAAATGGAATTATTTCATTTTATCTTTTCCATATTAAGGTGAAGTTCATGTTTAAAATGATTTTTTTTAGTTATACATTACCTTAAATGTTTATGCTTATTTATGAATGTTTCTGCTATATTGTTATCCTTACTGAGCATCTGAGCTCACCCCATTCAATGTTTTATTTTTTCCAGGGAGTGAAGAAGTAATTTATTAATGACCTGTAGGGATAATATGAGGGGATATGATGACAAGATGTTGTTGTAGTTTTTTTACTTTATGATGTAATGTAAGAATTATGAATATATATAGTGTTTCCAAGACTACTAAACTAATCGGTATTTCGAGACATCATCTTTTGTGATAATGACAATGTTATGTAATAATGCACCGACTCTGGGTAACAAGGGTCAGGGCATTACAGCCTCCATCTCCTGATGTTGGCATCGTCCCTATCCACCATCTCCCTAATCCCGTGGGGGACCACCTGGGGGTGGTGGTGGTTGTATGAAAACATCCACCCACCTCTTACTACACATCCATCTCCTCTACCTCATCTTCCTCTTAGATTACCACCATGTTCCTACCTTCTACTCTACCTTGGAGTCCCCTTAACTATCACATGATCATTCGTTTGAGGGGTCATACAATCCCTAGCTGGATTTCCCTAACCAATGCATGAGTAACACAACCTATCCTTTGGTAGAATCACACTAACCAAAGATCCTCACACCGATGACCCAATGTCCTGGGTCATCCCATGAATTGTTTGATATCATTGTATCCCTTCGTCAGTTTTTAGTTATCTGCTGTCAAATATTCATCTACCTGATGATAACTTGTAGCTCCCACTTCAATTGACTTCTCCACTAGTAACATCTCTACTAACATAGATCACTCCAGTACCCCCACATGGGTCAGAATGCTAAGGGATATTTTTGATGCCATGATCTCTCGGTGTATCCCCTAATAAAAGGTTTTTTCCCTAGAGAATGGGTCACGTGCTATATTAGTGTAGTAACAAGAAAGATCATTAAATCTCACTTTGTACTCCACTACTGTCTCACTGCCCTGCTACAGATGTAAGAGCTCTAGTAGAAGACTCGTGGATTGGACATCGATCTAGTCAGGAGGCTTCCTCACTAGGTAGAAGACATGTGTAACCACCCCCAGTAAATCCACAGCTACTTGGGGGTCTAGATCACCAATGAAACTAGAAGGACATTGACTCTAAAACTCATGCATTGTACTTAGCCTGTGTGCATCCATTACTAGTTTTGATGGATGTATCTACAGCTCTCTAGAGGGTGGCATCACTCTACACCACCCAAGGGTGATCTCTCTAGTACATGTCCCTATGTCGAAGCCTCATCACTGGGCAGATCATCATTGTTATCACACCATAGAATCCTGATTGGTTGTCTATGTGGAGGAATCCTAAAATAGATCAATATGTACCTAAGACAACAGAGTATGCCTGCTGAGATGACTCGAGAAGGAAATGAGAACACACTTAAAAAATACAATCTGATTAATGAACCATTTATTATCCCAAAATCTAGTATTTTCATGTACAGAGTCAAAAAGAAGAATTCGGAGTCCTAGTGTATGGATAGGTTAGCTATGAAACCAACACTCGAGTCCCTTGTCTGAATTCCAAACCCAAAACACTTAACACTAGTCTACCAAACCAATGTCACAGAATCTTTATTCCTTAGGAAGAACCAACATGCCCCTCGAATACCACTCTCTCACAGACCATCACTTGGGCTCATACCTTGACTACCCAAACCCGCCTCCAATAGGCTAGGGGTTGGCGACTAGCACTGAGTAGGAATATCCCATAAATGAGAGGCATTTACCTAAGTACATTTAAACACAAACATGTCTCTATGAAAAGTGCTGAATTGAAATCACTAAGTAAACATGCATCAATAACACTAAGATATCCACAAAGAGTAACAATACTAGAATGAAATGTAAGAGGGGCTACGATACAATCCCAACCAAAAAATAGCACAATCAATTGTGTAATATCCTTGACCTCTCTAGTCCATTCCATTGCGAAAATATGGTGTTTGAGCTGTTTTGAGAGGTCCAGGTGACTTACCCCCAATACTTTACCAAATTTCTAATTCTTTGAATAATTCCAATGATATAGCACTGTGAATAGTTAAATGGTAGGCTTGTGAGAACAATTCCATTGGTTAGGTCGATGTGAACAATTCCATCGGTGAGGTCGATGTGAATAGTTCCATCAGTGAGGTGGATGTGAACAGATCCATCAATGAGGTCTATGTGAACTCCTCCATCAGTAGGTTGATGTGAACAGTTCCTTCAGTGAGGTTGAGGTGAACAGTTCCATCGGTGAGGTCGATGTGAACAGGTCCATCAGTGAGGTAGATGTGAAGAGTTCCATCAGTGAGGTCGATGTGAACAGTTCCATCAGTGAGGTCATGGTGAAAATTTCAATCAATGAGGTTGATGTGAGCAGTTCCAATAGAGAGGTTGATGTGAGAAGTTCCATCAGTGAGTTCAATGTGACCAGCTCCATCGGTGAGGTTTATACAAATAGTTTAATTAGTGAGGTCATGGTGAACAGTTCCATCAATGAGGTCGACGTGAACAGTTCCATAGGTGAGGTCAATATGAACAGGACATCGGTGAGGTTGTGTTGAACAGTTCTATCAGGGATGTCAATGTAAATATTTACATCAGTGTGGTTGATGTGAACCGTTCAATTGGTGAGGTCAACATGAACATCTCCATCAATGAGGTCAATGTGAATAGTTCCATCAATGAGGTTGATGTGAGCAGTTCCATCAGGAAGGTCGATGTTAATGGTTCTATTATTTAGGTGGATGTGAATAGTTCCATCTTTGAGATCGATGTGAAAAATGTTTCAAGAATTGTGAGGTTCCAACAATAGCCTCTTTCCTTAGCCAAATTCCGTGTTCATGAACAGTGTCCCCATCTTCCAACAATTTCACCCCTTTGACATTTCGTTTGATGTAAAATGATTGTAAAGCCTTGTTTTAAGGAATCTAAGTCAGATTAAAAATCTATAACTGATATATTATTTTCTCCTTATGCTAGGGGTTCATTTACTTGTTCAAATTGTGTGGTTTAATACAATCCTATTTTAATCAAAAATCTATCTTATCTTAAATTGCTGCTCTGTTAAATCATGTAAAGGGATGATATATCATCCTCCCTAATTCTTATATCTTGTTCACAGTAGTGAGACACTCAAACCATCAATTCCTTCCCGTAGAAGTTGTGAGATCAAACTTTCCTCCTTGGATTGGTTCCCCTCTATTTTTTATGCAGCCATGAAGTATTGATCAGTCTTCGATATAAGGTATGATCTATAGTCATTCTTATGAGATCATATCCTTCTGTTTCTTCTTGTCCTTTTATAGAATGGTATCTCCATGTTCCTAATGCGATTTTCTTGGGTGTTGACCAGTGTGGTGGTTTCTCGGCATCCCCAGGTTGATACATTTGTCATGGGGGGATGAGATCGTAACCCGTTGTGTGGCTCATTCTCGAATAAAGAACATAAAGAAAAATTTAAGGTAGGGGAATTGTCGTTTCTCTTTTATTTTACATGAAACTGTATATTTAGCATGTTTTAACCCACTTGATCCCATTGGAATAGTCATAATAAGTATTTGAACCAGATAAATAAATTGATATCGATCTTATGTTGTTGCCTCTTGTTTTTCTAGATATTACAATATATATGATTTCTTTATTTATCTTTTCATTCTTGATAGAAATTTGTAAACAATGTAAAGTTGTAATTAATTGATAATTTATTGGATAAAGATTAAGTGGCATTTAATTGAATATGGTTCTTCCAATTTAATTTGATGTTAATCAAATTGGTGCAATTAGAATTTTTAATTACTTTTGATAGCCTGTTGTTTTGGTTTCCCAAAGATGGAACCTAAAAATAAATAACATGTTAATCCAATATGGATTAATGAACAAGTGGTTTGATAGAATAAAATTCGTTGTATGGTTTGGAGATACCATATTTCTTGTTAAAGGTCTAAGAGCCCAATTGGTATGATGGTTGTTTTCCTACTGCTTGTGTTGTGATGTGAGCCTGGATGGCTATTGCGATATGTGGGGGCAGGGAGGCCTATTGGTTGTGGTAGTAGTTGACACCTAGAGTGGAGAGATGCATCAGTTTATACATGTGGCAGTTGGGGAGGAGACTAGCGATGATGGAATGGGTTGAATGTGAATGTTTGTATTCTTACTGATTCTTATTGTTAGTTTATCTGCTTTACATTCCCCACTGCTCAAGGCATCTGGTCTTGCATACCCTTTTTCTGAATGGAATAAAGATGCATAGGCTATGAAACGTTATTTCGGTGTTTAGCTTCTTAATAGAGGATCTTTCTATGCTCATGTTATAGGCGAAGACATGATGGGTATTTTATCTAATCAATGTGTTGATCCCCCTTATGTTTAGTAGCATAGAATTTTTTTCTATAATTCTTGTGAATATGAGAATGTAATGCTATAAATAAATAATTAAATAAAGTATGTTAACCCATGGGGTTGGAGTTGGCTGGGGAGAAATGTTGAGGTTGTAATTTAATGGAATATTGAACTTTGAGGGTGATGCTCATGAAATTTTATGTGGAATTGTTAATAGTTAATTAATTTTTAAATAATTAATTAATGTAATGTGAAACTGATAAAAAGGTAATGAAGTAATGTAATTAAGCTCTTTAAATGGTTGTGTGTTTATAGGATACCTAGACATAGAAGTGGCAGTCGGGCATCCATGAGATGTTACCTCCAGTTGATTCCAAGACTACGTTATTCCCATAGTGTAGTTGTGATCTATAGTGTATTTTGTACTTTTTGTGTTTCTTTATGCTACTCCACCCCGTCTGTTAAGGAAACTGACACCCTAGTGATTCTGAGCCCTAGGGGGTGTTTTCCCCAACATTCTGGTGGGTGGATGGATGGATGACTACCCCGTTTTTCCCACTCTCTTCTCTCGGTAGTCACCTTTGTTGGTAGTCACAATAGTTAGTTTTCCCTATATATGTGTGTAGAGGGTTATAATGGCTTGTTTTTATTCACACACATATATTCTGGATAGAGTTTTCTATGGACTACTATAGGTATAACGTGTATAGGATGTGATGTCTTGAGGATCTTTACTCAGTGTATGGGATTTAATGATTTGAGGTATTATACCTGACATGTGATACACGTTATGCGGGATGTGGTGGTTCTTAGAAACTGCCTGGTTACATTGCTTACAAGGACGTTGTGGTTTTGTTGCACAAGGTGCATTTTGTGGTGCTTCTCTCAGGTGACTTCCATAAAGGCTTTTAGAGAGATATGCATAGGACATGTGATGTTGGGGAAAAGTGGAAAACCAGTGGGGAAGTAGTAGTGGGGGTACCCTTGATATTATTTATTATATTATATACTCTTTTTTTGGTTACATGGTGAGAGTAGCCATGGTAAAGTTGGGAACTTAGTATACATATTTAGGTGAGGAGTTAGTTTCACATGTTGTCATTATGCTTTAGCATGCATTCATTACTTTTGAATTAGAGGATCTCAGAACAATCCAACTAAGTATATTGATATACTCAACCTATGTATATATAAACAATTTTCCATGTCACTTTGAGCAGGATGGAGATTAGTCTAGTGAATACTACCTGGGGGTTGCTGGAGCAATTTGGGCTTCGTGGTCACTGCTATTTTTACATTATTTTGGCTACATGCAGTTTTCCCTTCTATTCTAGTAGTTTTTCAAAACATTACATATGTGTACTTGGTATTTCTTTTATATTTTTTTTGAGTTGGAATTTGTTGGTGTATATCTTATCTCTCTCTTTTTCATGTGTTCTCTTAGAGGGTAATGCCTCCCATTTGTGTGTTTACTATTCACTTGGTGCTAGTTTCCAACTTAGGGCCCACTTGAGGTAGGACACGGGGGGTCATTATCTCCCTTATCACATTTCCGGCCCAGGAGGGGTACACTTTGTGGGGAGGGATTCATGATTGAGTGGTATCAAAGGTCTGGTTGAGAGATAGTAGGGAGTTTGGTGTTAGGCACATGTGAGGTTGCTTGGGTTAGTAGGGAAACAATGTTAGTCAAGTTCAGAAAGTGATGTACACACTGGAGACTAATTGAGACATATGTGTTTTGGACCCCCAATGATCTGATGTGCAGACCTTTATGATTACATGGCTACTAAGCAAGGTGATACTATTTGCAAGGTAGAGTCCTAGGAAAGGATCATGTGGCATGCTTCTTTGTGCCTGTATTTGAATGGGTATACCATGGGATAGGTTAACATAAAATGATAAAATAAAACAGTTAATTAATTAATTTCGATAAATCCATATTCTAGTTTTAGGAGCTCTAAATATTTTTTATTTTATAGGTATAGCTCCAGGTCGATGTCCTCATCAGGATCGTATAGAAGATGTTCATCATGTTGTGCCAGCAGATCGCCACTGGGTTGTGGTTGACGACGTATACACTAGAAAGAGGACACTCCAAGAGTTACAGCAACATAGTCTTCATAAGTACGAGGGTTCCATTCAAGATGCAGTCATTGAAGACTAGTTGGAGGAGGCCAAGATAGGATTCAGCTCGATTCATGCTTGGAAAGTGTATTGGGTGTTCTTGGTTGTGAAAATGTTGAATGGAGCAGTGGGGCAGTGGTGGTTCTTGTTCTTTGGGGATAGATAGGTGTCAACGATATCATAGGAGGTGTTCTGAGAAAATTTTAGATTCATGTTTCTTTCTTCGACCAGAAAGGTATCTAGTAGAAAAAAGCTTATTACCCATCTATAGGGGAGCTCCAATGTGAGAGAGTTTAGAATCATATTTAGGAACCTTTTACTATATGTTTTAGACCTGTTTCTAGATGAGGAGGCTAGGGTGAGGCATTTCGAAGATGATTTTCATCTCGAGATCCCACGCTAGGTCACCACCTTTATGCTGATGACATATCTTGAGGTGCTCGCAAGGGAAGAGGTCATCGAGAAAACATAGGCTAGAACTGAATCATCATGAGAGGGGAGTCATCTTGATTTCTCCTGAAGAAAACTTGTGTTCTAGGTTTCCTAGTTTTTAGGTCATAGGAGTTCCCATTTGGCCAGGGGTAGGTCCCAACCTTATCATCTCATTTCTACTGGGGAAACAGCTCTCTAGCCTATGCTAGGGTATAGGGTGCTTGTTTTGGTTGTAGTTTTGAGGTTATCAATAGCGAGAGTTTACGACCATTTGGAGCAGTCATCGTGCACCAGTTGTTTGACTCCAGGTTCCTCCATTGAGGAAGATACAGTCAATGTAGTAGCAGTAGGTTGTATCAGCTTTAGATTAGTAGAGGGTAGATGGGGTAGTCAAAGGATAGCCTCGTGACGCTCTGTGTCCTGAGAGAGAAGAGTGTGGCTGTGGTGGTGGTCGTCATCTGAGTCAGAGATGTGGTGGAACTCATGGTCAGCTTCATGTATTAGCATTGATAGGTCCAGGTGAGCCATGAGTCATTTAAGGTACCCTTTGTTTTTGTTTTCCACCTTGGTATATTCCATGTTTGATTCATTAGTGTCACAATCCTTCATATCTCCAACCCTTTTATATGCTTTGGGACTTGAGGTAGAGAGGCTTCCAGTGCCTTTGGTGTTGACTATGCTAGTTGGAGGCCGATCTGACTTGTTTGAAGTATGTAGAGATTGTGATCTAGTGTTCTGGAAGCACCACTCTTGTGGAGATTTCTTATGTTTACGAATACAACCATATGATGTCATCCTTGACATGGATTGGTTTTATTCCTTGCAAGCTAACATGATTTTATTTAGGAGGAATGTTGTGTTCTTCGATGAAAATGGAGATCCAATTGTGTTTTTTAGCGAGCGAGAACCTCATATGGGTCAGAGGAATGTTTATTCCTTATCATCAATAATGGATGAGCTAATTATGAGTTCATTAGTGGTTCAATAGTTGGCATTTCTTAAAGTCATAAAAGAGTACCATGATGTATTTCCACAAGAGGTTGTAGCATTACCCTCATAACGATATATTGAGTTTGGGATAAATCTACAACCAGGAGCATCTCCTATCTCTATGTCTCTATATAGGATGGAACCTTATGGGTCATGAGAGTTACACATAAAACTTTATGGTCTGCAATAGTGTATTATTTTTTGGCCGAGTGTGTCACTGTGGGGTGCACCAATTCTGTTCATAAAGAAGGATGATGGAAGTTTGTGGCTGTGTGTCGATTATCATCTCTTAAACAAAGTGAATGTGAAGAATCATTATCCTCTTCTGCAGATTGATGATTTATTCTATCAACAAAATATTTCATGTTGGTTCTCAAAGATCGACTTGCGGTATGGATATCATTAGATACATGTGAACTATGAGGATATCCCGAAGACTGCATTTCATTGTCATCATGGACATTATGATTTCATTTTAATGGCGTTCAGTGTGAAGAATTTTGTAGTTGTATTCATGGGATTCATGAATGCTATGTTGTGTGAGTTCCTGGACAATTTCATGGTAGCTTTCATCTATGAAATCCTTGTATACTCCATGTCTATGGTGGAGCATGCAGAGCATCAACATGGTGTTTTTGGATTTCTTCGTCCACATTAGGTATTTGGGAACATGTCAATGTGCGAGTTTTGGGCACGAGAAGTCTGTTTCATGGGGCGGGTTGTTTCCCATTAGGGAGTATTTGTGGATCTGTTGAATATAGAATCACTTTTTTCTTCGTAATCCCACAAGATAGATTCATTGGTGAATTGTTTCCTTTGTCTCGCTGACTACTACAGAAGGTTTGTTTCTGATTTCCCTCAAGTTTATACTCCTCTAACGTCATTGACTAAGAATTATTAGGTGTTCATATGGATTTATCAGTGTCAAAAAGATTTCTAGAATCCAAAGGGGAAGTTAGTAAGTGCTCCAGTTATTTTTCTTGCAGTAGGGGGAGTTATGTTTGATGTTTTCTATGACACTTCACATCTAGGGTTATGTTGTGTTCTAATGCAGTAGAGATAAATTGTTTCATATGTATCTCGGTAGTTGAGTCTGCATAAACATAACTATGCAATCCATTATCTTGATTTGTAATCCATGGTTTTTTCTCTGAAGTTGTAGAGACATTACCTCTTTGGCGAGTGCTTTCAGGATTTCACGGATCATAAGAGCCTGAGGTATGTTTTCACCCAGCATGACATAAACATGCAACACCATTAGTGGATGGAGTTCTTATAGGAATACGACATTAAAATATCATATACACCTAGATAGGGGAATGTAGTAGCAGATGCACAGAGCAAGAAGTCACATAGTGATGCAGTGCATAATTTGGTGATTCTTGGAGAGTAATGGAAGAACAGTCTGCATTACATATCGATATGGGAGAAGTTGGGGTCAGATGTTTTCTTTTTTATATGATGGTGTAGTCATCTCTGGTGCGGTAGGTGGAAGAATCCCAGTTGGGGGATCTAGAGGTGGAGGTATGGAGAGACTGATTTGTTTGTGCTAAGGCCCATGATGGTTGGTCTAAGGATAAACAAAACTATGTGATGTATCAGAGAAGGATTTTTTTTCCTTTGGCCATGAAGGAGACGGTTTTCAGAGAGTTACATAGTTCACCATTATCAGTGCATCCTAGTTTGAAAAAGATGAATCGATCCTTGAGGAGTCAGTTTTGGTTTCCTGGGCTAAAACATGCCATTGGAGAGTTTGTGTCTCATTGTTTGGTCTGCCAGAAGGTGAAGGCCGAACACCGTGTTCCTAGAGGTCTACTCCAGCTGTTAGATGTTCCTCCGTGGAATAGGGAGGACATCTCAATGGACTTTATTACTAGTTTTTCTTGACCACTAGTAGGACATGATGCTATTTGGGTGGTAGTGGATCATTTAACAAAATATATCCACTTCATCATGATCAGGGAGTCGAGCACAGTGGATGTTATGTCAAGGCAGTATCTAGAGGAGGTGGTGAGACACCATGGAGTCCCAAGGAAAATAATTTTTGATTGAGATCCTTTTTTACCTCTAGGGTGTGGATAGGTCTCAATTATGCTTTTGGTTATCACTTATGCCTTAGCACGGCTTTTCATCCACAAACGGATGGTCGGACATAGCAAACCATCCAGAATTTTAAAGACATGTTTTGCTCTTGTGTCCTAGATTTTGGGTGATTTTGGATGAGGCACTTACCCTTGGGTAATTTCTCTTACAAAAATAGTTTTTACTCCCCTATTTGTATGGCTCTGTTTGAAACCTTGTATGGTCGGACTTTCCATTCTTCGATGTGCTGGACTTCAGTCAGAGAGTCAGCAATTCATGGACCGAATCTAGTGCAGAATACAAAAGAGGTGGTTACGGTGATTTGTGAGAGGATGAAGATAGCGCAAGATCGTTAGAAATCACATGTCGATCAAAGGAGTAGACCATTGGTGTTTGATATTGGGGATCATGTGTTTTTCAAGGTGACTCCCTGTCATGGGCAGCAAAAGTTTGGTCATTGGATTAAGACTTTTCATCGGTTTTTTGGGCCTTTAGAGGTGTTGTCTCATGCTAGATTTGCGGCGTATCGAGTATCACTTCCCCTACAGATGTGGTGGATACATGATGTTTTTCATGTATCCCAGATTCATCGTTATATTCATGACGACTCGAATTTCAACTATCGGGGAGAGGTCAATATTGATGATGATGTGACCTTCGAGGAGAGTCCTATGGAGATCCAAGACCATAAAAAGAAATTGTTACGCAAGCATTCTATCCCATTGGATTGTTTCTTATTGTGACACGGTGGCGTGGAGGAGAGTTCATGGAATCATGGGTCACTGATACATTCTCAGTACCTAGAGTTGTTTGGTGATTAACTATTTTTATGTAATAACGTCCCCTTTATGTTTATATACCTTTTGGGTTTATGAGATGACATTCATTTTTTCTTCTTTGGGCTTGCTCTTTTTCAGAGGTATCTCAATGGGTGGTTGTTCAGACATCTTTTTTGTTTCCTTTAGATTGGTTTTGAATTCTCGAGGATGAGAATGTTTTGAGAGGTATCTGATGTAATGACCCAAACCTCTCTAGTCCATTACCTTGTAAAAATATAGTGTATGAGGTGTTTTGGGAGGTCAATGTGACTTATCCCCAACACATTGACAAATTTTCAATTCTGTTAATATTTCTAATAGTAGACTGTGGTGAATAGTGCAATAGTAGGCTTTTGTGGACAGTTCCATTAGTGAGGTCGATGTGAAAATATCCATCGGTGAGGTTGATGTGAAGAGTTACATCAGTGAGGTCAATGGGAACCGTTTCATTGGTGAGGTCGATGCGAAGAGTTCCACCCATGTGGTTGAGCTGAATAGTTCCACCAACAAGGTCGATGTGAATAGTTCAATCTGTGAGGTCGATGTGAATTGTTACATCGGTAAGGCCATGGTGAAGAGTTCCATCAGGGAGGTCGATGTGAATAGTTCCATTAGTGGGTTCGATATGAACTATTCCATCTGTGAGGATGATGTGAACAGTTCAATCAGTGAGGTCGATGTGAACAGTTTTATCTATGAGGTTGATGTGAACAGTTCAATCAGTGCGGTCGATGTGAACAGTTCCATCGGTGAGGTCAAGGGGAAGAGTTCCATCAATGAGGTTGTAGAGAACTATTCCATCAGTGAGGTCAATGTGAACAGTTCCATGGGTGAGGTCAATGTGAATAGTTCCATCGGCGTGGTCGATGTGAATATTTCCATCGGTGACGTCAAGGTGAACAGTTCCATCGATGAGGTCAATGTGAACAGTTCCATCGGGGAGGTCGATGAGAACAGTTACATCAGTGAGGTTGATGTGAACAGTTCCAGTGGTGAGTTCGATGTTAACAACTTGATCGGTGAAGTTGATGTAATGATTTCCATCAGTGAGGTTTATGTGAATAGTTACATCAATGATTCCTAGGTGAACAGTGTTTCCAAAATGGTGAGGATCCAACAATATCCTCTTTCCTTTTCCAAATTTTGTGTTCATGAACAGTGTTTCCAACTTCCTATAGTTTTTCTGCTTTGAATTTTCCTTTGACATATAATGACATTAAATCCTTGTTTTAAAGGCTCTAAGACTGATTCAAAAGACATGACTCCTATATTAACTTTTCATAAGGTTCAGGATGATTTTCCTTGATCAAACCATGTGGTTATATGCAATCCGCTTTTAATAGAAAATCCAGCGTATCATACACCGCTGCTCCATTAAATCATCTAAATGGTTGAGATATATTCCATCCTAATTTTCCTCCTTGATGTTAGCTATGAGATACTTGAACCTTCCATTCCTTTTGGAAGGAGTTGTGTGATCAAACTTTCCTCATTGGATTGGTTCCCCTCTAGTTTTGGTGCAACCAAGCAATATCAATCAATCTTCAATATAAGGGATGATCTATAGCCATTCTTTTAGAATCATATCCTTCTGTTTCTCATTTCCATTTTATGGAATGGTATCTACATGTTCTTAATGGTATTATCTTGGGTGTTGACTAGTGTGGTTGTTTTTCTCTATCCTCGGGTAGATACAATTATTATGGGGGAGGATATTGTAACCCATTGTGGTGATAATTCTCGTATAATTAATGTCAAGAATGGTTTGAGGTAGGGGATTCATTTGTTCTATTTTCATTTACGTGAAACTATAATGCTAGCATGTTTTATCCCACTAGATCACAATGGAATTTACATAATAAATATTTGAACTCGATAAATAAATTGACATCGATCGTATGTTATTGCCTCTTTATTTTCTAGATAGTGTGATATCTATGCTTTCTTTGTTTGTATTATTATTCTAAATTGAAATTGGTAAAGAATGTAAAGTCAAAATTAATTGATAATTGCATGGATAAAGATAAGGAGACATTTAAATGAATCTTGTTCTTCTGGTTGTAATTTGATGTTAATCAAATTGGTGGAATAAGCATTTTTAATTATTTTTGATAGCCTACTATTTAGGTTTCCGAAAGTTGGAACCTATGAATAATAAATTATTTAATCCATGCTGGATTAAAGAACCTATTGTTTGATAAAAGATAATTCCCTGTAAGGTTTTGAGTTACCCTTCTACTTATTTAAGGGCCAAGAGCCCAATTGGTATGATGGTTGTTTTCCTACTGGTTGTGTTGTGATCTTAGCCAAGAAAGTTATTTTTTTATGTAGGGGTAGGGAGGCCTATTTGTTGTGGTAAAAGTTGACGAATAGAGTGGCAAGATGCATCAGTATATGAATTTGGGTGTTAGGGAGTACATTAGGGATGATGGAATGGGTTGGATGTGAATGTTTGGATTCGTTCTGATTCCTATAGGTTGTTTATCTACTTTACATCCCACACTGCTCAAAGCAACTGGTCTTTCTTACCCTTCTTCTGAAATGGGATAAAATGTGTGGGTTATGCCACGTGCATTTTGTGTTTATATTCTCAAGGGAGTATGGGCTTATTCTATTTCTATAGTCAGTAATGACTCGATGGGTAGTTCATCTACTCACAGTGTTGATTCACCTTGTGTTTAGTACCATAGAATGTATTTCTAGAATTCCTAGGAATATGGGAATGTAATGCTATTAATAAATAATTGAATAAATGATGTTAACCCATGGGGTTAGATATTTCTACAGCACAATTTTGAGGCTGTAATATAAAGAAACAGTGAACTTTGGGTGTGATGCTAATGAAATTTAATGTAGAATTTTTAGTGGTTAATTAATGTTTAATGAATTAATTTACGTAATGTGAAAATGATAAAAATGAGATGAAGTAATGTAATTAAGCTCTTTAAATGGTTGTGTTCTTATAGGATACCTAGTCGTAGAGGTTGAAGCAAGGATTATGAGAGACGTT
This sequence comes from Viscum album, assembly GCA_963277665.1. Classification (NCBI taxonomy): domain Eukaryota; kingdom Viridiplantae; phylum Streptophyta; class Magnoliopsida; order Santalales; family Viscaceae; genus Viscum; species Viscum album. The sequence continues at coordinate 559,740 of CAUJRU010000341.1, forward strand.
AGCTACAATTTTGTCTATGCCTAGGTTATGCCCTTTGTGTGGTTGTGTACTATACTTTATTTTGTAATTTTTTTGTTTCTATATGCTACTCCACCCCGTCAGTAAGGGAAACAGACATCCTATGGATTCTGATTCCTGAGGGGTGTTTTCCTCAACATTCTAGTGGGAGGATGGATAGAAAACTACCCCCTTTGGCCCCACACTCTTCTCTTGGTAGTTACTTGTTCTGGTAGGCACAATAGTTATTTTTCCTCATATATGTGTGTTAGAGGGCTGTAATGGTTTTTGGTTATTCACAAACAGATATTCTGGATATAGTTTCCTATGGACTACTATAGGTATAACTTTTATAGGTTTTGATGGCTTGGGGATGCTTACTCAGTGTATGGGCTATAATGGCTTGAGGTAAAATACCCAACGTATGATACACATTTTGTAAGATTTGGTGGCCCCTAGAAACTACCTGGTTAATTTTCATACGTGGATGTGGTGCTTTTGTTGCATGAGGTGCATGATGTGGTGCTTCTCCTAGGTGTCTGTGGGAATGCATTTTTGGAGAGAGATGCATAGGACATGCGACGTCTGGGAAAAGCGGAAAACCAGTTGGGAAGTAGTATATGGGTTCCCATAATATTATTTATTATATTATATACTCTTTTATGTGTTACTTGGTTAGTGTATCCATGTTGAGGCTATGAACATTGTATACATGATTAGGTGATGAGATTGTTTCACATTTTGTTCGCTATCCTTTAGCATGCTTTCATTACATTTGCACAAGAGGCTCTGGGGAGGATCCTTCTGAGTATACTATTATACTCACCCTATGTATATATAAACAATTTTCCAGTTCACATGGGGAAGGTTGGAGATCATGATAGATACTACTAGCTTGGGGTTGCAAGAGTTGTTTGGGTTTTGTGGTCGCTACTGTTATTACATTCTTTTGGGTACTTACATTTGTTCCCTTTCAGTGGTAGCTATTTTTCCATACATTACATATGAGTACTTGGGATTTATTTTATATTTATGTTTGATTTGGAGTTGGTTGGTGTCCATATTATCTCTCTCTTTCACATATGTTCTCTTAGAGGGTAATAACTCATATTTTTATGATTACTATACCATCAGTGCAAGTCGCCAACCCGGGTCCTACTGGGGGTGGGACTCTTGGGTCATTATCTACCTTCTCACATTGTCGGCCAAGGAGGGGTACACATTGTGGGGAGGGGGTCATCAATTCTTTAAATTCATCTGAAAAAAATGCTAACTAAAGGTAGGTATAGAAATAGTTTTCTGATGTCACCAAAGAACACCTCATATGTTGGGCCTCTATCTAAGCACAACCTTGCCCTGGTCCACCAAGGACTCCATCAGAGAATTGATTGTCTACCAAAGACACATCACATGTGGGCGTATCCTGTACAAGGGTCAAGAAAAATAATACTCTGTAGGGTCCCCGAAACCACCATGGAATATACCACTATTAAATACACGAATTATACCAAAAGGGAAACAGACAACACTCAACACAAAGGAATCTCAGGATGTATAACATAATAGAAACACACATGAGTATATTCAATAGGTTCATCTAACATATTTATTTGTTTAAAGAATGAAGGAAAGGATTTATAATTGTAGTCTATAGGTCTCTCAATCTCTATGACACTAGAAATATCGACGATTTAAGGAGTGTTGATGGGGCCTGGAGCGGCGATGGAACTCAAGGCATTGATGGTGCATAGAGCGTTGATGCCTCATAGAGCATCGATGGCGCATGGAGCATCGATAGATCATTGAGCATTGATGGGTCATGCCTCACGCATGTCACATTGTTACCAAGATCACATAGTCATAACAAGATATAGGATTCTGTGTGTGTCATGTTTGTTATGGGAGAACCTACTCCGCAATCCAGTAGGTCATAAACCAACATCCAAAAAAACTCACATAGAGTATCTCAATACTATATTCTCATCACAAGGGTCCCAATTCCATAGTCATATCATCAAATGGACACAAAATTTGAATGAGTTGTCCAATTTAGTAAAAGGATTCCATTTTGCTCTGGGTCCTACCCAACCTGGTCCACCTGACCCGAACCGACCAAGATTAGCTAGCTCGACCCAACCTGGTAATTCAAGGCTATTCTAGATCCCTAGGACACTAGAAGATCCCAGTTTTCCAGCCCACCCCCCATCGTGTGCGCTTGTTTTTCTCTACTGTACACCACCTTCAATAACCTAATCCCTCTATTCCATATGGTCTTTTAACCACATGGCCAGCCGGATCCCCTGGTCGACGCAGTGCTAGACCACATTTCATACGGTTAACCCACCTCCTCTCCTTGGACCCCAGGTCTGGGTCACTGCGTGGTCCTCCATCTAACGTGCCTCCGAGCTCTGGGCCTCCTTCGACATGGTCCCTCCTAGACCAAATCTTGTCACGGTCATCACCATCCCATTATTTTTGTGTCCCACCTGGCATGGCCACCATTTCCAAGTCAGTTCTACGTCATTATTTGGTGGCCTTGTTAGCATCCTTTCCCTGCCACACTTTTCCTGAACCACCCATAGCTAATGCCGCCTTGTGATGCCACTACCTTGCACTACCACTGGATCAGATCCCCGGTTCTCGAATCATTGTTCCACGGATCAAGGGCACAATGATCATACAATTATTATTCATGACGAATGATGATTGAGGAATACATGAAATTGGTGGAAAGAGACAAAGCACATGAATGCCCAAATGGATGGATCTTTCTTTGTTCATGTTGGACTTGATCTATTCATGTTTTAAGATTTAACAAGGAACAATCAGCTAATATTCAAAAATATTTGTCATCCCTTTAAACCCCGCAATGTTTTTCCATCCCACAATAATGATCAAACTATGGATCAAAATATTCAGGGGTTGGTCTACATTCATCATTTGATTCTTGGAAGGGAGATAAATCATGAAGAGATTAAAACCCTACCTCAAGGATGGATCAATTGTTGACAATGAAAGGAAGTATGGGTCGTTGTCGATCATTGATCTGTCATCATTCATCGATCTTCTGTGCTCTGATCAGATTTTTGATCTTGATTAACCAAAATAATTAGAGAGCCTTCTTCTCACTACCTTAGTGAGACTCTAGGTTTATATTGATAACCCTAGAATTCTTAATAATAAATTAACTAAAATAAAGAAATGCAGCAAAAAATAATTTTTTATTAAAACGTTTTTAATAACAGTTATGTCCAATTTCTAACATTCACATTCGACATGCGTAGGTCGATGTTAGGAATATCCTAATGAAATATCCATTTATGAAATCAATTATGATATCTTATTTTCAATCTGAGTTATAGTTTTCGATTTATTATTATTTTGAAAATAAAATCATTTTATTTAATTATTTTATTTATGGTTATACGGTTTTGGGTTTTTCCACAGAAGACTTATACTGACTAAAGTTAAGTCATACCTAGGGTAAATTAACCACTCTGAGCTCAATTGTGCCCTCATATTTTTGAACTGGGAACCCATTCAAAATTTATTCACATTTTAAAGAGAACTTTATGTTTTCTTTATTAAAAACATAACATTTTTTTCACCATATCATTTTGGGCACACCAGGCCTCGTAATCTCACACTTTCGTAGTACTTGGATTCATAATTTTCCCAATTAATTAGTAAAAATATGATTAGAGATAATAAAAGTCATTAAAAACTCATAAGGACATTATTTAAAATATAAAAAGTTTTTTGAATCCATCCAAACTCTTTTGGAGGTTGTTTTTTAACAAAATCTCTTCATTTTCGAAATTATTTTTTCAAAACATTAATCCATATCCAATGTCTTAACTATGTGACCCTGTAGGACTTAAAAATATTTTAAAAAGCATTGAAATCCCAATTTTATAGAAACAAACAATGGTCAGCCTTTATTAAATAAACAATGCTACTCATGCTACTGAGGGATCTGGTGTGATCTCCAACAAATATACTCGTATATCTATACAAACAAGTCCACAAAAAGATGTATCATATAAATCATATTTATACCCATATAATATTTTATGAAATATTGATAACCATATTCACGTGGTGTCTCAATGTATCCTTTTACAGTATTATGATCACATGTCCTAACATCTTTTAGGATAAAAAATGTAAAAATACATAATATTTATTACTTAATTTTCAACTTCAGTAATTCAAACCACAAACCCCCTTGACTATTAGACATTATATTCTCTCTATAATAACATTCTAAGGAAACAAAAACTACTTATTATTTTGGGAAATAGAAATTATTTCTTTTTAGTGGAAATATCTGAAAAATAAACTACATTACACATATAATATATGATATTCTATGAGTTTGGAACCTTTCATTTTTGAAGATAAAATTTTATTAAAATATATCACTAAATGGTGGTAAAAACACATTCTTACATATTTTAACAAATATTTGGATAAACAGTTTTATTCTCAATAAAATTCTATTATCTATATCTTTTTATCTAAACATATTATTGAAATTGATGAATCATAAACAATTTTTATACAATTATTCATCTTATTTTTTTATAACAAAAAATTTTAATTAAACAACATATCTTGTCACATAATGGAAATGTGATAATCATACCTATATTTTATTTTGATTCATTTGATATGGAATAAATCTTTTACATTTAAATACTTGAAATAGAAACTATTTACTACATCTCATGAATATAAATTACAAGCTCACTCAATTATTAATTTCATTTTTAACTCATGTATATTTTAAACACTTTGAAAAATATGAATTTCATATTGCATACCTTTAATAAATTAGTAATTAAATTCCATGACCTCCATACTTGATAAGGATATTCCAGAGAGTTCCATAAACTCCTTCAGGTATTTTATATAATCCCATAAAATGGAATTATTATTCCTCCTTCATGATAACACTAGGTTTGATGGACTATGATTGGATTATTGAATGAACATTGTTGAACTTTTCAACAAAATTTTCTTCTTTTGGTTTGAACATTTACCCACTCGTATTATATATACAGTACCAAAATCCAGATATCATATTCACAGTTTATCCATTCTCAACACTTTGATAATATCAGTTATAATTTCATGAATTCATCATTAATTCCATAATATTTCAACATATTAGAATAAAATGGTTCTTTTATAAAAAATAATTCTTATATAAATTCTTCATTCTCATCAAACATATTCAATCATTTTCAAAATCATTTATGAAACCAATCACAATGAGTATATAAGAGAATACTTTCCTAATACATTTTCAAAATAATTACCTTGAAACCCCCAAGTGAATCTTTATTTTTTCAAAAATCATTATGTTTCACTTGATGAAAAAATTCAATAGTTGGGTTCTCATGAATTAAATGTTCTACCATATAGAATATTTATCTTTCTTGTGATCTTTTTTAAAGCTACCATTTTAAGGAGTTTCTTACATTAATCTTCTCCTTTCAAGGATTTAAATAATGTTTACATTTATGATTATAATTCATTTATATAGAATATAACTTTTTATCTTATCAATAACATGTCTTATATATTTTCATTAAGGTATTTAGATGAAATATTTCTCATTAAAATTGTTATCTGTGTAAATCATAGTTATTTAGTAAGATAAGATTCACATTTCACTAATACGTGTTTCAATTATCACATTTAACTCTCTAATTAGTTGTTTAGGTAGGGAATCATTCCAATCACAAATTTTTTGACTCTTAAATATTTGAGTGGATAACCCTTTAACCAAATCTATCATATGTATTCACACAACACTTTTCCTCGAGTAAACTAATACTATTTGTGTATTATAGCTAGTGTGACCCAAATAAAATGCCAAAAATATGATAAAAATTGTCAATTTATTGTCGCCTAGATATGGAATAACAAACCCAAAAATATTCTAGTGTCACCCAACACATTATTTACATATACAAGAAAATACATGGTCACTAATCTATGGAATGAAATACCTTTTGGGATAATCGAGGTCTTGAAAAGTAACTCATTGGAACAAATATCACAATAATTATTTGAGGTGTTTTTATTTTAATGTCTCACTAATTTAATATAAATCATATTAAAATTGAATTCATAACTACTAAATTACTTTAAATAATTGTCTTCTAATTTTTTATTCCATTTTTATTCATATATCAAATTATTATGTTTTTAATCCCAATTCTGACCACTAAATTTATGTTTCCACACCATATTACTATGTAAATCTTTACAAAACCAATGATTTTTTAATCACTGAAAAAAATAAAGTAAAGTATATTTATATATATCCAAATTCATAAAATACATAATGTACATGAACACTTTATGTAAAATAATAGAGTACTCGGATGTGGAAAAACTTTACATGAGTAAGCCTGGAGTGATATTTAACCCACCCCATTCACATTCGTAGTCATGGAAAGCCTCTAGAAAAGTTAGGGTTCAACCCCAAGTATCTATAATCGAGGAGAAATTATAATAACCCAAAATTTGAATACACAAATATTTCACCTTTTTATATGAATATTCAATACATACCATTCTGATCCATTCCATAACGGTAATGTTAAAAAATATGTGGAGAATAGATAAATAATTATCTTATTTCATGAAATATATTCAACATTTCTCACATAGAACACTTAGTGGGAATAACATATATTAAATATTTCATTTTAACTTGGGGAAGGAAAAACATAAGAAAGGATAATCTCATATGCTCAGAATGGTAAAATATACGAGATATCAATCAATATTCTTACATCAATATAAGATAAATGTAATGGTATGAGATCATGATAACAAATTACAACGTTCATACCCAATATATCATAGAACATAAAAATTATTCATGGTATAAAACCTTATCAAATTAAAATATCATGTTTCAAAGACTGTGGATTGATCAATAATCAGTCCTGAGCCATGTGTTCGTAACATAGACATGGAATGTGATAATAAAATTATATTATCAAATTTTGAACCTGTTTTAATAGAAACAAGTTCACTAATGATGTTAAGGACATGAGGTCATTCCCTATCATAAACTTATTAACATAAAACCAGGACCACTCATACTCTAATGGACATGAAAACCAGGCCCACACATAATATTAAAGTCATTAAAACCAGGTCCACACATAATACTGTGAACATGTAATCAGGTTCATGAATAACATATTTATCCCATGAGTTATCCATATTTACCAACTGAATTGGTGGGATTTATAATTCTATGTGAAGCTATCCCAAAAACATAATCCATTCACACATGTTTTCTATGATTGTAAATAATTTATTTTATATCATAACTAGTAGAAATTAATTTTTTTTCATAAATATATCATCATCATAATCAAAAAACATCATGGGAAATAATTAAGATGGTATCATTGGACCATGTCCCCAATAAATAATTATTAGCATCCAATGATGTCATCTTAAATAAAAATTCATTTAAAATATCCAATGAAGTATTTTATGCAGAAAATACCTTTTTCACATTGAAATAACATTTTAAAAATATAAAAAATTCAAAAATATTATTGATAAATTTTTATTAGAAAATATAATTGTAAAGTTTTAAAGGAATCAAAAAATCATTTTGTGGTAATAATAGTGTGAATTAAATTATTGTTTTGTAAATTAATACAAATATAAATTTGATATTTTTTTGTAAAAATTCAATATTAACTCATTAAAAAATAACAAGAATATTTATTTAAAAAAATTAAAAAAAAATCTATGATGGGTAAAAATTAATTTCAAAATTTTATAGGAGATTTCAAAAACATTCTTGTAAATAATTTATTTGAAAATGTGGACATGGAAGCAAAACAGTTTTTTGATCAAATGAGGAGAAATAAGATCAACTTTTTTAAAAAAACATTTTATGAACCATTTAAAGTAATATAGATAATAAAATGTGTTTAATACTTCAGTGTTATATAAAAAAAATGGATAGTAAATTTTTTTGGATTTATCATATAAGTATTTCAAAATATTCTCAATGTAAATTCCTAAATAAACAACCCTATTTAAAATGGGGCAGAAACATAAATCTATTACCGATTTGGTAACTTTAGAATAATAAGATATATGGAAGAATTTAATAAAATGAAACGTTAATTATCATTAAATGAAGATGATTAATGATATATAATGTTAAATGGGAAGTATATACACCACCCAAAAGAAACAATTGGTGAATATGGTAGATGTATCCATGAAATAAAACTGAGATTATAAATCTCTGACCTTAGTTATTATATTGCTTCACATGCATTAAAATATCTTACATAATAAATATATTTTTATTATAAATTTATTTAAGAATCATATTAATACATATAATACCATTTATTATTTACATATAACAACTTATCTCTCAGTTATTAATAACACTTTTTTAGAATCAGTGTTCTGAGTGATAACTACTTCTGTTTACATTGATGTTTCGTTTAGTTGGTTCTAGACTTTTTAAATTGATAATGGTTAACTAAAATCTTGAATTGTATTGATGATATAAATATTATATATATATATATAAATTATATAAAAATTTATAATCACGCATAAATGATATAAATATACAAATAAATTACATTGTTCATGGATATGGTAGGTCGTACGTATGCATGAACGTTGTTTCCATTTTTCAAAAGATGAAATTAAAGAAAGTTAAATAATAATAATATTATTAGAGTAATTTTTGTAAAATATTTACCATATATAATCGTTAAATATATCCATATTACAATCCATTTTAATCAAAATCACAAAACGAATCAGATAACTTCATGTATGTGGTAGTATACATGTATGCACAAGCGATGTTATCATTTTCCATCATATTGGATGGTAAGAAGGAAAATAATATATTATAATTTCAAAAAAAATAATTATTTCATAAATATAATGTATAAATATTAAATCCATAACAATAACTATCCATAAAATGGTTATAGAAATTGAATTTTATCACTACGTAGAGGTAGTAGTTTACACGTATGCAGGAGTGATACTTCCACATCCCATTTGATAGAAACTAGGGTGAATAATGGTGATTATATAACAATAATAAATATTAACTGTATTTATTTGACATAATTAGTAATTTTATTATGAAGAAAATAATTTTATAGGAGGTATAAGTATAAATAAATTAATATATGTTGGGTAGGATGATTACTTCTCCTTAAATAGGCCTACATTGGATCCTTTCCTAAGGACCCTTATAATAGTCCTTTAGTGATACCAACAGCTATAATCCATGGATAGTGAAGTTGAGAAAAATATTGGGTATGGTTTGGTCAATCTAGATTCTTCAAAGGGTGTGATTAATGGAGGATAATATGTTCCCCTTCATAAGTGAGGATAGGGGCACTCTTGGAATTACATATTGTTTTAAATTAATATAAACTTTTTTTCAAATTAAAGTGGATAAAAATTTATATACCTCAATTATATTTTGAGTAATGTTCTAAATGATCCCATTTAATAATTTTTTTATAATTTTAGGTGATTTTTTCACGGTTATCTCTTTGTTTTAACCTCTCGTTTCCCTATTTTCCAATTACCACAATATCAATGATTTTTACACATTAAGGGTCTGAAATGTTATCATAAAAAAAGATGTAACACATAAATATACCATGGATTATATTTTTCACTATATACCATTCAATTTTTGGTGATATAATATTTAGGAATATTAAATCATTTAAGAAAATACTATTTTCTATAAATATCATTAATCTCATTTAAAGAACTATTCATAGAATTTTACTTTCAAAACCACATGAAAACAATAGAATTTGAATATTAATCTTTAAAATATCTATAATATGTTATAATTCTCAAAAAAAATTCATTGAAACACAAAAAAATTATCCAAAATTTTATTAGAATTTATATTTTTAATATAATTTATTTTATTTTTATATGAATAAAATAAATATTGCATCGGAAAAATGTAAGCATTTAAGATAATTATTAAAACATTCAAAATTATATTATTTGATAAAAAATTTAATTCATATTTCAAATAAACATTTATAATTAGACTTATACTCTTTTTATCATTATGTGAATAAATTGAGGGATATTTTAGTCAAGAGAGTGACATTTTGTATTTATTGTTTTCTTAAAATAATATAATGGTCATATTCAAAGGAAAATGGAAACAAGTTACATATTTTAGTGTTATTTAGGTACATGTATAAACTCTACTCATTTAGTGGGAAAAATTCATGCGTTTTAGAAATTTTACATATCCTAAGGTTTTAACCACATTTTACCTGTTTTATCCTTATTAATTTGAAAAGTATTTATCATGATTACTATTCATAATGAATAAAACTAAAAGAGAGATACTTACCAAATTTTATCCACCTGATTCCAAATATGTAATCTATTTTTCAATATTCAATTCACTGATGTTATATAATGTAATTTAAAATTAATCCCACAAAACACGACGAAAAGTGGGTTTCGAAAAAAATGTTTTCTAAAGTATGCAATGTTTTTTGAAAAAAAACCATTATAAAAAAAATTAAAAAGGCCTTAATTTAATTTTTAATGATATAAATTAATAATTTTTACTCTTAAATAAATTTATAAATATAAATTCATAAATGATTAAAATGAAAATCCAAATTTTAATAAAAATCACTAATTTTTACTATTCATAAGAAAATCAAGGAATTCAAAAAATAATCAAAATATCACTCTAATTTAATTTTAAAATTATTATTTCAAAAATTATGATCATTTTTTAAAATGTAATTTCTAAAAGTTCCATAAATTAATAATAATTTTCTCACCCAAAATGCTATAAACTTTATTTTTGAATAAAATATTTTTTGATGAATAAAATGAATTCACTAAAAATTGGGTGCTTATTTCATAATAATTAATCATTACATTTTCATTGAGTGGGAATAATATATATATATATATTATAATATGGCTACACATATTCATACCCTCTAATACAATGGTGAGGTCATATTTAAATAATAATACTTTTATAATACATATAAATTTAATTAAGTTTTTGTGTTTCATGTTAATAACGCTTTGGAGATTTTTGTTCTTTTAAACTAAATTTATAGGGTGTTATAGAATTTACAAAATATATAATTCAATTAATGAAAACTCTAACACCTAATATGCATAATCTATTCCCAACAACTATTCTCAAGCTCATAATAAAAAATACAAACCGGTGAGAGGGTAGTTAAAAACTAAATTTTATGATATCAAACCTAGCATGATATAAAAGGCTCTATCCAATAAGATATTTATCATATGAATGAAAATTAATTTTTTTTATATTTCATAAAAAATATATGAAAAATCAATATCTAGGAAATTTAACAAATAAATGAACATTTTATTTTTTTCCAATACATGTGACATTTTTTAACTATTCTTAAATAAATTAATATTATAATAATTTTGATATTTAAATAGAATATAAAAATTTTCTTTTGATTTCAACATTAACCAATTAAAATTTTATAATAAATGACATTAATATGGTATTTCATTAATTAATAAAATTTTATAATAAATGAGTATTATATAAATAATTTATTTAATATATATATCATATAAATTATAATTTATAATCACTTTATTAATAATATCTTTTAATTTATAAATAAAATTTTAATTCCTAGATCATAAGGCATGCCATTTTTTCAAATGAATATTAAAATATTATCATTTATGACTTGTGAAAAATGATTCAAAAAAATTTAATTAATTATTTATAATAATTAAAAATTAATTAATTAGGATTTAAAATAACTATAAATAAAATATTATCAAAATAAATTTTAACATGATTTATAGAAAATTTATAAACCATTAAAAATATTTATTATGCTTAAAAAAATTAAACAATTTTCTATTTACCCTATCATAGAATTCCTATTCTATTTAATGGTATCACCTTATTTCCATTTTTGAGATACAATACATAAGGGTAATCAATATTTTTAAAATCTAGTATAAAGGTATTTTAAATGTTACCTTCATAAATTTTGTTTGAAAAACTACTGCATAAAGTTAATAAGAATATTACATTTATGCACATCCCTTGTGTAAGGGTATTACATATACTCAACATATTTTCATGAGGGTACTTTGAATATTCCAAACATTGAATATATGTAAACATTAAATACATTTACACAGCAGATATAACACCCTTACATTTAAGGGTAATGATCCAATGATCCTTACATTAACCCATTTGTGTAAGGGTACTGCTTTTTGCAACTCTCCTTTGTAAATTTAGCAAAGATGTTAGCCTCACACAAGACTTTTTCATAATGGTATCACATAAGGGTATTGTTTAAGGTTAAATCATATTTACCTTTACACATTATGTTTCTATGTAAGTTTACTACCATTAAACAATCCATTTTTTGTAAAGGTAATGTAGAGGTTTCCCTTAAATAGATCTTATGCATTAAATTGTGACTTTTACATATTCAACATGTGTTATTGTGAATCAAATCTAACTTTATGAGGATTATATAAGGGTATGAAATCCCCCTACATTTTATGAAAATAGTGGTTTTAATTTTTCTTTTTAAACCATAGATTCAAACACATCAAAAATGTGAAGAACCTCCTCAGATACCACTGATGGGGTTTGAATGGTCATCTAAGGATCATATGCATTAGAATAAAAACTAAAAAAATTATATCTATATATAATAAATTGACATATAAATATTACTATAATATAGATTACCTTGAATTTATGAAAAGTTGTAGTTTCCATCTTCCTTCCACAGAGATTATTTGAGGAATCTCACATGGAGTAGTGAACAGGGGCACATCACCTTCAAGGGAGTACACTGACCAATTGATCTATGATCATACCGTGATCATACCTGAAAACCAAATCTGTTATATCACATTATGTAATGATAGAAACTATGTTTTAAGAAGAATAGTGTTCACAAGAGGATCATGCACATTGTGAAATAAACTCTCAACGTGATAGGTTCTCATCCACTTATATAGCTAATGACCGAGTCGCCTCATATTCATAATGCATCACATGTATACTAGATTGTTGGGTACAATTAATTGAATTTTTTCAATGAATTAATGAAAATACTTTAATCCATTTATAATGTATTGTAACTAATTAATAAACTATTCAGGTGAAATAAATAACGTATATCATATATATTACTATATTCATCTATCTTATGCAGGAAAAATATGTGAAGCACATTCATCTATTAAATATAAATTTTTTATATAATGTCATATATCATACATATATACTTCATGCATTATATTCATGTGCACATGTATCTCATGTACATTTTAGTGCACATCCAACAAAATATTTCATTGTAATGATCAAGGTTTCTATAAAAGACGCAGTTGGTTTTAAAGAATCATTTATATCCAACTCTCTTTCATCCTTCAGGAAATTCAAAAATCCCCCATAGTTTATTTTGATCTGTGGAATTAAACTTTTATTCCATGATATTTGACCATTTATCATAATTATCATAATTAATGGCTTAAGAATATTAAACTTAATCATTATCAATTCCAAATTCACTTCATATAGAAAATATATATAACACATAATCAATGTAAATACTTTATATTATTTCACTTTGGAATCTTCATAACACTAATTTTCATTGTTCTTTAATCATTTCTTTATTTTGATGTTTGGGAAAATTATATTTTTGTTATGCATGATTATTTTTATGTAATAAAATGAGGAAAAAACATTTGAAGTATAAGAACATTAAAATTGAACTATAAATTCCTTAATTTCAACATTTTTTGTAACTTCAATCACAGTAGATTAACCATTATATGTAGATATTGAATTTCCAATTTCAAAAAATTTCATTCTACGGTTAAGATAATAAAATATAAACACCTTTTACTTTTATGGATATCTAATGAAATATTAACTTATTATTCTTGTATCCAATTTTATTTCTTGTGAATTATTATATATTATTTTTGTTTAACAATTAAATACATGAAAGTGTCTCAAAATAGGTTTCCTACCAGTCAAAATTTCAAAAGGATTCTGTGGAACTACGTTCCAGAAGACCCTATTCAATAAATACTTGGAATTTTTTAATATATACATCCACAATGATAAGGGTAAACAATATTTACTTTAAGTGATCCAAACCATATCCATCAATGTTCATTAACACCTTTATGCTATACAATTTTTAATTCATGTACCTGATATAGTGTATTCTTCACACAAGTGATGACTTTCTAGAAACATTGAAAATAGATTGGTGTTTTTTCTACTTTCAAATAATATTCTATAATATTCACCACCCCTATCAGATCATATGACCATCATATTTCTATATAATCGTCTCAAAATATCACTCACATAAATTTATAGGACATTTATTTTTGAGAATTCTCATTAAATAAATAGACATATCCATAATGTGAAAAATCATAAATAAAGGTTGTAGAATACTTTCCCTTACAAAAATAATTATAACATGAAGGTCTATATATATCGGCATGTATGATATCATAGAGTTTATCACATCTGGAGTCACTTTTATATATGTGTGTTATTTATTTTCCTTCAATATAAGCCAAAAAATTATTTAGGTTACTAAAATCAAAATTTGGAAGGATTTCATCTTAATTAATTTGTTCAATATTTGTTCAGAAATATGACATAAATGTGTATAAAAAAATAATAAAACATTTCATTTAATAAACTAAATTTAGATAAAGAATTATGATTCATTGTCATGACAATTTTAGCATACAAATTATCAATATTTAGTTTATATCACAAATCAGATAATAAATCATATCCAATCATATATGTATGCTTAAAAAAACTGAAACACCCATTCCCAAAATTAAATGTGTATGTTGATACATTAACTTATGAAAAAGAAACAAAATTCTAGATATACTGGTTTTATAAAATGTATTCACATAAATCATAACTATTTCAATTTTCAATGATTAAACTGTACTTTTTGAATGCTTCCACTTGAATCTTCACTATATTCCCCAAGAAAATTATCTTTTCAAATGGTCATGTAATTTCATGTGAAAGGAATCCCTACATCAAATTGGAATCATGGGATGTACAGCCAAAATAAATCCACAATGTATTATGTGGAACTTTATATATGATTAATTCATAGAATATATTATCATTTTGCACAATTTATTCAAACCAAGACTTTCATATCATATAGTGTTTTAAAATGTCCAATTTTTTCATAAATATTTAAATTATATTTATGTTCATTCATATCGTTATTTCTACATGACTAGTTAACATTAAATAATCTATTTCCCTAATAATGGTTCTTTATTTCATACTTTTACCCTTCTAGAAGATGCACATAATAAGAAAAATGAATTCCTTGAATCATTAACTATGTTCCCTCTTGAACTAGAATACTTTGAATTTTATGCAAATTCCATATATCATTTATGGTGTTTTAGATCATTTAGAATGGTCTATACTCAAATGTTAATGTGTTTATGAGAAAATATAGAATGAATCTTTCATCAATTTTATCTCTAAAGACATAAGTCTTTCTTCAACACTTTTTCTTTTGATTACATGCTCATACATATTAATAGAACCATCAAACGTCATGGTGTCCAATCTTCTCACTAATATAATGGAAAGAGATTTATTAATAGCTTGAGATCAGACTCCCAAAAATTTCATAAATTCCACTACAATTTAAGTTTTGGGGAGACTAGGCTTGATATTACATTTCATTCTCATTCGTATGAACATCAAACATAACATGTTATGTCTTTCTCATTTTTCAAAATATATTTTATCATCATCACTTCTGGAATTTGTAGCAGTAGAAGGATTCACTATTCAGAGTGCTAAATCAAGATCCAATATACCTAGGTGAAATTGGATTTACTCCCTCCAATCAGATAAAATTATTCCATTAAATATCATAAAATTTAATCCATGTGACTTTAATCATAATGAAAAGATTAATGTAATAAAAACCTTATCAAAATTAATTATTTGACTTTTAAATAAAAATACATTGATTCAATCAAATTTTTTATCATAAAATGTGTAATAGGGTTCACTTTTGGGTGATACAATAATACACAATCATAATTGATTCTTATTAAAATAAATTTATTTGGAAATAATTAGGAATTAAATGGAAAAAATTTATTATTTTGGATATATGAATAAATCTGAAAATTCATATATATCTCCAAAATTCATATTCATAAATTATAAGAATATTTAAATTTATTTTGGGTGAATAATAAATATATTATAATAATGAGTTTCAATTTACCTATAAATATAAAAATAGTGTAAAACATAAGCTCATTTGATATATTACTATTTTCACATAATTTGGAACATATTTGACTTTATGATATGACCAATTTATGGATTAACAAATCTCATACAATAATTTTCCCAAATAAAACGTCATTTTAATAAAAAAACATAAAATTAATTAAATACAAGTTCAATTATTTCAAAACAATAAAAATTAGTAAAAAATAGTATTTACTATGTTTAAATTTCAAAATATATAAATATACCTTTGCTTGAGATTTAAAACCTATATAAAATCTATTTGTAAGAAATTATTTAGTATTTCATTTTTGAAACAAAATCAACGTAGTCAATTACAAATGAAATTTATAATTTATGAGGTTTTTAAAACTATTTATAAATAGATGATTATCAAATTACTATTATTAAAATATATTTAGTTATAATAAAACATTATAAATATATTAAAAAATCAATTATTAAATCACAGAGAGGACGAATGCGTGTTTCTAAAATACCAACATTGAAAAAATAGTTACCAAAACTATACCATGATTACTATGATTATTATAAAGGAACATTGAAAATTAAGATAAAAACAAATTTTCAGAAAGTTCATTATGTGGAACATGAAAATTTTTTTATTTTGAACATAATCTAGATTTCAAATACTAAATTCAAAATGACATGTCATTAATTTAAAAATGAAAAAAATACACACCCAAGCTCTAATACTACATGTATGATGGATGATTTCATAATTTTAGGATCATTGTAATCTGTATTTTTCACATATATATATGAATTTAAATAATCTTAGATTAACAAAACATTATTATTCAAGAATATATATATTAGTGAAGTCTCTTTTTCCACCAAAAGAAATTGATTTATATAATTATTCATTATTATGTTTTATGTATAATTTGATCGAACATACCTGAAAAAAACTGAGAAATTAAAACATAATGATAAAATACTAACACATTAGATAATGAAAAATTGGTTATGGATGGTTTTACATGATTAATTTTACAATTAAATGTCAAATTAAACATAATAAATGTGACTTAACTTAATTATCCCAACATGTCACTCATTCATCTATGACCGTTTGTGGAGGTCTAATGAACCCTTAGGTAATGAAACATGATCATACCCCATTCTTAATTCATGATATAATGACCCATACTTTACACACATTGTTAATAACTCATAATTTAAGCACACTTGTTACAACATATAACAAAACCATGAAAAGACTGTATAGGTATATTGTCTTTAGAAACTGGGAAACATAAACAACTGATTTATAAATCATCTACACTGTATCCCTTTTATTTTATAATATCTATAGTCCCTTTTGTCATATCATTCATAATACCCATCTTCCTGACCTGTGGAAAAGAAAACATACAAAAGGGTGAGCTCAAATGCTCAGTAAGGGTAAACAAAATAAATATCAATCATAAGAACATAACATTTTGGAAATATTAACCTGTAAAAGAGATCATAACATCATAACATGGGACAAATCATGGTAGTGAAATGTAATCCCAATAATCATAATATGAAACTTTGTTTCATACACACATAATCATAGAGAATCATTTCTTATTTTTCAAGACTCATTTACAAAACTATCTTAGCCGACAAAGTCCATTTCTGAACCGAGTTCACTCCTCGTTTCAGTTATTTTTCACTAAATCAAATTAACCTGCCATTCCAGCCATGTCTATCTCATGAGATATAAATCATTAACTAATTCATTGTAGGGAGATATAGGTCCCACCCATATCATAATGATACCTTTCTTATATGTGACATAAAATCCTAAATCATATATCATAGCATAACCCATGTAATAAAAATGGGATTCTTAAACTTCATGCCATCATAACATAATCCATGTAAGATAAAAGGACATCATAAAATTAATTCCATCATAATATAATCAAATCAATGTGAAAATAGGGACAGATACAGAACCCTATATTATCATATATGGAAAATAATTTTGATAAAACACTTGAACTTCATTCTTGTGGAAAATATCCCTTCTACATCAAAAAAAATTTTCATTTCTTAACATGTCATACAATTTTAAACTAAATGAATTTGATTAAAAATAAACTCGAAAACTTGTAAAAAATATTCATGGAAATAATCTTCTAAGAAATCATGAAAATCCATTTATTCCGTATAAGTTAAAAAAACATTTTTCTCATACTTTGGCCGGATAAGTCAAAAAGTACCTCATACTAAAAACGACAAAAAATTCCTTTCAAATATTTTACTAAAAACTCATCATTGAGTAATATTTGATTTAAAAAATTGTAGGAGTATAGTAAAAATATGACATATTGACTAATCATGAATGTGGTTGATAAATATGCCCCAGTAATTACCGAAGTATAAACAATCTTGGAAAAAAATTGAGATTGCTAGATTTTCCCTTACCTTAGGTCTGATTTTCATTGTATGTGTCCGAAACTCCTATATAATGATTTAAATAATGTTATTGACTTATTTATAAATCATATTCATTGTTATTATATCATATATGGTCATATTCTTAGCTTCATATTAGTAATATATTTCATTGTTACTTGTTATTCGGGTGTTTATTGCCTTTTGTTTTTCTACGTGTTTTGTCGAATAAATTATTATTATTATTTTTAGGTTATAGATACCTCATTTTCCCGAATGTTATTTGTGTAATATATATCATTTTTATTCATTCAATTCATTTATATAATCATTATGCATTGAAGATCATGTAGAACAAGTCACATCACATCGTGGAGACGGTAGGTCGTACGTACGCACGAGTGATGATATTGTTCCCATGATCGTGGAATTGTATTGAAGTGTATGTATACTATTTAAGAATCAATATCACATTAAAAGAAACATATATAGTTATTTTTTACACCATTATACCCATCCAATTAAGGTGGTGGTGGAAAACAGATCACACCATGGCGTGGAGATGGTATTCCGTACATACGCACGTGCGGTGATTTCGTTTTCCGTAGGATGGATAGAAGGTGAAATAGGGTTGATTCATATTTATAAAAACATATCCGTATATTAGTGATACTGATGTTATTAAATAATAATGAAACAACTAAATAAAAGGATGTATAAGAAGAAATATAGTTGAATGAATCGGTAACAGACATTACCTCTTCTTTGAAGCACCTCTACTTAACCTCCTCTTAGGGCACTAAAGATGGTCTTTGAAAAAGACCAGTACCTCTAGGATGTTTCTAGGGATGTTGATAAGGGAAATGGTCAGGGTTTGGCCCAGCGTGAAGGCTCAAAGTTGTGTGAGGAGAAGAGGGAGGAGGTGCCATTTTATAAGGGAGAAGAGGGGAACTTTAGGAAAAACTAAAAATATTATTTTATTATAAAATCATAATCAGTTTTTAATAGCTCCAAATTGATTTATTTCGATGCTAAGGTGGGGTTGGGTCAAAATTATCTCAACCAATATATTTTAGACAAGTTTAGGTTTCTATTTTAACCTTATCATTTAGATTTAAATTTATGTTAAATAATTTTACTTTTACCGCGTCTTCTTGTTTCATTACACTATATGGCTAATAAACATACTATAACAAGCCAAACGACCCCAAGTGTTTACTTATTAATATATATATCCTTATATATGTCATTTTTCCGATCCTTATATTTTTAGGAATAAAATATCAATTACTAATATAATATTTGTTTTAAAAACTATTTAATGTCAATTTTGACATTATTTGGTACGTGATTTTTTTGAAAATCATAACGGAATTATTAGTTCGAAAATATTTAATTAATTAAATACTAACATGTCATATTGACCTATTATATGTGTGGAATTTATAAAAAGTCTACAATTACATTTATTTGGGTATTCATAACATCAATTATGTTAATATTTCATTAATAAGGTTATTACTGCATCATCATTGTTTCATAAATAAATTAAATTATACAAACTCTAATAATTATAAATAAAATATCATTATGTAGGAAATCGTTTTATCTTCTTAATTATTATTTTTAGTAGAATTTATCTTATGTATAACCTTATATTAAAAATGTTTTAGTTATAAAACATTGATTTTAACTATTATAATTCATCTTTAAATAAAATAATAATAAATGTCCTAATATAATACAAGTGGACCTAAAGGGTAATATTTTATCCCTAATATTGTTTTTGGTCGAAAATCACTTATCCAATAGAATTAGAACATGTTTTAGGGTAATAATAATATCATATTTACCCTTAATTACCCTATTTACTTTTAAGCGTGGTAAAAAAAGTAAAAAGTTACTATTCACCAAAAATTATTTTTATCTTATTGAACCACATTTTACTCATTCATATTAACTGTGTCTCTCGAATTTTTTGAAATTCCACTCACAAAAGCAGTAATATTATGTTTTATATAAATTTTCAAATTCTCCTAGGAGGTGTGTAAAAGGCGGTGAAAAGTTCAACAGAAATTTTATATATCTAAAATTATTATAAAATGACTCCAATTCATTACATTGAACTTATATAGGTATTATATATCAATTTTAACCTAAAATAAATTTAAATAAAATAAATAATTATTTAAATAAAAAGTCGGGTTTTAAATAGTAAACAAGTGTTTTAACTATTCATCAAAAATTGAATGTTTTCAGAAAAATACCAAAAATTCACCCAATGCTAATTTTGATATTCCGAATCCAAAAATGTAGTCCATTTTAAATGATTAAATTTATAAAATTTCAAAAAGTGGGTATTACTATTCATAACAGCTAGTTTTAATAATATTTTAATAGCATATCGTTGTTTAGTGAAACTCAGTATTGCGTACAACGCAAGATATCGAGGAAGGTCGTGATTGCGTGTAAAGAAATACAAGCTAGTATTGTGCGTATTGAAAGATTCCTTTGATGATAACAAAATTTTTCTCATAAAAATCTCAGGTATTATATTCTACCCCCCATAAAATGAATTTCGCCATCAAAATTCGTCACTTTGTAACAAGCAGATGAGGATACCTCTCCTTCATCATATCCTCAAGCTCCCATTTATCATCTTCTAATTGGTGGTTCCTCCATAAAACTGTCACCGAGTGAGTGTGTAACGCCCCGACCCCAGCTACCCAGAGTCGGTGCATTATTACATAACATTGGCATGATCACAAGAAAGATCAAATCCCGAAAGACCGATTGGTTTAGTAGCCTTGGAAACACTAGATATAATCATAAAGTTTTACATTACATTTAAAAGTGAAAAACTACTACAATCAACAAAGTCTTCATATCCACACTATTAACCCCTCATAATATCCCTGCAAGTCATTCATAATTTACTTCTTCACTACCTGGGAAAAATAAAACATAGAAAAGGGGTGAGCTCAAATGCCCAGTAAGGATAACAATATAGCGGAACATTCAAAATAAGCATAAACATTTAAGGCAATGAATTACTAAAACAAAAGCCTTTTAAAATTGAACTTCAACATAGTATGGAAAAAGTAAAATGAAATAATGCCATTTACTTGTTCACATGGATATTCTACTAATCGAATAATCACATGCAATATCAATAACCACTTTCATAATTATGGAATGCATAATGTCAAACGTTAATTTCATTGTCTAGGCCTCATCCCAAGACCTAGGGGTTACTTCTAACCGGAACCCAACCCGGAGTGCCTCTAATAACCGGACACCAACCCGGAGTGCCTTTAATAACCGGACACCAACCCGGAGTGCCTCTAATAACCGGACACCAACCCGGAGTACCTCTAATAACCGGAGACCAAACCGGAGGGCTTACTTTTACCAGTCCCTAACCTGGAGGGCTTACTTTAACCAGTCCCCAACCTGGAGGGCTTACTTTTACCGGTCCCCAACCCGGAACATACTTGTTTAGCACATTAATCTGAAGAAAAGTTTGAAATATAACATAAACATTTGGGTTAAAACTAGCATACGAAATGTCAATAGTTTCACCATAAACTATGAATGGTATAAAATAGCACATCCACATTCAAACATATCACAAAACCTTCAATAAAATATAGAAGTTTTGTATTATAATAAATCAACTTCAAATAATCTTAAAATCCATCAAAGGATGTTGACATAGATGAAATCAAAATTCATTTAAAAGAAGTATCTCCTTTTATTTTGAAAACATTTAAGATCCATATAAAATAAAACATTTTCATTGAAAATATTCTTATAAGCTTGTAAGGAAAGCTTCGACGATTTTATAACGGCGGAAAGTAACCGCACCCGCCGTATAAGTTAAAAAAAACATTCTTACCTCAATTCTGTCGAAAAGGTTAAAAAGGACTTTGTTTTGAAAACGACGGAAAGATTCCTTTATAAACCTCTTATAAAAAGTCAAACAAGGGTATAAATGACTTTAACCCATATTCTTGTAAATAGTAAAAATGTTTTGAAATACATTTTTAAGAAACATGGATGTGGATGATAAAGAGATCCCAGTAGATTATTACGTATAAACAACCTCGGATAATGAAGAGATTGTAAAATAACCCTTACCTTGTACTTTTCCTTGGTTGGGGTAGGTTAACCTCCTGTATAATGGTGAAATAATTGTTATTAAATTATACAAGAATCGTATATATTAATATGATATCATATATGATCTTTTAACATTGATTTGTTAATAATATCTTAGAATTATCGTCGTTTCGGGTGTTAACTTACTCATTTTCTTTTATATGTTTTGTTACATAAGTCATGTTTGTTGTATCTTATTCATATCCAGAATGATATCATGTCCTTAAACAACATTTTTAAATCATTAAATGATAATTATACTTGAATGGATACGATGGAGAATGAATCTCATCGCGTTCGTGGAGACGGTAGTCCGTACGTACGCACGAACGCTACTCCCATTTAATTTTTATTTTAAAAGAATCGAATCCAAATGATACATAGGTATATTACTATTCCAGTATAATATAATATTTTATATATGTTACTTAAGTTCATTAACACCATCCTTTATACGTTCCATGTGTGGTATGAACGAGTCATATCATTTTAAGGGGGCGGTAGTCCGCACTTCCTCAAATGAAATTATCGTATGTATATACAACATGAAACGAATAATGGTATGAAATAAAATGGAATTACAGAAGCTTATATATAAAATATATATCATTAATACCATATTTAATTACAGTTCCATCATAATGGCCACCATGAGAGGCGGAAAGATGTATTTGAACAATCATCGTTTCGTGAGGCGTTAATTTGCCATCCACAGAAACATTATGTTCATCATCCATTAGATGGAGTTGTGTGTATGTGTAGTTTGAATACTTCTTATAACAACATCCTAGTATATTGAGGATACTGGTGTTGTTACAAAAGAAGGGAAATAAAAAGATTTTGGGGGTTGGAGAAGCAAAATAAATGAGAATAATTTAAGAGAAATCGTTACCTTTAATTTAGGTAACTCACTTTGGTTTGAACCAAAGGACTTCTTGAAATGATTTCTGCCTAAGGGGAAGCTTCAAGGAGGAGTAGAGGGATGTGGGGAGCTTAGTTGGGCAGAGTTTGGACGAGCCAAGTGGCTTGAGAGGTGTGAGGAATGAGTAGAAGTGGTCCCCTTTTATAAGGGAGAGGAGGGGCTCTTTAGGAAAGTGTGAAAGTATTACTTTATAATATATTTGTATTTGGTTTATAATGGTCCAAAAATCATTGAGGTCTAAGATAAGATGACTCATATTCTACATAACATCAACCAATAAGAATTGGACAGGTTTTAGATAATATTTTAATCATTATAATCTTATTTATTTAAATGATTTATTAATGAGGTAAACATTTCATCATTATTGTGTCATTAATAATTTAAATTATTTGATGTCTAAAAATTATAAATAAAATATCATTATGTAGGAAATCTTTTTATCTTTCTAATGAATATTTATAATCGAAAATCCAACATGTATAACCCTATGTAAAAATTGTTCTTCTAAAAGATGTAAGCTTATGCCATTTTTATTTTTATTTTAACTTTATTAATATAATGTGTCATTATCACTTACAAGTGGATCCATGGGGTCCCAAAATAGACCCAAAGATTCCCATGGTCGACCATGTATCAACCAATAGGGTTAAGACACGTTTTAGGGTAATTTAGTATTATTATAATATTATTTTTTTAACCCTTATTTACTGGATTTACCCTTAACCATGGTAAATAAAATATTTACCACAGTAATTATTCAAAATGTCTAAAAATAAAAGTTACCTATTTGCACAATTTGGACATCCTGATTCCAAATATGGAATCCATTTTTCTAAATTCAAAACACAGAAGTGGCAGAAATTAATTTAAAATTAATTCCCGCTGTCAAAACAAAAAGCGTGTTTTTTAAGAGATAATAACTATCAAAAGATTGACACTTGTTTATGTTCGGTTTAATTGTAAAATTATGTCCAATGACCAACATTATATTAAATGGTAAAAATATATTCTAAATATACTCTAAAACCACTCAAATTCATAATTTATCACTATTAATTATTTTGATTAAAAAAGTTGTTTTTAATTAAAATTTAGTAATTTTCACTATTCATCAAAATATTAAAGTTATCCGAAAAGTACCAAAATTTCACCTTAGGCTAAATTCGATATTCCGAATCCAAAAATGAAGTCCATTTTGAAATATAAAGTATATATAATTTCGAAAAGTAGGTATTACTATTCATAACGGCTAGTTTGATTGGTTGTGGTGTGTGTTAATACTCAAGGTTGCGTACAACACACGCTACTGTATTATTCAAAGAAAGTGTACCGTGGAAGTTTGGGATGTTTCATTTTAAATTTTTGATGTCCCATTTAGTCAAAAAGTTTAAAATATTTTATTTAAAAAGGGTTCACTATTAAAAGTTGATAAAAGTGCAATACTGAAAATGAATTTGTTCTTGCATTATATCTAAGAAACTCATAATATGGATTCTAAAATTATAAGGATTATATAAAGTTTAAAATTTAGATAATACTATTCATAACCTCTTTTGAATGGATTTTTTTTGTAAGTCATGGTGTGATTGAACTCAGTGTTGCGTGTAGTGCAAGTTATTGAATTATTTTGAAGAAATAACACACTATGAAATCTTGGGGTGTTACATTCTCCCCTCCTTCAATAAATTGCGTCCTCGCAATTTGAAATTGTTCTTCGAAAATAAAAGGTTGAAAATAGAAAATATATTTGTGGGAAAACCCACATCGGAAATTGGGTTACTAAAATTTAGTTTTAACATGAGGAAAAGAGAAATGAAAGGGTCACCACCAAATTATGATCTCGATTAGGAGAACATTGGTGGCAATTAGAGACATATAATTGGAGGAAAAACGTAAATATTTATAGGTAGTGATTGAGGTCATCAATCACAAACAAGTATAAAATTAAGGTCCTTAAATTCATCAATCTATGATGATTTGAAATACCATCGGTTCAACAAAACATAGGGTATTAGGATAACACATTTTTGACGTTTCAAAATATCTTAGTTGAAATCCCACATCGAAAAATGAATTAATGAGGACTCTATTTAAAATAATGAGTCGAAAGTATGAAGATTACCGAAAATAACACATACTAGGGTTCCATGTAGGAAAATATGGATATGGAAGAAAAATCCAACCATCAATTATCTGATGGAGAGTGGTAGAGAACATGGCTATGAAAAGGCCAACAATCCCAAAGCCATAAATTAGTGATGATTTAAGGTACCATCTAGGAAAACATTTTTGTTCTAAGTTGCTTTTCTTAATGTTGAGGAATTTATTTATGAGATTGGCTAAGATCATAAGGAGATATACTTACTTTATAATTATATTTTTATCCATTAATAAATTTCAACCACAAACTCATCTTTCACTCTAAAACATAATAGAATGTAAAAAAAATTCTATTTACACTATTCGTATAGGGTTCCAAAATAAACGAATTTATAATTCATCTACAAGATCTTTTAATAAAAACTACATTATTTAATTCAGGACATCTCGTGGTCCAGTGGTAGGTGATACACCCTTGTCGCCCTTCGGTTGCGGGTTCAAGTCTCGCAGCCTTGCCGGACGCGACAGGTTGTCGCCCGACCTCCGGGTTGTCCTTTTATGGCAATCCAAAATAATCCAAACTAGAACTATCCAAAATACTTCTATCCAAACTCACAGTCCAACATTTATAAGTAAGGTAAACATAATGTAGAACCTTTTTACCCCGTAATAGCATATGAATACCTTCATCATGTATTCTTTTAATACACTGAAACATCCTGAATTACCATATTCATTATTTATTACATTCATGCTCCCTTATTCCATATAGAAAGCTGGATATACTTCATTAATCCAAAAATGTTTTAAACCCCAAAAATGATGGAATATACAAATCATTAGTCAGTTCAAAGGTAGTCAAGAATATCCAATATAATTTATCCAAAACAATCATGTATTATTCCAAAATCACTACTTCGGTAACAGAACTATATTATGGTTTATCATTCTTTCAACCATATATTTTCCAAAAATTCATCCTGCTATTGAGTCACTTTTCTTTGTTCCACATAATCTCAAGTCCTTAATGAAATAGTACTGCAGTACAATCCTTATATACTCCATAATTATTATAACAAGTACATTGTTGATACAACACTCAATTGACATAATCAACATAAGAACTCTAATCATTCCTCTTCATATGTGGTAGTATCATAACTTGATTATTATCCAATAGCATCATTTGCGGCATAGTCTGATGACTGGGACATAGGTTCGCGTAGTGTCCAAACTCCTTGCAAATGAAGCATTGTACATTTGAAACCATTTTCTTACCCTTGCAGTCACATACTTTGTGCCCTTTTCCTCCACACTTATAACAAACTCCCATTCCTTTCAGGCATGTTCCAGGGTGTTTCTTTCCACAGTTACCACATATGGGAAAATTCTTCTTTTCCCTCTTCCCTTTATCCGTATTTCTCTCTTCTATCCTTTTCTTCTCTTGCTTCCCTTCAAAGCCACATGACTCAGTAAACTCTTTACATATCTTATCAACACATGATATTATTTCTTCATATGATGATAATACATGGGAGACTATTTCTCTTATCAATTCTAGCTTAAGACCATGAAAGATATGATCCTTCCTTCTCTTTGGATCATGTGCATTTCTGGAGTTCTCATTCCTTCTACTGGGCGCCATTTCTAAACAATGGCATAAACTAAATCAGTTTATGAATCAAAATACATAATCTCATACTTATAAAACACTTAACATAAATTGAACTATTTATGGATATAATCCATAATCATAAGAATGTTTTCTTTGAGAAAGTATATACTCATAATCCCTTCAAAATGATTTGTAAAGAAAATGAGAGTTATCCTAAGCATATCCCCCGGGAGTGTTGTAACCAAGAGTGCAACAAGGCCCGTTGTCGTGCACCAGTTCCCGTTCGAGTCTAGCTCAAAGCGGTGTTTTCGGGTTTTACCCCTAGGTACATCTGTGCCAGAGCCGCCTCTACCTGCTCGTATCCAGACAGGGATGTATTGCTCGGAAAACTCACAAAATCTCTACAATACCAAAATTCTAGGAAGTTCTTCTATACTAATCCTCAAAGTTCATCTTAGGTCTACGTGCTCTAATCAGAGTTTATCTAAATCTAGTTTCCAAGGTTTGTACTAAACTTCCTCTGATACCAACTGTAACGCCCCGACCCCAGCTACCCAGAGTCGGTGCATTATTACATAACATTGGCATGATCACAAGAAAGATCAAATCCCGAAAGACCGATTGGTTTAGTAGCCTTGGAAACACTAGATATAATCATAAAGTTTTACATTACATTTAAAAGTGAAAAACTACTACAATCAACAAAGTCTTCATATCCACACTATTAACCCCTCATAATATCCCTGCAAGTCATTCATAATTTACTTCTTCACTACCTGGGAAAAATAAAACATAGAAAAGGGGTGAGCTCAAATGCCCAGTAAGGATAACAATATAGCGGAACATTCAAAATAAGCATAAACATTTAAGGCAATGAATTACTAAAACAAAAGCCTTTTAAAATTGAACTTCAACATAGTATGGAAAATGTAAAATGAAATAATGCCATTTACTTGTTCACATGGATATTCTACTAATCGAATAATCACATGAAATATCAATAACCACTTTCATAATTATGGAATGCATAATGTCAAACGTTAATTTCATTGTCTAGGCCTCATCCCAAGACCTAGGGGTTACTTCTAACCGGAACCCAGCCCGGAGTGCCTCTAATAACCGGACACCAACCCGGAGTGCCTCTAATAACCGGACACCAACCTGGAGTGCCTCTAATAACCGGACACCAACCCGGAGTACCTCTAATAACCGGAGACCAAACCGGAGGGCTTACTTTTACCAGTCCCTAACCTAGAGGGCTTACATTAACCAGTCCCCAACCTGGAGGGCTTACTTTTACCGGTCCCCAACCCGGAACATACTTGTTTAGCACATTCATCTGAAGAAAAGTTTGAAATATAACATAAACATTTGGGTTAGAACTAGCATACGAAATGTCAATAGTTTCACCATAAACTATGAATGGTATAAAATAGCACATCCACATTCAAACATATCACAAAACCCTCAATAAAATATAGAAGTTTTGTATTATAATAAATCAACTTCAAATAATCTTAAAATCCATCAAAGGATGTTGACATAGATGAAATCAAAATTCATTTAAAAGAAGTATCTCCTTTTATTTTGAAAACATTTAAGATCCATATAAAATAAAACATTTTCTTTGAAAATATTCTTATAAGCTTGTAAAGAAAGCTTCGACGATTTTATAACGGCGGAAAGTAACCGCACCCGCCGTATAAGTTAAAAAAAACATTCTTACCTCAATTCTGTCGAAAAGGTTAAAAAGGACTTTGTTTTGAAAACGACGGAAAGATTCCTTTATAAACCTCTTATAAAAAGTCAAACAAGGGTATAAATGACTTTAACTCATATTCTTGTAAATAGTAAAAATGTTTTGAAATCCATTTTTAAGAAACATGGATGTGGATGATAAAGAGATCCCAGTAGATTATTACGTATAAACAACCTCGGATAATGAAGAGATTGTGAAATAACCCTTACCTTGTACTTTTCCTTGGTTGGGGTAGGTTAACCTCCTGTATAATGGTGAAATAATTGTTATTAAATTATACAAGAATCATATATATTAATATGATATCATATATGATCTTTTAACATTGATTTGTTAATAATATCTTAGAATTATCGTCGTTTCGGGTGTTAACTTACTCATTTTCTTTTATATGTTTTGTTACATAAGTCATGTTTGTTGTATCTTATTCATATCCAGAATGATATCAAGTCCTTAAACATCATTTTTAAATCATTAAATGATAATTATACTTGAATGGATACGATGGAGAATGAATCTCATCGCGTTCGTGGAGACGGTAGTCCGTACGTACGCACGAACGCTACTTCCATTTAATTTTTATTTTAAAAGAATCGAATCCAAATGATACATAGGTATATTACTATTCCAGTATAATATAATATTTTATATATGTTACTTAAGTTCATTAACACCATCCTTTATACGTTCCATGTGTGGTATGAACGAGTCATATCATTTTAAGGGGGCGGTAGTCCGCACTTCCTCAAATGAAATTATCGTATGTATATACAACATGAAACGAATAATGGTATGAAATAAAATGGAATTACAGAAGCTTATATATAAAATATATATCATTAATACCATATTTAATTACAGTTCCATCATAATGGCCACCATGAGAGGCGGAAAGATGTATTTGAACAATCATCGTTTCGTGAGGCGTTAATTTGCCATCCACAGAAACATTATGTTCATCATCCATTAGATGGAGTTGTGTGTATGTGTAGTTTGAATACTTCTTATAACAACATCCTAGTATATTGAGGATACTGGTGTTGTTACAAAAGAAGGGAAATAAAAAGATTTTGGGGGTTGGAGAAGCAAAATAAATGAAAATAATTTAAGAGAAATCGTTACCTTTAATTTAGGTAACTCACTTTGGTTTGAACCAAAGGACTTCTTGAAATGCTTTCTGCCTAAGGGGAAGCTTCAAGGAGGAGTAGAGGGATGTGGGGAGCTTATTTGGGCAGAGTTTGGACGAGCCAAGTGGCTTGAGAGGTGTGAGGAATGAGTAGAAGTGGTCTCCTTTTATAAGGGAGAGGAGGGGCTCTTTAGGAAAGTGTGAAAGTATTACTTTATAATATATTTGTATTCGGTTTATAATGGTCCAAAAATCATTGAGGTCGAAGATAAGATGACTCATATTCTACATAACATCAACCAATAAGAATTGGACAGGTTTTAGATAATATTTTAATCATTATAATCTTATTTATTTAAATGATTTATTAATGAGGTAAACATTTCATCATTATTGTGTCATTAATAATTTAAATTATTTGATGTCTAAAAATTATAAATAAAATATCATTATGTAGGAAATCTTTTTAGCTTTCTAATGAATATTTATAATCGAAAATCCAACATGTATAACCCTATGTAAAAATTGTTCTTCTAAAAGATGTAAGCTTATGCCATTTTTATTTTTATTTTAACTTTATTAATATAATGTGTCATTATCACTTACAAGTGGATCCATGGGGTCCCCAAATAGACCCAAAGATTCCCATGGTCGACCATGTATCAACCAATAGGGTTAAGACACGTTTTAGGGTAATTTAGTATTATTATAATATTATTTTTTTAACCCTTATTTACCGGATTTACCCTTAACCATGGTAAATAAAATATTTACCACAGTAATTATTCAAAATGTCTAAAAATAAAAGTTACCTATTTACACAATTTGGACATCCTGATTCCAAATATGGAATCCATTTTTCTAAATTCAAAACACAGAAGTGGCAGAAATTAATTTAAAATTAATTCCCGCTGTCAAAACAAAAAGCGTGTTTTTTAAGAGATAATAACTATCAAAAGATTGACACTTGTTTATGTTCGGTTTAATTGTAAAATTATGTCCAATGACCAAAATTATATTAAATGGTAAAAATATATTCTAAATATACTCTAAAACCACTCAAATTCATAATTTATCACTATTAATTATTTTGATTAAAAAAGTTGTTTTTAATTAAAATTTAGTAATTTTCACTATTCATCAAAATATTAAAGTTATCCGAAAAGTACCAAAATTTCACCTTAGGCTAAATTCGATATTCCGAATCCAAAAATGAAGTCCATTTTGAAATATAAAGTATATATAATTTCGAAAAGTAGGTATTACTCTTCATAACGGCTAGTTTGATTGGTTGTGGTGTGTGTTAATACTCAAGGTTGCGTACAACACACGCTACTGTATTATTCAAAGAAAGTGTACCGTGGAAGTTTGGGATGTTTCATTTTAAATTTTTGATGTCCCATTTAGTCAAAAAGTTTAAAATATTTTATTTAAAAAGGGTTCACTATTAAAAGTTGATAAAAGTGCAATACTGAAAATGAATTTGTTCTTGCATTATATCTAAGAAACTCATAATATGGATTCTAAAATTATAAGGATTATATAAAGTTTAAAATTTAGATAATACTATTCATAACCTCTTTTGAATGGATTTTTTTTGTAAGTCATGGTGTGATTGAACTCAGTGTTGCGTGTAGTGCAAGTTATTGAATTATTTTGAAGAAATAACACACTATGAAATCTTGGGGTGTTACAGAGTGGTCTTGTTCCGTAGAACTTTTTCACTACGAACCAAAATCTCTATCGGCTGTTCTTCATAAGTAAGAACTTGCTCCAGTGGTACATCTTCTGAGCTGAGTACATGTGAATGATCGAGTATGTACTTTCTCAGGAGGGATAAAAGGAACACATCGTGAACTTGAGAGAGATTTGGTGGAATCTCCAATCGGTAAGCTACCTTACAAACATGATCCAATATTTCAAAAGGACTGATATACCTAGGGCTCAGCTTTCCCTTCTTTCCAAATCTCATTACTCTCTTCCAAGGAGATATTTGTTAGAACACTTTATCACCCACTTCAAACTCTAGGTCTTTTCTTCAGTTATCAGCATAACTTATTTGTCGACTCTGAGTTGCTCTTATGTTTTGTTGAATAGATCATACCTTTTCTTCCATCTCATCAACAAGATCAGGTCCTAATAGCTTTCTTTCCCCAACTTCATCCCAGCAAGTTGGAGTTTGGCATTTCTTTCCAGAGAGCTTCATAAGGAGCCATCTGAATACTAGAGTGAAAGCTATTTTTATATGAAAAGTTTACCAAACGTAGGTGTCGATCCCAACCTCCATTATAATCCATATATCAAGCTCTCAAAATATCTTCTAGAGTTTGAATTGTTCTCTCAGACTTACCATTTATCTGAGGATGATAAGCAGTCCTAAAACTCAACTCTGTATCTAAAGTATACTAAAGACTTCGCCAGAACTTCAAGGTAAACCTCGGATCCTGATCAGATATAATGGAAAGTGGTACTCCATGCAATCATACCACTTCCTTTATATATATCCTGGCAATCTGATCTAGAGAGAAATCTTCTCTAATAGCAATAAAGTGTGCCGACATCGTATGAAGATCAACTGTAACCCAGATAGCATTATTTTCATTGGATGTTTTAGGATGTCCGATGACAAAGTCCATAGTGATGTTTTCCCATTTCCATTCGGGTATGGGTAATGGTTGTAACATCCCCTTAGAATTCGGTCTCTCAGCATTAACTTGCTGACAAACCAAGCATCGAGAGACATATTCAACAACCTCTCTTTTCATGCCATCCCACCAGAAGTACACTTTTAGGTCCCTATACATCATCGTGCTTCCAGGATGAATAAAGAATGAAGAACTATGAGCCTCATCTAGCAGCTCCTTCTGTAATTCTGGGATGGGAGGAACACAAACACGATTCCTGAACCTTATTATCCCATCACAATCAAGGTTAAATTTTGGAACATTTCTCACCTTCATTTGTAACTCTACATCTTCATTCTATGCCTCTTTAATCATCACATTTATAGATGTTTGAACATTCATTTAAGAAATATAATATTTTTCCCTTTCCATTATAATTCCATGATCCATCCTTTGTAAATCCATAAATATTGGATCTTTTGTGATCCCCATCATGGATAAGCTAGCATGGTCTTGTCAAATTAATGAGTATTCCACCTTGTTTGCTTTTCCAGGGTGATAATGAGTTGAGGAGTCGTAATCATTAATCAGCTCCAACCATCTTCTTTGGTGAAAATTCATCTCCTTTTGTGTGAAAATATACTTTAATCTTTTATGATCAGTATAAATATCACACCTTTCACCATAAATATAATGCCTCTAATTTTTTAATGCAAAGGTTACCACTACTAACTCCAAATAATGAGTTGGGTAATTTTACTCATGGTTTTTCAACATTCATGAGGCATAAGCTATCACCATATCATTTTTCATGAGAACACACCCCAATCCCTTCTTGGATGCTTCACTATAGATCACAAACCTTTCTCCACTACAAGGCAGTGTGAGCACTGGTGCACTGGATAACCTTCTTTTCAACTCCTTGAAATTTTCGTCACACTCCTCCGTCCATATGAACATAACTCCTTTTTGAGTCAACCTTGTGAGTGGATTATATAATCATGAAAAATCTTTCACAAAACGTCGATAATATCCAGGAAAACCAAGAAAACTTTAGATCTCAGTTACTTTTATTGGTCTCGACCATATTTAGATAACCATGGTTTTTTCTGGATCCACATATATCCCCTCTTTTGAGATTATGTGACCCAAAAATGCATCTTTTTGAATCCAAAATTCACACTTTCTAAATTTTTCATACAGTTTCTCCTTTCTTAGGATCTTCAGTAAAATTCTCAAGTGATCTTCATGTTCTTCCTTGCTCTTTGAATATACAAGAATATCGTCTATAATGACTACCAAAAACTGATCAAGATAGTCACTAATGAATCTATTAATTAGATCCATGAAGATAGCAGAGGAATTATTAAGACCAAATTGCATCACTATATATTCATTGTGTCCATACATTGTATGGAAAGTCGTCTTTTGTATATATTATTTTTTGAACCTTAATTGATGATACCCTGAATGAAGATCAATATTGGAAAATTATTGAGCTCCGCGTAGTTGGTCAAATAAGTCATCATTGTGTGGGAGAGGATATTTTTTCTTGATAGTGATCTTGTTATGTTCTTGATAATCAATGCAGAGTCTCATTGATCCATATTTATTCTTAACAAATAAAACAGGTGATCCCCAAGGTGATGCACTAGGGAGTATGAATCCCTTATCAAGATTCTCTTGGAGTTTCTTCTTTAATTAATGCAACTCAATTGGGGCCATTCTATAAGGTGTCTTTGAAATAGGTAAAGCACCTGGTACGAGTTCTATTGAAAACATAACTTCAAGATTTGGTGGAAGACTTGGCAATTCCTCTAGAAAGACATCATCCAACTCCTGTACAATTCGAATATTCTTAATTGGGAGTTTCTCTCAAACCATTTGGGATAAGAAACCTTCATTTAGTGGAAGCAAGACCCATAAGATGGAGGAAATTTAAACTGGAGGGTTATGTTCATCCTTCCATCAATAGACGATCATAGATTGATCTGGAATATTAAATGTGATGTCCCTTATTTGGCAATTGATATGAGCTGCATATAAATAAATCCAACCCATGCCCAGAATCACATAAAATTCCATAATAAGAAGGATCACAAGATTTGCAGGAAGTACTTTCCAACAAATGTCAATTGGAGATGAATTATAAACTTTTGATGCAACTGTTGTGCCACTAGGAGTTGTCACAGCAAACTAACATCTAATTGTTGCGGTAGTACGGTGATACCCTTAGAAAATTCTTCAGAAATAAAAGTGTGGGTGGATCTAGAATCAAATAAAACATTTTCTACTTTAGAGTAGATGGTATTTTTACCTTTCACCACTTCGTTATCATACTCCACATCGTCGGTAGATATTTTATGTGAATTTCCTTTGTCTTTGGCCTTAAGAGTTTGTTGACGTTGATCATCATCAACAACCCTCGGATTAGGGCATTGATTGGCATAATGCCCCATTTCATTGCACTTAAAACATTGAAGTGTAGGAGGTTCATTATGTGTATCCCTTTCTTTGTTCTCATCATAAGACATCTTCTTCCCATTGTTTCGACATTCAACTGCCTGATGACCTTCTTTTCCACAGTTAAAAGATTTACTTGTCCCTTTAATACAATTCCCTCCATGTTTCTCTCCACAATTTGAGCATAAGGGAAAATCATCTTATTTTCATTGCAGTCTTTCAATTTCCCTTTAAATTCCATTTTCCTCTTTTTATAAAACCCATCTGACTGATGGATTACTCTAATCTCCATCTCAACCTTTAGATCACATCGCAAAATTTCTTTATAGCTATTGAAGTCCCTTATGGCTAATTCCCTTCGAAGACTTGGTTTTAAGCCAATAAATAATCGATCGATCTTACTCTCAGGTTGGATAGAAATTCCAGAAGCGTACCTTGAAAGCCTTGTAAAATATTCTTCGTAGATACCAACTAATTCATCATCCTTTTGCTTCAGTTCAAGAAACTTCGTCTCCATCTTTGTCCAAAAAATACAAGGGATGTACTTATTGAAAAATATGTTTTTTACTCTTCCCATTCTATGTACTCAATTTCATCCCTTTGAATCGTATTCTTGATAATATTCCACCATTGATCAACATCACCTTCCAAAAAATACACGGCTATGATAACTTTGTCATGTTCAGAACATTGTAGATCTGAAAATATCATTTCAATGGTACTAATCCATTGTTTAGCCACTAATGGATCAGAAGACCCATTGAATGAAGGTGGACGCTTCCTCATGAAGGATTCAACAGAATGTTGCTCCTTCCTTTTCTCGTTTGGATGTCAAGCATGATTCATAGCATGAGAATGGTTTGTGAGCATGGCTACAAGATTTTGCATTCGAGCTCCCATAACATTTGGTTGCTTAGGGGGACAATCATTGCATTTCCCGTCAGATTCAGCATAAACATGGTTCCTTTGGGTTCCAGCCATTGACTAAAACCAAGAAGAATAGTATGAGAAAAACTAATCATAATAGGAAAACCACATAATCAAGAATAAAATTTCACACATTAGGTCTTATCATAGGTTGTTCGTGGACATTTCTAAAACAATAATATTGTGTTCTATGTTTAGACATATCCTTAGAGTTCTTACTAAGGCTTTCACATCATAGTTTCCAAAGGTTGACTATACCTTTCCTCTAATACCAACTATAACGAACCATACTTTACATACATTGTTATTACATCAGAATTTAATCACACTTATTACAACATATAACAAAACCATGAAAAGACCATATAGGTATAATGTCTTTAGAAACAGGGAAACATAAACAACTGGTTCATAAATCATCTACATTGTCTCCCTTTTATTTTTATCATATCTATAGTCCATTTTAGAATATATTACTTAATGCCCTTCTTCCTGACCTAGGGAAAATAAAACATACAAAAGGGTGAGCTCAAATAATCAGTAAAGGTAAACAAAAGAAATATTAATCATAAGAACATAACATTTTGGAAATCTTATCCTTCAAAATATATCATAATATCATAACATGGGATAAATCATGGTAGTGAAATGTAATCCCAATAATCATAAAATGAAACTTTGTGCCATACACACTTAGTCATATAGAATATTTTTTATTAGTCAAAACTCATTTCCAAGACTATCTTAGCAGACAAAGTCCATTTCTGAACCGAGTTCATTACTCGTTTCAATCCTATTTCACTTAACCAGATTAACCTGCCATTCAAGCCATGTCTATCTCATGAGATATAAATCATTACCCAATTCATTGGAGTGAAATATAGGTCCCACCCATCTCATAATGATACCATTCTTATGTGTGCTAAAAAATTCATAAATCATATATCATAGAATAACCTGTGTAATAAAAA
Source organism: Viscum album (assembly GCA_963277665.1). NCBI lineage: Eukaryota > Viridiplantae > Streptophyta > Magnoliopsida > Santalales > Viscaceae > Viscum > Viscum album. The sequence continues at coordinate 597,228 of CAUJRU010000341.1, forward strand.
TGGCTTTTATAAACTTCATGCCATCATAACATAAACCATGTAAGATAAAAGGACATTAAAAAAATAATTCCATCATAACATAATAAAATAATTGTAAAAATAGGGATAGAATCAAAACCTTATATTATTTTATATGGAATATAATTTTGATGAAACACTTGAACTTCATTATTGAGGAAAATATCCTTTCTACTTCAGAAACATTTTTCCTTTCTTAACATGTCATACAATTTTAAACTAAAATAAATGATCAAAAATAAACTTGAAAACTTGTAAAGGATGCTTGATGGAAATAATCTTCTATGAAATAATAAAAATCCATTCATGTCGTATAAGTTAAAAAAACATTCATCTCATACTTTGGCCGAAAAAGTCATATAGTACCTCATACTAAAAACGACAAAAGATTACTTTCATATCATTTACTAAAAACTCACTATTGAGTAATATGGGATTTAAAAAATCGTAGGAGGATAAAAATAATATGAAATATTGACAAAACATGTATGTGGATGATAAATATGCCCCAGTAATTACCAAAGTATAAACAATCTCAGATAAAAATTGAGATTGCGAGATTTTCCCTTACCTTAGGTCCAATTTGTTTGGTACGTGTCTGAACCTCCTGTATAATGTTATAAATAATGTTATTTACTTATTACAGAATCATACTCATTGTTATGATATCATATATGGTCATATTCATAGCTTTGTATTAGTAATATTTCATTGCTACTTGTTATTCGGGTGTTTATTGCCTTTTGTTCTTATGCGTGTTTTGTCGAATAAATTCTTATATTATTTTTAGGTTATACATAGCTCATTTCCAGAATGGTATTAATGTAATATATATCATATTTATTCATTAAATGCATTTATATAATCATTATGCATTGAAGATCATATAGAACGAGTCGCCTCACATCTTGGAGACGGTAGACCGTACATACGCACGAGCGATGATATCGTTCCCAAGATCGTGGAATTGTATTGAAGTTTATGTATACTATTTCAGAATCAATATCACTTTAAAATAATCACATATAGTTATTATTTACACTATTATTCCCATCCATGTATGGTGGTGGGCGAAAACAGATCACACCACGGCGTGGAGATGGTATTCCATACGTATGCCTGTGCGGTGATTTCATTTTATGTAGGATGGATAGAAGGTGAAATAGTGTTGTTTTTTATTTATAATAATATATAAGTATATTAGTGGTACTGATGGAATTACTTCATAATGAAAAAACTAAATAAGAGTAAGTAGAAGAAGAAATAAAGTTGACTGAATCGGTAACGGACATTACCTCTTCTTTGAAGCACCTCTTATTAACCTCTTCTTAGGGCACTAAAGATGGTCTTTGAATAAGAACAGTACCTCTAGGATGTTTCTAGGGAAGTTGATAAGGGAAATGGTCAGGGTTTGGCCGAGATTGAAGGCTCAAATTGGTGTGAGGAGGAGAGGGAGGAGGTCCCCTTTTATAAGGGAGGAGAGGGGCACTTTAGGAAAAACTTAAAATATTATTTTATTATAAAGTCATAATCTGTTTTTAATAGCTCCAAATTAATATATTTCTATGAAAATTTTTATGGATATAAATACTCTCAGCCAATAGATTTTATACAAGTTTAGGTTACTATTTTATCCTTATCATTTAGATTTAACTTTAAGTTAAAGAATTTTAATTTTACCGTGTCTTCTTGTTTCCTTACATTATATGGTTAATAAACTTACTATAACAAGACAAACGAACCCCAAGTGGTTCATTTTTAATATATATATCTTTATCTAAGATATTTTTCTGATCTTTTGATTTTTAGTAATAAAATAACAATTAATTATATAATATTTTTAAAAAAACTATTTTATGTCATTTTTAAAACTATTTGGTAATTTATTTTTTTGAAAATCATAATGGAATGATTAGTTAAAAAAAATAAATTAAATCAATACTAACATGTCATATTAACCAATAAAATTAGAGGAATTAATAAAAAGACTAAAAGAACATTTATTAGGGAATTTGTAACATCAATTATGTTAATATTTCATCTATAAGGTAATTGTTGCATCATCATTTTGTCATAAATAAATTAAATTATTTAAAGTCTAAAAATTGAAAATAAAATACCATTATGTGTGAAATCGAATTATCTTTCTAATGAATACTTATAGTCAAATTTATCTTATGTATAACCCTATATTAAAAATGTATTAGTTATTAAACATTGATTTTAACTATTTTAATTCTTCTTTAAATAAAATAATAATAGTTGTCCTAATCTAATCCAATTGGACCTAAAGGGGAATATTTTTTCCCTATGGGTGTTTTTCGTCGAACTAAATTTATCAAATAAAATTAGGACATGTGTTAGGGTAATAATAATATCATTTTTACCATTAATTACCCTATTTACTTTTAACCATGGAAAAAAATGTAAAAAGTTACTATTCACAAAAAATTATTGAACCACATAATACTCCTTTATATTAACCGTGTCTCTCAGATTTTTGAAATTCCACTCATAGAAGTGGTAAAATTAATTTTTATATAAATTTTCAAATTCTCCTAGGAGGTTGGTAAAAGACGGTGAAAAGTTCAATAAAATTTTTATATATCTAAAATTATTATAATATGACTCCAATGAATTACATTGAACTTATATAGGTATTATATATTAATTTTGACCTAAAATTAATTTTAATAAAATAATTAATTATTTAAATAAAGAGTCGGTTATTAAATAGTAACCTAGTGTTTTCATTATTCACCAAAAAATGAATGTTTTCAGAAAAATACCAAAAAATAACCCCATGCTAATTTTGATATTCTGAATCCAAAAATGAAGTCCATTTTAAAATATAAAATTTATAAATTTTCAAAAATTTGGTATTACTATTCATAATGGCTAGTTTAAATAATATTTTAATAGCATATCGTTGTTTAGTGAAACTCGGTATTGTGTACAACAGAAGCTATTGAGGAAGGTCATGATTGCGTGTATAGTATGCCAAGTTAGTGTTGTGTGTAGTGAAAGATTTATTTGATGATAACAAAATATTTCTCATAAAAATATTTGGTGTTACAGATGAGCCCTTGGTCCATGTGACTCCATTGAACAAATCATCTTCCAAGACATTCAACATCCATCGAGGTGCACAAATCTCCTTCCTTCGACACCACATCTTCTTTGTCACTAAGATCAAGCCAATAAATATTCCTCTAGAGTTATGAATTTCATCAACACTACCATCATCATCTAGATGTGATCCCCCATTGGGGTTTTTATTTTAGTATAATAAAATCTGTCATTTCCATGAGTTTGGTCTTCTCTAGGGAGAGGCATAAGAGTTTTTAGATTCCACCAGGTTTGGTGCCTATTTCTCTTGCAGAATATTTTCTTATATAAAGGAAATTTTAAAAGAAATTCAAAATTTGGGTAAATTGGGAAAATATTTCTCTATCCACCATTAGGGTTGGGGTTTGGTGATGGGTGGCCATCACCTTCATTAAAAATTATTTGAAAAAATCATTGCATGAGGAAAACGCCTTCTTCAAAAAGCCTTTAATGAGTGTGTGGTTTCAAACTACACCCTCATATATATATATATATTAATTTTCTTTGTTAAATATGTATATATATTATAACACATTTTCAATAAATAGTGATAGTGATAATGATTATGATGATGTATAGAACTAAAATAATATAAATAAATTATTATTATTGTTGTTAAATATAATAAAATAATATATATATATATTATTATTAAATATAAAAAATTTATTTTATATATTTAAATAATAATTTTTCATTATTTTATAGAAACATAAATTACATGTGTGTTATCATTAAATATTGTCCTTATGAAATAATAATTTTGTGGATGTAATCATTTCAACAAAATGATTATTTATAGTTATTTACATTATTAATTAATTTATAATTTGATATTTTTAAATACATAAATAAATAGATTATATGTAATAATTATAATTATAATATATTAATGTTTATATTTATTTAATATTATATATATTACTATTAGGGTTATTATAAATGATTAATAATTGTATTACAAATTGTTAATAATAAAAATATTATAAAAAATTATATTTTCAAAAATAAAATTTTAAATAATATTTATTTTAAATTATATTATTAAATAATTGATTAGTTATGTTAAGAAATATATTTTTTTCTCAGTATTCATTATTATGGTTGTAATTCTTGTAAATATAATAATATTTAGTTATTATTTATTACAAATGTAATTCATAATATTTAATAATAATAACATAATTAATATTCATTAAATATTATTTTTTGATGTTCATTTTATTTTAATTCAATTTTCATTTGAACATATGTTGTTTTAAATTTCATATTTATTTTATTTATACTATAATTTATGCTCATAAATTTTTTGAAGCGTAATTTTTCAATTTTTAATCAATAATGTTATTGTAATTTATTTTTTTATATGTTCATATTTATTAAATTTTTTAATTTTCAACTATTTCTTATATGCTTACTATATTTTTTAGGTTCCATTTAGATTAGTCTTATAGTATATATTTTATAGAGTTCTAAAGTCACCTACATGAAACATAATACTTTTTCAAGTAACTAACTTTTACAACCTATAAAATATAAACTATACCACCAATCTAAACGAAGCATGAAAAATAGATTAAAAATATATGAAATATTTGAAAATTAAAAAAATCAAATGTAATATTGATGAAGAATAATTTCAATGAAATAGAATACTATTGTTTCAAAATGTATCATTAGAACTTATAAATTTTTTTGACACCAAACTATTTTTGTAAAAAATAATTTTCTTTATTATCTTATTTAAATTTATTTATTTCAAATTAATTTTTATTTTCATAGTAAATTTTTAAAATTTCATATAGTTTTTTTATAATATATTTTTTTCGTAAAAAATATTTAATGTGTAAATGCTATGTTTTAAATTAATAAGGATTCAGTTTTGTAATTTATTTTTAGTCTATTATATATATTTTTTATTTTCCACTATTTCTTATATGATTAATCCATGTTTTATTTTATAATTAGATTAGTCTTATAGTTTATATTATATAGGATTCCAAATCCATATACTTGAAACGTAATATTATTTCAAGTGGGTGATTTTTAAAGACACTAAATTATACAGTATGTGACAAATCTAAATGAAACCTAAAACATGGATTAAACATATAAGAAATATTTGGGAAAAATTATTTAATAAGTATAACAAATCATAAATAATTTACACCATATAAACATTATTGATTAAAAACATTACAATTACACTTCAAAAATATTATATGTATAAAATATGTAATAAATTAAACAAAATAAGATTTAAAACATTGAAAGTATAAATAAAAATTAATTAATAACAAATGAAATGAAAAAACAACTAGTATTAAAAAATAAATTTACATAGAAAATGTTTTCATCAAGAATAATTTATGCATAAAATTGTAATGTTTTGAAACACAAATATTTTGTTCGATTGAAATTATTTCTCATCAGTTAATTTTTAAAAATTATTTTCATTTTGAATTATTTTTTATATTTTTAGCTAACTCTTAAAATATTATTTATATTGTATTTTTACCTTATAATTTACCAGATTTTAAATTCATGAAATTCAATCATTATTACGTTTAATGTCGGTGACTTTGGAAGCCTATAAAATATAATCTCTATGTAAAACAAATATGAAACATAATACATGGATTAAATATATAAATAATTATTGAAATTTAAAATAATTTCATTACTATAAAAATTAATTAATTTAACGGAAACAATGATTATTGATTAAAAACATAAAATTTACTCATTGAAAATTTTATCTACATAAAAATATTATAAATAAAAACTAATTTTTTTTAAAAAAAATGAATGTAGAAATATGAATTTATTTAAAATAAAAGGAATTAAAAAAACCAATAAAAATTTTAATTTACAGAAAAAAAAATTAGTGAAAATATATTAAATTCTAAGAATAAATGTTATGTTTTGAATCAATAAATTTTTTGTGATTGAAATTATTTTTCATCAATTATTTTTAATAAATTATTTTCATATTATTTTTCTTATATATCTTTATTGAATGACTCAAATTTTATTTCTGTTGAATTTATAATTTATATTTTATAGGCTTTCAAAGTCACATATTTGAATCTATATTACTTTTTATGTTGGTGAATTTGGAAGCATATAAAATATATACTATAATTACAATCTAAATGAAACATAAAATAATGATTAAACATATAAAAAAGAAATAAAAATATAAACAAAATTATTTAAAAAAATTTGATGAAAAATATTGTGAATTGAAAAAAATAAAATTGTTTTAAAACATATAAAATATCTAAAAATGAAAATAATTTCATAAAAATAATAAATAGAAAATATTAAGAATTATAAAAAACTCATGACATAATAATAAAAATATAATTACCAAAATAAATAAAAAAATATTTTCTACTTATTGATAGTATAAAATGTTATTATTAATAAATATAATATTATTAAAGTAAAAAATTTTAAATATTATATTGAAAATTAATACAATTTAATAATAATATGATTTTTTACATCATTGTTAATATTTTTTTTATTTTTATAGTTATTCATAAATAAAAACATTTTTACTATTATCAATACTTCAATAAAATATAAATAACATTGCATTATTATTGTGTCTTTATTAATAATATCGTGACATTACTATAATGTCTTCAATATAATTAATTTATTATTTTCATGACTTTATTTCCCAAGCCTTATTATCCATGGATATGTTCCCAAATGAATGTGTTATATTTGTAACTTTCTATAATTATTGTTATTATTATTTTTATTCCCAAAATTAAATAAATAAAAAGTAATTTACATCACACAAACATTATTGATTAAAAACATAAATTTACTCTACAAAAATTTAAAGGGCATAATTATTACCAATAATCACATTATTAATCACATAATTATTGTAATTATTAAGACTGCCATATTTTTTATTGTATGAATAATTTAATTTACTAATTTTTAGTTGTGTTAATAATTAAATTATTAATATGAAACTTTTTAACATATATTATTGACTACACTACTTATTACTAAATTGTTATTAATTATTATTAATAATTAGTAGGTTAATAATAAATAATAATTAGTCAAAATTAATAATGTTACACTAATTAATAAATTAGTTTTATGAAGTTAGAGTAATTAATATATTAATTCAATTAAATAATATTAAATAATAATTATATTATTTATATCATCATCATCATCATCATCATAAATAATATTATAGCCATAAATATAATAAACATAAAATAATTTTCATTGCATAAAAGTTATTTATTTAATAATAAACTATAATAATATTTTTATTATTATTAACTAAACTAATAATGAAATAAATAATATTGATTAGATTATTAGTCATTAATGACTATTTTAAATATATAATTAAATATATAATTAATTACATTATTTATATTAATTATTAGAAATTAGTTAAATTGTTATTAATAATATTAATTACATTATTAATGGAATTATTTAAAAAATAATATTAATAATAAAATTAATAACATTAATGAAATTATTAGTAATAATTTATAAAACTTTATTATTCATTATTTATTAAATTATCAAATAATAAATATTTTTTTTGAAAATATATTATGATTAATAATTTATTATCAATATCGTGTTATTATAATTAATATATTATTCATTAAATGATAGAAAAGTGGTGTCTAAATCTCACATAAAATATTGATAATATGATGTGTATTTTACCAATATAAAAGGGGTGGTTGGATAAAATTTTACATAATATTTTCAGAATACAAAATTTAAATTAATACATAATATTAAAATATTAAAATAGTGGTTACAGTTTTATTTTAATTTTCTGTTTATATATATTCATATATATATAATATATAATAAAAATAAATAATTTTTTTTTAAATACATAGGGGGTTCCCTTTAGTGGGGTGCCATCTTTAAATAAAACATTTGAACAATGTGGTGTTTTATACAACACCTCCTTCAGAAATATGGTCAATAGGGAATTATTTCATATAATACCTTCTATATTATATTTCTCAAGAAAGTGTTATTCTAGGCAGTACCTTCTTAAGAAATATCTCAAGAAAATGTTTTCTCTCAGAATTTTTCTACCCTTCACTTAAAACCCGTCTCGATCCTAACAGTATATTGGGAAATAGTTTCCCAATTTATCAAGTTTGGAGATTTATTTTTAAAATTTATTTATATCGTAAATTTGTCTTCTCCTTGACATAGGCTTGTTTGATTTCTTGATCCAGTGATTCATCATTAATAATTTCAACATCTCTCTGTCATAGAAGTCATTTAAACTATCAATCTCTTCCCGCCATGGCTCGAAGAAGATCTCCTTGAACCCCATTCACTTGTTTCTAGAAAGATTCCTTCTTCATCCCATGGTATATTTTTACATGGAAGATATGGAGAGTTTCACCAATTTTATGATATAATCTAATCAAATTTTTTTAATTTAGAAACAGATAAACCTGAGTGGGAATCATATCATTTTTTCCACCTAAAAAGTTCTCCTGATCCACAAATGACTCCAATAATTTTTTCCTGCTGACAGAAACCAGACATTGAGATTATGATGGGAAACCCATTATTTGGCCACTCATAATTATTAAATATCATTAAGTGAAATTATAAAATATTCCAGATGAAGGTGATTTTGATGAGTGGATGTAATATATGATTAGAGCTTCTCAAGTTCTCAAATGATGGGTAATACCAAGTTGTGTTCTACAAGATTCAATAATCGTTATTCTTTTCGAATGTGAGAAGAAAAATTTGACAACTGAAAAGGTTTTAATTATTTTTTCTTTTTTTTATAATATTAAATTGATTTATATATGAACGAATGTTTGATGATAAAATTTAGGCATAATAATTTTATAAATATGGTGAAGATGTAGTGGATAGGTATAGGGACCTGACGTTATTACATTACATAATCATGAATTTTAGTCAAGAAATCACTTTATTTAATATTGAGTATCTATTCAAGATTATATTTTTAGAGAATTGGTATATAACATATACATAACATTCCAAATTCATATTGATGAGTTACCAAAAAATAGTATCCATTTCTTCCAAAATATTAATCTTTTCAAGTAAAACGTGATTTCTTTAACAAATATTCATAACTTTATTATATAGATTCTTTTTTGTCTTGAACAACATTATACCTAATAAAAATAATTTACAAACATGTTATGAGAAAAAAAATCTCAGTAAACGATATAAAATTTTGGAAGGAAGATATTAGTTCATGAATACTTGTAATGTATGAAATATTTTAAAAAAAAAGACATACTTGTTACTCATATAAACATTCCCTGTCAAAATTGAGACATTAATGAGAATTGACAAAAATATATAATACATAAATAGAACCATAAAGTTACCTTGGGTAATTAATTACATAACATTATAACCATCTCTTCTACCTTATAATTTGTAGCCCTCAAGGCTACCTTACAATGTAACCCCCACATACCATATTGTGTAACCATGGCAGTTACACATAGAGTAACCATACGAAAGACCTCAAAAATACAAATGAAAAATGCATTATAGGGAGATATTATTACTACAATTCATCATAATTAGTTACCAAAAACCATACCATAATCATAAAATATTAATAATTTCATGAAAATATTTTTTTTGAATTTTGTAAAACAGATTTTTAAAAAATGATTTTAATGAAAATCCCCTTATAAATATCATATAATTAAAGAGATACATAATAGAGTGGATATAATATGTATATAAACAATAAATATAGATAATTAAACATAATAGAAATAAAATTAGTCAGGTAAACAATTTTAATACTACATAAATAATGAAGTAGAAGGTCAACCCAATGAATTGATATCTGGTTAAGAATTCTCTTATCTCAAGTTTTTCATACATAAATTTTTTTAAAACTCTTATATAACTGTTAAATTAGAGTTATTAATATTATATAGAAACATATTAATGGTTATAGAAACTTATATGATCATTTCATAACATCATTTTACCCATTAATTATTAGTATTTTGTTCTTTCCACTATTTTGGGTGCATTCTGTACACGATTTCCATGGCTACTTTGTATTTGATTTTATTATAAAATGGAAATGAAATTATAGAAGTTTAAATAAATGGTATTAATATATTTTCCAAATATTTAATGATAAAATAAATCATTTTTATCATATATTATGCGGTATCATTAGATAAAATTTTAATCATATTTGTTAAGATCATTTTTGTGGGTCCTCCGTAATCACAAACTTGCTTCAGCATATAATTTAATTTCATGCATAGAAGTTAATTTCTGAAAATAACTTCAGTTACAACATATAATTTAGAATCTTTTTTTACCATTAAATGGGTTTTATGATCATATTTTAAGTGATTAACACATCGTCCAAATTTTCTGTAAATTGCCTCATCGCGGACAGTGTTTTTATTTTTAGAATAAGAAGAAGAGGGGAGGTATAAAGTTGATGAATATTTTACATGAATATGAAAAAATATATAATAACTATTATTATTATGGTTGCATACCTCTTCGATAAGTGGAGGGTAAGAGAGTAGAAGAATATAACTGAATTGAAAAGAAAACGCATGATAAAGGAAGCGGTTTCTTACCTCCTGATCTCTTCTCCTTAAGATCCTCCTTAAGGCCTTTGGTTTTGGCTTTTCGGTGAGAACTACATATCTAGGATGTGTGAAAGAGCCTTGAAGAGGTATTTATTTCTGAAAATTGACAATTATAAAGGATTTAGAGGTTTGATAGGAAGGGCGAATGAGGGTAGAATATATAGTGGAGGATAAGAAGGATTTTACCTTATTTTAATAATTATTATAATATTTTCTCTCATGAATATGAATAGTATTGATTCAAGTAACCCAAAATAGAAATAATTTCTGGTGAGTTTGAACTAATTGGTCTTTAATCATCCATGATGTCAAAAATAGTGTATTAAACTGGTAAATTGAATATACGGCATTTTATCGAATTTCAATATTCATAAAAATTTAAAGAATTTCCAAAAAATGCCAAAAATTCACCAAAACCATTTTTCAACATGTAGAATTTAAAAACAAACTATATTTTTACAAAATAATTTTTTTAGTATGATTAATTTATTTTTAAAATAATATCAAAAATTATTCAAAAATTACAATTTTAAATCTATACCACATTTTTTAACAACTTGAAATGTTAATCAACATCTCATGATCTTATAACCTTAAGAAAATAAAATTGTAATATTATTTACTATTCATAAGGTTCGTATTACTATTCATATTACTATTTTTAAGGGTATGTTACTATTGACTAAATAACAAGTTGGTTCAATTATACTCCAAATAACATACTGGTCACAACCATAGAGGACTGTTTTTTAAAATTCAAAAAATAAAAGTGAAGAAGTTATATTTAAAGGTTAGTTATAATTGTCTACTTAAAACAAAGTTTCATTAATTTCAATTTATTATTTTAAAACCACGGGGGTTATATTATCCCCACCTTTTGAAAATTGTGCTTGAGCAATTTTATTTATTTATTAAACAAGTGAGGGTACCTTTCCCTCATGGCATTTTTAGATTCCCTTGTTGCATCTTCAACCATGTGGTTTCTCCACAAAACCATAACCCGGTCGATTTCCTTATTCCACAATACATGTTCCCATTGATCAAGAATCTGAATTTGTTTCTCTTCATAAGAATTTTTTTCCACTAGTTGAACTATTGATGGACTCAAGACATGAGATGAATTATGCACATACATTCTCAACATCGAAAGATGCAAAACATTATGTACCTGAGATAAAATCAGAGAAAAATCTACACAGTAGGTGAATTGCCCAAATTTCTCTATAATTTTATAAGGTCTAATGAACCATGGACATTTCTTTCCATTCTTACCAAAATCTAAAACGCCTTTCCATGGTGAGATTCTATGAAAAATAGTCTCACTTAACATAAAATAAAATTCTTTCATCCTATTGTCTGTATAACATTAATGCCTACTCTGAGCTGTCCTCATGTGTTATTGGATCAACTTCACTTTATCATTCACCTCCCTTACTAGGTCCCATCAACATACATTCCCTGACATCATCTCAAAAGGATGGAGTTCTATACCACTTCCCGTACAATTCCTCAAAAGTGGTAATCTGAATACTGGAATGAAAATTTCAATTATTAAAAAACTCAACTAAATAAAGATGTTGATCCCAACATCCCAGGTAGTCTATTGAACTAGCTCAAAGCATATCTTCCAATGTCTAAATAATTCGTTCTGATTTCCCATATAATTGAGGATAAAAAGATGTGATAAAATTTAATGTCTTTCCCAATAACATCTGAAGGCCTTCCAAAAGTTATAAGTGAACCTTGAATCCTATTCAGATACAATTGAAAGAGGAACTCCATTTACTCTAATAATCAATTTGAGTTATAATTGAGAAAGTCGGTCCAAAAAATTTGTATCTGGAATAGGATGAAAATGGGCAGATTTAGTCTGTCTGTCAACAATTAACCATATTGCATTATTATCTTGAGAAGTATTTGGTA